>VBSM01001562.1:49434945-49453319 GCA_008086735.1 Cheirogaleus medius | reverse complement strand
AAAAATTGACACATAAATAATGGACAAAGGTCTACTTTCTTCTGTATATTAAAGCTTCTGCAGTTTTGGAAATTACATGAAACTGCATATTAAAAAAGGAATATGTTCATATAAATATTCCCATGGAGAGGTGAAGTCTCTTTCTCCACCCCTTAATCTGAGTTTGTTTGTAAAACTAGTTTGGCCAGTTGGATGCTAGTGAACATGATGCATGATGCAGAGGCTGAAAATGTGCTTACTCCCTGGGGCTTCCTTTTCTTTTTTCTTTTTGGGGCTTTTGGAACCCAGTCATCATGTAAAAAAACACAGGCCTACCTGTAGAATGCTAGAGTCTTGTGGTTCTATCACTTCCATTAGCCCATCAACCTCCAGGTATGTGAATGATGCCATCTAGGACCAAATAGCCACCAGCTGACCGCTGTCACTTGGAAAACTCAGGCAAGACCAGAAAAACTGTCCAGCTGAATCTATCCCATTGCCAACCTACAGAATTGTGAGTTAATAAATAATTACTGTTTTATGTCATTAATTTGAGAAATTGCTTATTATACAACAAGGAGAACTGTTATAAAGGGAATTTGTCAATGTCTATCAAAAATTAAAATGTGCATTCACTTTGATCCAGAAATACCATGTATAGGAAATTATTCTATAGATGTACTTACACAAATGTGGGATATACCCAAGATGTTCAAGGATAGATATGACTACAACATTTGTAATAGCAAAATATTAAAAATAACCTATAAGTTCATCAAAATAGGAATAATTAAACATAATATGGCTTATTTATACAACGGTATTTTATGAAAAGAATAGGACAACTCTCAATGCACTGATGTGGAACAATCTCTAAAATATATTCTTAAATGAAAACAGCAATGAGTAGGACAGTATGCTGTAATTGCTGTTTAAAAAGGACATTATGCAATATATCAACATAACAAAATTGCATTTGTAAATCATGAATATATACAAATAAAAATTAAATGGGAAAAAAATAAAATAAAAAATAAAAAGTGCATTGTGGTATATGTGTATACTTTTGATTATTTTCATAAAGGTAGCTGCTCTGGAGAGGAGAAATGACTACCTGGGGGACAGCTGGGGGAGAAGGAGATACTTTTTCATCCTATGCTCTGTTTACATTTTGAATTTTGAACCATGTGTAAAAACTACTTATTTTAAAAGTCAATTAGTCGATTTTTTAAAGTAATGTTTTTGTTCAAAACAATTAAATATCTTCCCATTGCTCTTGGGGTATAATCTAAAATTCTTTTGTTGCCCTGCCTGACCTGTCCTTCACCAAACATCCCAGCCTCATTGTAAGCCACACTGGTCTTACTCCCTACATTTCAGTCACATTGGCCTTGATCAATATCTTTGTACATGCCTGGTTGCTATGCCTCAGGACCTTTACACATGACTATTGCTTCTGCTTGTTTTCTTCTTCTTCCCTCATAAACTCTATCATTCACTCCTTATCTTTTTCTTGATTAACTCTCTTCATCCTTTGGGTATCAGCATTAGTATCACTTTCTCATGAAAGTCTCTTTAGATTCCTCAAAACAGGCTAGCCCTCCCTATATATTTTTTAACATGCTTATATTTTTACTTTTTAGTCCTTTACATAACAATTAATTGTGTCCTCACTTATTTAGTATACATTGTCTCAGGTGGACTGTAAACACCATAATGACCATAAAATCATGTCTGTTTTATTCATCATGGAGTCACTAATATATAACACAATGTTTGAAAAAGGTAGGCACTCAATAAGAAGTTATTGAACTAATAAATTAATGATGGCACACACACCTATAAGCCAGTCACTAAGGAGCCTGCCCTTGAGCAAGTTACATAATTCTCCTACTTCTCAGTTTTCCTGCCTCTAAAAGCTATTTTCAAGAGACCTCTCAAAGGTGCCTTTGCCCCTGCTTTAAAATGACAGCAATCTAAAAAAATACTGTAGGACAGTGTTGCTTCCTCAAATCAGGAAGAGACCAGTGCCTGAATCTAGACCAGGACTGTGTTATATTGTTACTTCATAATCTCTCAGAAACATGGTTGAGTCTTCACAAAACAAATGCAAAAGCCAGACCTGGACCATCCTAGATTGTGTCTTTGGGCCTATGTAGCTAACATTTTTCATCCTCTCAACCGGTATGGTAAGGCTGCCAAGCAAACTGAATCCTCTCATTTGTTGAAAACCTTAGCTAGACAAGAATAATGACCAAACTTTTACTCCTAGGGAAGCCCTCTACCAAGAAGACCCTGAGAACCCAGCAGACCATTCTTCTGTATGACTTGACTGGTGAGAAAAGTCCGCCTTCTCCACAGCCTAAGGAAAAGGCAAAAGGGAGGGGGGAAGAGTGGCCGTGTATGCTGATCATGTGGTGTTTTTTTTCATCTACTAAGAGTGGCCTCAGTGGATAACTGATCCTGTCACCTAATTACTGCCAGAAAGTATGGCTTAATAACACCCATTCTAAAGTTTTAATAATCATTTTGGCAGCCCTCAAAGTTTAATTGGCTTATAGTTAACAACTTTATATCATAGGTCAATTCATTTAGTTACCTAGGGGTATATTTTTATATCCAGTTTATTTTGAAGATGTCCCAGGAAATGTCTTTGATTAATATTCAGTTTTCTGTTGTTGCCTTTTTGATATTTTATGGCTACCGGGAATAATTGAGAATACCTGCTTTGCCCTTTTTTGTTCTCTTTTTTTTAGAATAAAATTATCATGACCATATTATATAAATTTTATGCCAAATTCTACTATCTGGCATAGAATTTTGGGAACTTGGGCGCCCTTTTATTAATTTGTTGAAATAGACCTGACACTAAAGAATACTTTGAAATCATATAACTTGTCAAATATCCTACTCAAATTCAGTTAGCAATTAGAAGTAAGGAACAGCCCTGCCCTTAACTGATTTTCTTATTTCCAGGTTTTTGCCAGAGAAGATATTTTCAAATTATCTGATGTTTAAATTTTTAAAATTATTTGACAAGGGATAAAACTTAAAGAAGATTTTAGCTCCCCATTTTTCTAGATATTCTAAATTGTCCAATGTTTCCCATTGCCCTTAGAAAATCTCATCTCAATTTCTCTTTCTCTCATTCACTGTGGTTCAGCCACACTGGCTTCCTTGTTATTTCTCCTGTTCACCAAGATTGTTTTCTCCTCTGAGGCTTTGAAATTGCTGTTCTCTGTACCTATGATATCTTTCCCCCTAACCTTGTCATGACTGGTTCCTTCTTGTCATGTAAATGTGCCTCAAGTGTTATCTTTCAGAGAGGCCTTTGCCATCTTGCTAGTTACTCTCCATCACATAATCCTGTTGTGTCATCTTCATAACACTTATCACTATTTGAAATGAGTTTAGTGATATGTTTATCATCTATTTTACAAATAGTATGTCATCACTAACACCTTATCTGTCTTGTTCACCAGTTTATCTCCAGCATGTAAAACAGTGTCCAGGACATTGCAAGTTCTCAATAAACATTTTAAATATTTCTTAATTGAATAAATACATAAATTGAAGTTAGGTTATCAGAGTAGTGACCTACATTGAAAGACACACAGCCATACGATCTAGATTTTATATGATATAAATGATTTTAACATTTAATATATTATATCCCATAGTTTTCCTCTAAAGGATTTACAGAAGATATTTATCTTGGGTATTTATATGCAAGACCAGCTAGCAAATTGTCTGCTATGTTAGGAGATCATATGTCTCTTATACCCAATCTTTTTTCTATTCCTGGCTACCAAGAGACTCAGGGCCAAATCCGAGACACATCTCCAAAAGCCAGACAGAAATTTATGGTGCACACTTACAGTTCTCAACTCACCCTAGAGTCATGGCATAGTATTTTATTTATTTGTCTCTTTATTTATTTATTTTATTTTTATCATGTTATATTGTATTCATTTCTATAAGTTGTCTCAAATTCTATTTGGAATGAGGCAAGTTGAAAAAAATAACAACTGCATAAAATATGCATGTCCATTTAATGCCTGTAGCTCAGAATCCCTTCTCTGCAGATCCTTCAAGTGCCATCTCCCTCAGGACTAAGGTGGCTCTTAAAGTTCATTGGTTACAATTCAGCAGATAATCAAATACTCTCTTATACTATGTTCTCATTATTTCATATATAGATCCCATAAGATTTTAAGTCCGTATGTATTTATGTGTGAATAGTGCTAGAATAGTGCCTGCCACATAATTAGATGCTCAATAGACCTTTGTTAAATTAATGAATGAACAAATGGTTTAATGTGTGAAGGGGTAAAACTGTTTTTAAAATCTCTAATGAAGAACAAAATCAGTTCAATTTTCCTAATATTCTGGAATTATATCTATCAACACAATGGAAAGTTAGGAATTTTTTTTTCTAACAAGTTTCTCCCAAGAACAAAGAAAGCATTTTTGATATTTAACTACATCAATATTAACAGTCTATGCCATGTTTTCAGGATGCAGAATTTTCCCAGGCACAGATTCGTCAACTAAGAGATGGTTTTGTATTGATTCTAAAGTGCTTTTTGGATGAACTTTGAAAGCCATTTGCTGAGTGTGAGATTTTGAAGGCTTGAGGTTGTCAATAAATATGTTTTGCTATAATTAATAACTGTATTTTCTTGCACCTGTGGAGAAGATGAAGCACCATTCTAATTTCACGTTCAGCAATAAACATGAGCAACTGTCTGCATGATTTCTCTTTTGATTCCAGCTGCCAACAGCTTGGAATGCTTTAAGTCCAGCTAACTCTACATTTCCTCATTAGCTGGTATCCCCATTTATTTTTCTGCCTAAATGGGTAGAGAAGTCATTTTGTTTAGCTCATTCGGATCTATTGAGAAAGATACCAGCAAATCAACACCTGTCACTTTTCAGTAAATCCTAAGAGGAACTGGGCTTTGTAACAGATTTGCCTTGGCAGGAAACAAAATGCTTTAGGATTGCAGTAAATGACTGAATTCTATGAAACTGCTATCTCCTCTCTTAAAGTGGGGAATAAGCATCAGTCTATTATGGATGTAATTAATCCAAATCACTTATAAGACAATAAAATTTAATTATGGGTTCTTAGAAACTAATAACCCACCAATTATTGTTAATAGGCTTTTTCTTAATTGTAGCTAGTGAGTCAAATTTGTTGAGGCTATTTTTCCAACAGTTAATTTTTTTTAAAAAAAATCACTATATTTTTAGTTAAGTAGCTTTGGTATAACATTGCCTTGCAGTGGTAGACCAAATACTCCACTGACCTCAGTTCCATTCCTGTATTTTAGAAAATAATTAGTTAAGAACTAAATTTCCAGATGTGTTTTTCTATAATTAGCATTCTCTGCACCTTAGAGACCATCCATTTTTATTATCTGTTAAGAGAAGTATTTCTAGACAGCTGTATACATGTCTCTACATTGATTTTTAGATACGTTTGTGTTTGAGAGTGCAAACATGGAAAAATATTTCAAAGTTCATTCTGATTTTATTAGATCCTGTAATGGGTCAATTGTTTAATCCCTTGAATGTATGTAGTATTAGGGACATTACAGATCTAATGACTCTTCTATCCACAAAGGGTTAAGCTATCCCCAGAAATCAGTAGTTTATTTTTAAAAAGTAATTTTAAGAACTAATATTTTTTGCTACATGCCATGTACTTTTCTGTTGCAATCTACACAGATTATCTTATTTGCCTACATTACAATTCTATAAACTAGCTACTAGGACTTCCCCCACTTTATGAATGAGGAAACTGAAGCACAAGGAGTTGAGATAGCTTGCCCAAAGTTACGCAGCAAATCAGTGGTAGAGACAAACTTTAAACGCAAGAAGCCTGGATTTTAACTGTTATACTCCAGTACTCTTACTTGGCTAGAGGGTAAAAGAATGTGTACATATACATGTGCACTTATTTCTTTAAAGCCTATCATGTGGTTACTCTCACAAAGCACTGTGATTGATATTTAAAAAAAGAAATCCCACATGTACATATTATGGATAAGTGCCTCATTAGAAAAGCCTGTCCAAAGTAATGGTTAGAGCCAAGGAAATGTAGCCTTTTACCTAGTTCTATTAAATATCTATGTGACTATGTCAGAAATTCCTCCCTCTCTCTCTTCTAAACCTCATTCAAATAGGTCTTTCCATCAATGATTCTGTTTTGCTTTTGAGTCAGTCTAAATTACTATCATTATAGACCTTGACCTCAATTGACTTTAAAGTATCACCAACCCTTCAACAGCAAAATATTTTGTGCTGTGGGGAGATAAGTATGTCTTCAAATGAAAAAAAAAAGTGCTGTTCCTACACTGCTGATGAGATTTTTGCTGTGAATGGTATTTATAGCTGTGATGGTGACTGCACAGAGAACTCCCGGATCAATTTAAATTACTTGCAAGTTGTCTAATTGAAATTAGGGGTATATGATTAATTACAATAAATATGGCTATAAATTCTTTATGCCTCCCATTGAGAGGTAGAATTTAATTCCCTTCTCCTTGAATCTGAGCTGCTCTTAGTGATGTATTTGACCAACAGAATGAAGACAAAGTGACATTCTGGAAAATCTAATTCTAGATCAAAAGGCTCCAGCTTCCACTTAAGTCTCTCAGAATGCTCACCCTGGGAGGAGCCAACTGACATGTAAGAAGAGGTCAAGCAAAGGCGCTCTGGTCAGAGCCTTGGCTACCCCATGCTCCAGTCATCCTTCCTAAGGGACTGTACATGTGAGTGAAGCTGTCTTGGACCTTCAAGACCAGCTGAACTACCAGCTGAGTACCCCAAAATGACCTCAGCCAATGCCACAAGAGCAGAAGAACCATACAGACAAGTCTGGTCCAGATTTCTAATCTATACAACTATGAGATATAAAAAAATTTTCAGCTACGAGGTTTAGGGTAACTTGTTATATATAGCAATGATAACCACGACAGCATATGCTATATGGCTCTGCCACAAGGAAATCATACCTGACATTCTGCTTCTGTCATCACATAACTCCAGGGTCCTCAAGCCATAAAGGAATCACTTCACATTTATAATCAGATTTCACCTCCTTATTTGAATCCATATAAGTAAGCATGAACCTTTGACTCTTCCCTGTAACTGGACCCGCAGAGTACATCTCCAGTGTATTCCGGAATGGGTCTGTGCAAGCTAGCTACTCTCCTGAAGGATTTCTGTATCCTCTGGGTCCACTGAAAGGCCTCCAGCTCCCACAATGTCTTAGTGTAGCTCATATTTTCATTAACATTTTCACTAGGACTCCCAAATTAGTCATGTGACTGAATAAGTATTCAAACATCTATCTCTCCCTTCCTCTATTTGTCCATCCCTCTGACCTTTTCTCTCAACTCCTTTGATCTCCATCTTGCTCTTGTTTACTCTTTCCCCTGCTGCTCCGTCTCTTTCCCAGACCATTGCTCATCTATACTTCCTCCCTTCACCTCTGTGTGACCTCAGGGGGTCACTTTACCTCTCTAAGCCTCAGTTTCACTTCTGTAAGGAATGACATATGCATTAAAATGAGATCATACAATTAAAATGTTAACATAGCACATAATAAAGTAAGTGCTCAAAATATGTTCACCATTATTAATACCATAACTTTTATCCTTCAGCCTAAAACAATAGTGGCCTACCAGTCAACTCATGCCAGTAAGCACCTGTCTAACTACCAACTACAACATGCCATCACACTTTCCTACAAAAATCTGAATTTCCACTGGGCTCATTCAGGACCACCTCTGCTCTAATCCAAACCTTTCCATAAATGTAAACACACTGCCGAGAAAATCACTGAATGTCAGGGTGTGAAGAAGTATGATGTCTAGCCGCATAATGCAGAGAAATTATTAACCTTCCACTGAAGCCATTCTAGAAATCCAAATCTGTGCCAACTAAATTACTCTTTATAATGTTATGATTCTTTTCAATAATATTATATTCTTTCTGATGGACATATCAAAGCTATTCAAAATTGAGTTAATTTGATCTGGTAGAATATTAAAACTTGCTACCTTAGTTCAAATAGTATAATATGGTACTGAAATCCATTTTCTTATAGAGTCAACCAAGAATAATAAGAATTTATAATTTTGTATGGCTATAATAGAAAACTTTTCCATTCAGGAATCTCTAAGCATCTTAACATTGCATCAATTTAACTTTTACATTGCTACGAAGTCATTGATAACTATTAAGACATTCCTCATTCCTTTTTGGGTTCATTTTTTTCCCAGAATATAATAGATATTTAATAATATAGGTACTTACTGATACAACCAATTGCTTTCCAATCTTTAACATTACATATATGACTGTCTGGTAGATATCTCTATTTGGACATTCCATAACAACAACAATAATCATGCTTACCACAGCACTTACTCTGCACCCAGCACTATTTCAAATGTCTAATTTACATTTTCTTAATCTGTCATGATAACCTTATGAGTAGTTATTATTATTCTCATTTTACAGAGGAAACTGAGGTATGGAAAATTTAAATAACCTGCTTAAGATCACGTAGCTACTAAGTATCAGAGCTTGGATTCAAACCTAAGAAGACTGTCTCTGATGTCTGACTTTTAATCACCAGCTATATATATATATATATATATATAATTTTCATTCTGCTTCTTGTAGACATCTGATGTTCACGTTTAAAACAGAACTTACCATTTTCTACCTGCTCACCTCTAGAGCAAAAAAATATCATGTGACCTCTCACGTATTTTCCCAGACTAGAAACATGTATCTCTGAGTCTGAGTGTCTCCTCTCACTCATCCAAAGACATCATGTCAGTTATTCCTCCCCAAAATATAACATCATTCTTCAGATTGGTTTCTCTTTCCTACTCTAGTCCAAGCAATCAATCCCCCTGTTTCTCCCTCTCTGTCCCCCCAAATCATTATAGTATCTTATAATACCTTCCTAACTCATTTCTCTGCCTCCAATCCCAGTTAATTCAATCCATTCTCCATTCTTTAGTCAAAGTGAGTTTTCCCAAAATGCAAAAGAATTATGACACCTTTTAATTTAAAACATTCAACAGCTTCTTATTATCCTTAGCAAAGTGTTCAAACTCCTTACCATGGCTTATAAGGGTCTTATAATTTAGTCTCTATTTTGCTAGCCTTAGCATCAACCCGGTTTGCTCTATGTTCCAGTTATACTCAGCTTCAGTCAATTCTTCGAACACAGTATGATTTTTTGTTGCCTCAGGGTCTTCACGCACATTGTTTCCACCGTGTAGATCACATCCACAGTTATTTGCCTGGCAAATTTGTATTTATCCCTTGGGTTTCAGCTTGGATGTTACTTTCTCATGGCAGCCTGCCCTGATCTGCCCTTGTCATGTATTCATATAGCCCCCCAAACTTCCCTTACTACAGCATTAATCAAGCTTTATTGTAAGAGTTTTCTTAACTCTGCAGTCATCCCTAGACTACAAATTTTTATGTTTCAAAATGTTCTCTTTAAAGTAACTACTCAATAAATATTTGTGAAATTAATGAATAAAGGTTCAGACACAAAAGGGCTAAGAAAAGTGATACAGAGATATACATGAAAGTACTTTCTCCTAAATTGTCTATTTTCTATCAAAATATAGGTTTACATGAATATACTGTATGAAATATTCTGTAATAGGAAATTAAAAAGGAGCAAAAGGAATAGTAAGTGGCCATGAGCAAACTACAATGAGCAAAGTTACAATGTAACTTAGAGGAAAGAAACACAATCTTTCTAACCAAACATTTCTCACTACGGTCATTTTTTTAGTATCAAAATTTTGTGGATCCAACAGTTTTGAACACTAACTAGAATTTAATTTCTGGGAACACAACAGTCAGTAAGGCAAATATGTCCATACCTTCCGTAGACTTGAATTACGTACCAGAGACTCATGATTGGCTCTCAGCTCTACGTGTCATGTTGAAAAAAAGGGATGCTGAGATGGTCTAGAATTATTATAGTGACCACCTTAGTGGATCAAATAAAACCATCATTGATTAAAACCAACTCCATCACATCAACATTAGTACAATGAATAGAGCAACCAAAGAACCTTTGTGTTTTGTGTATTTCTGAGAATATCAGCCATCCAGAGGTTTTTGAACAGCAAAACCCAATAGGGTAAGCCAGAAACTATTTCAGGAAGAGTCAGTCTACAAAGTACCGTCTGTTTGCATTTAGAAGTCCCTGGGCCCCACAGATCCACAGATAGCAACAGAACCAGGCACTAGAGTTAGTGAGATACTTCTAAAGCAAACAGGACTTTGCATAGGACCAAATGATAGGTTTAGCACAAGACATATATTTTATTTTTTGCCCTGGAGGCCTCTCTGATGTTGAGAAAGTCAATTCAGTGTTACTTTTTTTTATTCTGCTCCAGTGAATAAAATGTGAGCCTAATTCACATCAAATACTTACCAGGTTTTTAAAATCTCTACAAATTCCTACTCACTCACATTTTAACTACACCACCACCATTTTTTCCCCTGCAGCTCCCTATATATTTTAATTATGAGTGGGAAAGAAAATGTATCAAACCTGGCAAATGATACAACATTATGTCCTCAATTTAATTAAAAAGCATTTTTTAAAAAGGATCCATATGTAAATCCTCTTGAATGGAGAGATTAAGTAAATGTTACAGTCTAATTAAATTATTCCATATAAATTTCGTTTGCAGCATTGTATGAAGAAATGTGTATAGAGTTATAGAAAATACTTAACAGGATATTTCTGTTATGCTAAAAGCTCAAAATCATGCTATATTTCAACCTTCAATGCCTCGCACTGGCAGATATAAAGAAGAATGCCAAAAAGATTACTGAATGTCCTTAAATTTCAGAAAGGAAAACACAGTCATCTGGGCACTGGATATTAGAATGTTTCCTTTGTTAGTAAAATAAACACATTTTTCAAGTAATTTCTCTCCTCTAATAACACATTTTGAACTTGTTGGATTCTCTCCCCATTCTACATGTTTATGAGCTCTATCTGTCTTCATTATGGACAGCCAACAACACTAAGCTTTGCGTGAAACATTATTTGGGGACACAGCACCTTTGACTTTTTTGTGAGACTGCTAGTGTGGTTTCCTTTGATGAACAAACGCTCCTCTCTGTGGCTTGTATGTTTCTGCTAGGGAACACTTTAAAGAAATAATTAGATAGTAGTTTCAGGAAAAGTGGACCTCTACTGCTTCCAGAAAAGCCCATTTTTTGTTTGTTTTGGTCAGCAATAAATAGTTTTCTTTGTGGATATGAGTCCTTTATAAAATGAAAGTTGTAAAGACTCAAAAATGATCTTTAAGCAACAGAAGCTTGCATAAATGGTGCTAATTTTGACTTGCTGAGTCTTTTTTTCTGTTGCTGCATTGATCTCAACAGCTGTAGGTACTTAAATTCTCTTTCTGGAGCCCTTGCACCCTACATTATGCACAAGAAAAGAAGTAGGGACAATTATTACCAATTTTTCACAGAGCCCAGGGAGCCACTCAGAGGGAGGAAAGACATTCTTCCCCCTGCCACATTACCGTCACACTCACCAATTGGAACAGCTTCTTGTAAAATAGCACAGTAATATTCATTAGGAAAAAAACAGAATTTTTATATATAACAAAGGGGAAAGAAATGGTAAGAGAAAGAAGGGAGAGAACTAAAGTTGAGCTAGTCTTTTTCAAGCTAAGGGTGTTTCAAATGATATATAATGAAAGGTCTTTGTGGATTTGATTGGGTGTGTGTGAGCATTTATGGCACCTGTGCCCACAGGGGGCCGCACCAGCAGCCAAATGGTAACACTGGCATGTAATTACAGAGCACTTAACTGCATTCAGCCATGGTTTGTTTCTCTGATAATTTCCACGTTCATTGTTCAAGAGGCTGTGGACACTGCAGAGGCTGAGGTTCAAGTACCTGCAGCTGTTGAGATAAATGAATGTTATCGTTGTTTTTAAAAGTTTCCAGTAGGAATGCTGTTTAAGAGGAAATTTTGACAGAAGTACAGTTAAAATATTACACGTACCTTTCCAAAGCTGTAAAATCCTAAATGTATAAATGGATCGTTCTTTCTTCCTCTTCATTTCACAAGCCGGCTGAGCTCCTGTTCTCCCCACCCAGCAGAGCCCATCCTTCTTGCCTGCTATTAAATTCTCAGTATGGAAAAGGCTACTTCAGTTTACTATTCAGCTCTACAGACACAGTCCCTGTGTTGTCTGCACTTGTGATATATAACAGATTCAGACATTTAAATATGTGTTAACCTGTTTACATGAAAGAATAAAAATGTTCCAAAAGGACAAAGACTTGCCAAATTTGAACACAAATGTTTCTACTTTCTTGCATTTCTTTCCTCCAACCAAAGGTCTTGAATATATTTTTGTATTTAAGTCTTTTTTAAAAGTTTGGGACATTGGAAAACAGAAAGGCAACAAAATCAAAATTTAATGTAATCCATTTTCAGCACCATGGAGAGAATGTGGTTTTCTAAAGACCTTTTATTTCACCAACAAAAATATGGGGTTTATTTAGAAATAATGTTGTTTGATTACTATTACTCTTAAAATTTTACTTTAGTTTACAAATAGCCTGTTCAAATTAATATAAAAAGTAGGAACCTTTATTAAATTCCCACAATACAAAAATTAACTATTGATTCAAGTTTTTAGTAGTTTCAGCAAACAATTCTGTTTATTTCAAATGTTGAGTTACATTTCTAAATTGATCACTGGCAGCTTGCTCACTTTTAGTAAGCAGGCTTTAACTTTTAGTTAAAATGTAATTTTTATCTTTCTGAGTGTGTACATATATGTTTAGAGAGATGATGGATAGATTAGATGATAGATAGAATAAAGAAATTAAAGTAAAATATTACCAATAGGTAAATCTGGGTAACTTTATTTTTATTTTTGAAAATTTTTAAGTACAAAATTATTTCAAAATAAAAAGTTTTAAAATTATCTGGTTTAAACATGTATAACTAAGAGAATCCAGATTCAACTTCAGCCACTAGCCTTTCCTCTCTACACATACCCTAAACTCCAATCATGCAAAATATCTTATAATTTCGTGAAATGAATGCTCTTACCTTCTACTTTTCCTTGGGACATTGTTCAAAACATGAAGCCATCTCCTCAAAATGCCCTTCCCTGGTCTCTGCCGGCAAGTGAAGTATTTTCTTCACCGTGAGAAATTATTTCTTTCTACACATCTATTTTCACCAGGATATAAGATACAAAAGAACTGAGACTGCATTTTGTGTGACCTTGAGCATGTTACTTAACTTCTGCATGCCAAAGTTTTCTTATTGATAATATGGAGATGACAGCACCTGCTCACAGGGATATTTCGGAGATTAAATGGGCTAATAATTCATGCAGAGTCCTTAAAACTGCCTAAGAAATAGTAGGTGTTCCATAATGTTTGTTATTATGGTGGTTGGTGGTGCTAGTGTTGGTGATAAGTAGTGTAGTAACAGAGAGATTGTGGTATATTCTTCATAAAACATTGCAGAAACTCATTAAGGTGAGTTTTCAGGTGAATGAATGAGTGATTGGGGATTGCACAGTTATGAGATTACAGGAAAGAAGTAATAAAGGTCTCAACCACAGTGGCAACAGAGAGGAGAGGAGGGGGAAATGAATTTTAACAACTTTCATGTAGATCTATACAAAGTGGTCATCAATTGACAGTGGGGTGAGAGGGAAGGAATAAAAACTGTGGTAACATCACTATCTTAGGACCTTCACAAAGCCACAGTTGAGGTGGTAAATCTTGGCATCACTGTGCCTAGTGGCGGTATCTCCATCAGATAATATGCATCAGCCTCTGACTGGGTTGAGTTACTTTTCTGAGTTATACAGGACACATTTCTTTAAGTTTGCTTTATTATATATTTGTGACAATCTTTAGTCAATATGTGGTTATAGTTATACATTAGAAAGGACTCTGTTCAAAGGTGGTATATAACCACATAATCACATAATAAATTTTACAGTGAGACTTATAAGCAGAGGAGAGATAAGAGAAAGAAGATTAAAAAAGCCAAATCCTCATTATTTTTAACTTTATTTATACCCTATATGGGTTTGAACAGAAAAAAATAAATTAGCAATGCAATCCTAGCCCCAAATCCTGTTTCATCACAGACATAAACTGATTTTTGTATATCTATATAAAATAAATAATAAACACAAGAATACAACTGCATTACCTCAATAGTATTTTATTTAAAAGTTCACAATTAGAGCACTTATAATAACACAAAACATTTAAAAGTGACAAAAGCTGCCCAAAGGAAGGACTTTTCTTGTATGTAGAAGGAATGGTGCCCTTGTGCTTACAATGAGTGGAATTCATTACAACAAGTGTGCGACCCAGTAGATCAACAAAATCCATTATCTGAAGGGAATGAACATGACTTCCAAGTTATTCCAAAATTGGCAGAGAGGGTGAATGGCACAAATCTGAAGATTTCACTTGGCCCAGGTTAAAATCCAATGGAAAAAAAAACAAGAACAAAACTACCTCAGCATTGTCCATCATCTGCTGTTATACTTCAAAACACAAAGTTGCAAACCAGTATTCTTTAAAGAAATCTATACTCTAAAGACCTCTGTCACATTTCTCAACTTCAGGATCATGGGAAGGGATACTAACACTCCTGGATTAGCCAGATAGGTAAAAATGATTATCCAAATGAAGCAATACACAAACATCATGATGGATAGGTTCATAAATTAAATCTATAATTTCATTCTGTCCAATTTTTATAGTATTCTGCCCTGTTAAAGTGTCCTGAGTGTGGCATATACTACTTAAAAACACAATAACAGTAGTGTCTTTAAAGTATAGAGAGATTTCAGAAGTTAGAACAGCAACTTTTCCTAGCTTGATCATCATTAATCAGCACCATAAAATGTTAGCTGCAAATAGCTTGTAGGTAAGACTAGTCCGCCAAAAATAAGGTATTAGTAAATGGATGAATTCTCATAAAGAACAAGTAACTCAGAAAGGTTTCTAAGTAAGGTTTTAAGAAGGGACTGACAATTTAATTGTGAAAGATATAGAATATTAAGGCATAACAGTAAAATGAAATCAAGTTCAATATCAATATTCATCTCTGGGAAACAAAGTCAGAAATAGGTTCCTTTAGATAAAGGTGGCTCAGATTGATCTAAGAATGGGGCTGGGTGTCTGCTTCTCTAAGCTGCTTTCCCAGAACTGTATTGCCTGTAGTGGAAAAGACTCTTGGAGTCCACGTTGCGAGATTTCTGTACAGCTTCAGCAAAAAGTCTGGTCACCTGAAAATATAATGGTAGGAATCTTAGCACCCCACGTGAGATGAAAGTGAATGTTTAATGAACCAGCAGTGAAAAGTCACAAGTGTCTGCCCCTAATTTTCAAAGGGGCATAGGATAAAAGGCAGAAAAATGTTTATTTAATGGAAACTTTCTCTATATCTCAGACCTCACCATGAATAAGCCTATTTCTCCCCCAGAGGGATTAACCTGACTCAGGATAAAAAAATTTTTAAAAAATTGATGGGTAGAAAGTTAAAGAATCTCAAATCTGTGTTTCTGTCTGTGATAAATTCAGTGAGTCATGTTCAAGTGAAACTGAACATACCTCACGCAATCAGTTTCTGTGAATTGGACAAGCACTTGTACTACATCTGGACCTTCAATTATCATTAACCGGTTTCTTTTATGTGGTGGCTTTCATTTAGAAACAATGGAATAAAGTCTGTATCTTTACTCCATGTCATGCTACCACTTTTTATTCAAAGGATAATTCTATGGGTAATGACAGTCTGTGGCTTTTGATTATCTCAGTTGCTTCATCACAAACTGTCCCATTTAAGCCATGACCTGGCACATTAACACTGTTATATTAGATTCTATTAAAAATTCCTCTCTATTCTTAATGTTACAAGGAGGGGGAAAGAGTGATGTGTACATATTGAGTAACACTCTTAAAGGAGGCACAGGAATAAAATCTCCCGTAGCCTACATCTAAGGAGAAGAACTTACCTGAAAATTAGTGAGGAGAGGGACTCCACTGTCAACAGCTGTCCTCCGAATCACGTAATTGTCATGGACAAACTTAGTGTTGTTATTGGGGAGGTTAATCACTAGGTCAATGCTGCCATCTTTAATCAATCTGGAAGAATAAACAAAATAAATAAAAACTTATAGATGACAATGTATATTTTATAATTAGTTTTAAAAACACTAACATAAATTTCTCTCTTTGCCATCCAAGTCAATGCCTTACTGAGTTGACTGCCACCTGTCCTCCTCTGTTCCTAAATTGATGTTCAACTTATACATATTTGGGGATTATCATTTTTGTTATGTTCTTGAAAGAATATTGGTGCAAGTCTAATAGAATGCAAAGGTTGGTTTTCTCTTTAAAATGCTATCTGTCCATTGTAAGAATTAATAATTTGATAGATATTTACCTATTATTTACAAAGACATGATCCCCCCAGCATTGAAGGCCTTTCCACCCCTGTGCTCCCATCCACAAATTAAAGCTGCTACCTGCTAAGTAGTGATAATTATTGTTTTACAAGGCCCCAAGTAAGTAGTTATAGTCTTCTTGGAAGCCTGCTAAGGTCTGAACACAATGTCATTTTTTTATTAATTTGATAATGATTTATAAATTGACTTCTTAAAAGCCCTAACAAATAATATCTTGCATAGAATTTGGTATGATGTGGCCATGTGGTAGGCCGTAAGATCCTGAAACAACCAAGAATTATCTCTGATGCACTTAAGCCACAGATCTGTAAGTGTTGATGCAATGGCATTCCTGAAGGCTCACACAATCTTCTGAAATAATGTGTCTTACAAAAATCTAATGATGACATAGTCTAAGGCATAATAATCAACCTGATCAAGAAATGGCCAATTAGGTAATCCAATGGATGACATCATTATAGTGCTCAATAGAGTTTCCTGCAGGTAGCAAGCGCTCAATAAATTGATCCATTGATACACAACCTCAGTGAAATGAGGCTGATCAATTCTACGCTTGATGTACATATACATACACGATATAAGTTTGACATGAAATATAAAGTGCTGCATTACAATCTTCATGCCCTCACTTGTTTCCATCAAGACAAGCATCCTTACTAAGAAGTATTTTGAAAGATGTTACATAGCACCATGTATACATGACATTGTTTTCTATAGTAATAGAAAGGGACACTTGGATAAGATGAATTTCTATCATCCATAAATTTATTTATTTTTAAATTAATTCACTAAGAAACTTTTAAAAGACTTGCAATTGAGTAAGGTGAAATATTCATGGGCTAGTTCTCAAAGTTAATCCTCTAAATTATCTCAGAAAACAGTCTGCCTTGTTCTTACTTTCTGATGGAAGAGAGGCTGGGATTCTGTCCTTCCTGAGATGGCCATGCCACTGGGGTGGCGGGGACATTGTTGGCATTGAGCCAGTCTGATGTGGCTTCCGTGGCAAAGAGCTGCATGTAAAATGGAAAAGTTGGTTACCGTATCACAATCATTCATTGTTTTCTCGGAACCTACTGGAACACACGTGTCATTCAAAACATAAAGAAGAAGAAACTGGTAATGTGAGAAGTAATAGGGTGCCGTGGATAAAGACTTGGACTCAGAATCCAGAGGCATGGGCACTTAAAAAATTTTTTAAGTATTTGCAGGTAGGAAAAATTAAGGAACCTTGACTGTAATTGCTTTTGCATTTTAATAATCACATATTTAATAGTAATTTAATAATAATTTTAAATTTAATAATAATTTAATAACGACATCTTAGAAATTCCATAATACTTTCTCAGAATGATTTATGGCTGATAGTTCATTGTTATCAGCCCCATGGCCACAGGCCCACCCTGGGCCTTGGGAGTAATTTTGTTACACTGAACCAGGCTTTGTGTGGACATGTTCCTGCAAAGAAGTTTTGCCTGTAAGTGTAACAGCTGGAAACTATGACCTTATATGGAAACAGAAAAACAGAAAAATATATAGAAATACACTGGAACTTTGTCCCAATTATGCTTGAGCCAAATATGCTAAGTTTTTGGCTGGCAACTTCTACTGAGTTTGTTGCAATTTTGTTAAAACTTAAATCTAGACTTTCTAATTATTTTACTCTATTTAAGTTTTGAAACTACCATGTTAGTTAAACCCTTCAGGTTAAAAGGACATATTTCAGGCTATTTCTTTTCCATGTTTCTGCAATATTTCATTTTGGGAACAGATTTCAAGACTGATGGAAAACAACTTTTAAAAAATAGGCCGGGCGCGGTGGCTCACGCCTGTAATCCTAGCTCTCTGGGA
>VBSM01001562.1:49416751-49434741 GCA_008086735.1 Cheirogaleus medius | reverse complement strand
AAAAAAAAATAAATAAATAAAAATAAAATAATATAACATACCTTGAAACCTTCATTGTGTAATTGTTCAGCCACACCAAGGAATTGTGGACGGAATGATTGCTGAAAAGAAATTTAACAAAATTTATTTTCTAGATATACATGCTCTTTACTTAGTCATATGCAATATGGTATTCTCTGGTATCATCATAAAGGACAATGCCATATGTTGCCAGGAGCTTTAAATTCAAAGATGACAAGTTTTATCCTTTTATCCTTCTATAGTGAGTATGAGTTCTTAGTTATATTCCAAAAGAGATGAAATTTCATCTACATTGTCTTCCTCTTTGCATTTCACCTTGCCCCCAACTCCATTCCCTATTTAATCCACTTAGTCTTTCTCTGGAAGTCCAGATCCACTCTAGTTCTGCTTGGATCCTTTTCCTGGTCAGGAAGACTTTAAAAGACACCTAGGTTTGGCGTCCAACACCAAGTTAACCCTGCTGTCTGTTTAGCTTGTTCAACCTGCTCTGATTGCTGAGTTCTAGTTTTGTACTGCCCTTCGATAACTGGGTCACTGTCCTAGTAGCTTGTACACAAGTCCTCACCATAACTTGATCTTTTGGAACTCACTTTTGCATTTACTCTGAGACAATTAAATGTTGTGGTTAAAGAATAAGCTCCGGAGTCACTACGCTACATTTCAAATCCTGGCTTTACCATTCACTAGTAGTGTGTGCTTAGAAAAGTTAATGTCTTTGAACCTTTGCATCTTCATTTTTAAAATAGTGATGATGATAATAGTGTTTCTACTTCTTGCAGCTCCACAATTTATTAAACCGTCCGACCTTAAATATCTTAACCTCTCTGTGATGTAGTTTCCTCGTATGTTAAATGGGAATGGTAACAGCACTTGCTTTCTCATGAGTGTTCAATAGGCTAATTTAGAAGTCAGCACTACTTAACTGTTAGTACTGTAATTTAGGACAGTTACTGGCCCATTTATAGTTATCAATAAATATTAATTATTATTAAAAGGATTGTTTTTCCCAGTCTCCTAGAGACTAGATTCTTGCCCCTACATTCTAGTTTCCAAGCCTGGGTTCCTCTTCCAGCTATTACACTTAACAACCCAAACCAACTTCTTCTTCATCTGTATGCATTTCATTTGCGCATGACTTCCCTAACGTTCCACCACACTGTTCAGATATTTTCTATAGTCCATTGCTGTGTCCTTCCTAGGACCCCAGCTGGACCTGTGCAGTTTCCAGGCCCTGCTTTCCCTGGACCCCTGCTCATTACTGTCAGAGGTTCCCTAGTACTGAGCATATAACCTGATATCCAAGAGCTAGTATCTCCAAGACAGTGGTCAGGATAAAAGAAAACAAAGCTAAGTGACCTACGCAAAGCTTAAATCTCTGACCTTGACTTCATCAGTGTCTGAGTAACTGAGCTAAATGAAGTATTTAAAGTTGTTTACAGTTAAAAGCATATCTATCCATTCTCCTTTAAATGGGAACATTTTTGTTGGTTTCCCTTGCAAAAAGTTTTTAAACAGATGATGTAAGTTGGTTACTTCAGTAAAGGTCTTATAATCTACTTAGAAACCATATTAGTGGTGGTTGAAAAATCATAAATATGATTCTATTTCAGAGTCAGAAACTAGAAGAACTGAGATAACAAAACATACAAGATCTTTCACAATTCTGATAATGTTTAGCCCATAAAACCTCCTAATATTTACTAGCAGAGGCTTTCTGAGAACAGACCTAAATCCTGGGGAAAAACCCCAAAGACTATGTTCAAATATAAAATTCTTTTAGATTCTGGCCCTCTGAATCCCAGAACTGCAGTTTTATGAGAGGAAGCTATTGGCAAATAGAAAAGATAAATGCAACTGGATGAATCTCAGCTAAGGCAGGCTCAGGGGTTATTCATGACAGCCTTCTATAACATGAATTGTAACCATGCCCAGGATAGTAGCTTTCCATTTCTACTTAGGAAAAACAGGAAGAAATGAGCTTAGGTACAAGAAGCTCATGGCTAGATATAAAAAATAAAATAAACAAGTAAAAAAAAAAAAAACCAGAGAATAACTCTTAGTGACATTAAGACAATTTAATCAGGTATGTGGCAGTCTCTTTAAGAATAAGTTAAGCAGAAGACTAAGACAATTGTTCAAGTTTGATTTTTCTTGGAAAGCAAAGGGCTAAATTAGGTAACATATTAGTTTTTCTTCGTGTTTTAAGGTTCCTTAATATATAACAAATACACATAAAATGTTCAAAACAAACTTCTTAATTTTGTTAAATCCCCCTAATATGGAACATTACATCATGCCCTTCTGCTAAACACAGAACAGACATAAGTACTAAATTACATTAGAAGGCTCAACATAAAGTTGTCCAACAAATACTTATTGACTAATTGATGCATTAATCATGCACCTAACCATCCTTAATCTCTTAAACTCTCCCCTAGCAAAGAGTCCCTGATGATATATGTAATAACAATAGTAAGTGGTAATATAACTTTCAGCCGGGTTTCTAAATACCATTTCTCAAGTATAGCGGTTCTCAAATTGTGGTCCCTGGGTGAGTAGCATCAGCAACACGTGGGAATTTGTTAAATTATAAACATTTGGGCCTTACTCCTAATCTATTGAATCAGGAATTCTGGGAGTGAATCCCAGCAATTCATAGTTTCACAAACCTACCAGGAGATTCTTCACACACCTAAGTTTAGGAATGGGAGGGAATAGCGGATAGGAGGACTATCCTTCACTCATCTTGTAATTTGAGGTCAAGACGCAATAACCTTGGCCAAAGTCACAATGAAAAAGTCTCTAGGGAAGAGTACTAGAATGTAATTTTTTTTCTTTGCCATTTTAAAGTAAAATAAGTCAGCAAGTCCTCTAAGACCTGCAGACACCAGGCAGAACCTCATTATGGAGCTGTTTCAGTGTTGTCCCCCAAGTGGAAAAGATAAATATCCAACATGACAGTATTGGCAGTTCCCAGCCGGGGAACCACTCTGCCTTCTGGTCTGGGGTGTTGGCTTCCGTAGGCACATTATAAACTTCTATCAAACGTGTATTGAACACTTGTGACACATAAAACAGCCTCTCTACAAAAAGAAATTACAGCTGTCAGCTTGCATCTGAGTAGCCTCAGATTTAAAAGCTGATTGAAAATACCTGTGTAAGAAACCATTTGTTACTAAAGGTGAAAAGTGCAAGCTGATTTATTTTCTTGGGAATTCTTATAAGAAAGAAAATCCTTTAAAAGTGGAATATATATATATATTTCCTCAATGATCATTTTCACATTAATTCAGATTTTTGGCTTCAAAAAAGAAAACCAAGTTAATACTATGTGATGCCTGTGGATTCTACAGGGACGTCTGGATTGACAACTCTATGGTTGTTCCTAATGATTCTGTATTGAAGATAAAAGGTTATTCATGTCACTTGGAGTTGTCTTTTCAAATAAAATGCTTGCTTTGTGTTTCCGAGCAATGCCGAAGCGCAGATGTCAGGTTGGTGCTTGCCACTCCACAAGCATCACTGAATAGCCCAATCAGTGGGGAAAAAACAGTGAGTGCTCTTGATCTACTCTAGAGTAAATCATTTATTGTTAAAGGGTGTTCCAGAAAACTTCAAAACAAGGCAGATTGCCTACTCATAGCAACCAAAAATAAATCCTAATACGATGAAAGGTGGCTGAAAATATTACGGGAAAATCAAAGATGATTTTGTTGCCACATAAATCTGTATTATGCCTTTCTTATATTAGAAATGCCTTGGTATATAGAAAGCCTCTCAGTAGAGAAGCAGTACCTGTAATAGTTACATGGACAAGGATTCTTTGACAAAATCTAAATCTTGATTCTTTTTTCACCTAAGTCCTAGTTACACAAGATTGATGTTATGAATATTTCAAACTTCCCAGGTACTTTGACCCACAGGATTTAACTTTGGAAGGGCAGAAACAGAGTCTGTATGTATAAAAAAGGAGGGTGGGAAAGAGAGGAGAAATAAAGTTAGGAAGACTGTCCTATAGCAAGCATGTGCGTGCACACTCACACACACAGGCAAGCACACACTATCTACTTGTTAAATATTGAGAAGTGGCTGAAACCTGCTAATAACAAATACTGATTTTAAATGTGTATGAAGCTTCCAACGATAGGAAAAACTCTGAGTCACTTTTTCCTCTACCCCGTATTTCTCTGTCCCTTCAATTTCTCTTACAACCTGTTGTGCACAATTAATGACTCAAGGTATGTTCATTAAATTCTTCTGCTCATGAAGAATTCAGGTCAGGGTGGGGAGAGGAAGAGAAAAAACCTTTTTACCTCAAATAAATGTTACAGATACTGACTATCCTCCCCATGTATACAGGAAGGAATAATAAAACAAATTAACTGCAACAATGCAGCCTACCAGGGCTCTTTCGTGAGTAAAGTCTACACAACTTTATACTAAATAAATGATTACCTTAAGATATCAAAATGTAATTGTGAGTGTTCTCTCTTAGAGCTTCATTACGTGACTCAGCCTCAACTAGATGCCTTCCTTTGGATTTATTAGTCCTAACCCCCATTTATATATTGGCAGTAATATTTTAGTCTTTTCAGTCTGACTTTATATGAGTTCTGACCAAGTAGGATCCTACTAAATAAAATGCTTTTTAAAAAATACAATGCATCCTAAAATATAGAACCCTAATTACTTTATCTGCAGTTACTATGACACTTAAGTAAAAAGTTGAGATAAGATTTGGTCCTGTTCTAAGAAGTCCAGTCAGCGTTATAACTATTAACTCTCTAGGTAGTATTTTCTGTAATAATTTTCAGTTTAATTTATCAGACTAAGCATTTAAAAAAATCATTATGAATGAAAATCCTCCATCTAGTCATGGAGAGACTATACATTAACTGTTTATGATGGCAGGTTTTCCTTGTTTCCCACATAAAATGTCAGAAAATGATTCTTGTTCATCTCTGCAGACTTACGGCCCTGCTGATCAATTTTACTATGTTGTAAATACTGTCTTAAGTGTAATCTTATTAAATATTTTTTCTAAAATATTTTAACTTTGTTTATACATATATCTATATATATCTATATCTATATATATATATCCCTAACATAATGCTCTCATGTGCAGAAAGTTCTTTGCAACAATTCATGCAGTTGCTGGGACATTGATTTATTTAAAAAAGAAAGCATTGAAAGGTAGAACTTCAATGGACAGAGCCTCATTGCTTTAAGAAAACCCTTTTCTTCTTACAAAACCCTTTTCTTTTTCCTACAAAGCAAAATTCTGTTCCCTAATGCCAAAATTACACAAATACTTCAGAGGGATCAAATTAATTTTTGCTTCACATTTCCCTGAAGCACTGGAACCAAACAAGCACAATTTTATACATCACTGCCTTCTTAGACTGGCATTTTAAAATGTTAGCACTATTATGATTAGATGTGAAGACGTGGACTAAGGGCATGGTCTCCTCTGAATGCCCCCAGTACTCACATTAAACTTTAAGCCATAACTGGAAGTTGAGCAAATATTCTCATAGTTGGGACTTAATAACACTTAATACCCATTTATAATGTGATGAGTCTCTCATACGGTGTGATTTGTCTCTAAACTGCCATTAAGCTTCACAATTGCAAGTCATCTTGTTAGCCTCTGCTCTAACTATTCACCATTGCCCTTCTGGCACCTTTGTAAAGCAAAATCCCCAGTTACTCTTTGCAGAAACTTCTCCAAAGCCACTACTTGTCCAGTCTCCAGAGTCTAATTTGCTAATATTAAGACACCCTAATGAGACAGCATCTATAATAATCACCCACTGGTTTGAGAATACCTGGTACTGCTCTAATTATATTTTTATTGATTTTTATGTAACCATGCAGAGTTTGAGCTTATTAAATGCACAGCAGGGGTGTTATATAAGACCATCCATTGTTTTTATAGAACCCAGGAATTACTAATCTCAGATAAAAGTGAATAACCAGTTGGAAAACAGCTAGTATTTTTTCAGGAAATTTGTAAACAGAACGATTACACACTCTTGCAATAATGATTCCAGACAGTAATAGAAGTTTCCTGTCTATCATTTTGCCCTGAGATTTACATTTGACTTGCAATAATAAACCAATAATGCCTTATTCATTATATAAGGATATTCATTTATAATTATCTCACCCTACCTTGACTTAGAGAGATTAACAAATACTACTATTTCAAGAACTTCCACAATATACTATAGGATAAAGTGACTTTTTTAGACTTGTTAAGTCACCACCCTTCATAAACTTTCAACCTAGAATGTTAAGTTGAGGAAATTTCTCAAATAATGCTCATGTCTTCTTCAACTTTGAATCCTTGTCATTGACTAGAGATTGAAATGTAAAGAACTGAATGAATGAAAAGAAGCAAGGAAGGAGCAGTGGTCAGGAGTGAACACATAGGTCTTTAGTTTGAGAAATGTTGGATTTGAAACATCTGGATAGAGGTATCTGGCAGCTTGTTGGAAATATGGGATAGCTGAGGATAAAGATTTAAAGACAGTAGTTATAGATAGGAGAGTAGATACTGTAGACGTGGATGAGTTTGCAAAGGGGAAAGTCAAGAGATAGACACAGAAAGAGAAGGTGAGACCCAACCTTATAGAAAGCCTATGTTCAGCAGCTAAGGAGGAAGAGCTAAGAGCAAAACATTTAGAAAAGATGTAACAAAAGAATAGGAGAGATTCTTTTTTTAAGGCACCCTGAATCCCATTTAGAAGAAATATCCCTTCCTAGAGACTTTGTCTTTCTGTCTGTATTTATTTTATTTTATTTTAATTTTTGCATTGGTTGCTGTAACAGAAGAAGGAAAAATCAGGGAACAAATAGGGAAGAAATGCCCATGCCTTCTATAAATTGCTGTAAAGTAGAAAAACATAAGCCCTCTTCTATACCACAATTAATGTCCCTGGCCCCACCTCACAACTCACAGTGTATGACTATAGGCATGCACACAGCCACATACCACTTACCTGAATTCCTATCAAGATGCCTTTCTGGGGTATCTTAAATCCTGTGGAAAGCATCGCCTTTAGGAAGGCTGTGTGAATACCTTCACCAAAGCAAGCCACCTGTTTAGGAATAAAAAAATAAAATAGAGAAGGCAAATGGTCAATCACCCTCACCAATACACACACACACACACACACACACACACACACACAAATGGGAAGCACTTTACTCATAGACTCCTTCTGTAGATTTTATTAATGTTGCCCAAAGACCATGCAATCTGAATCCAGGGATTAAAAGACTGGCCAGGGCAGATGTATCTTATGTTTTTAATTAAACATAATGAATGAATAAGCAATTCTTTCTCTATCCAACAACACTCAATGGAGCAACATAACTGGATTCTACTGTGAGTTATTTGGATACAAATCACAGCTTCTAGTCCATAACGTGGTGAGTTTCCAAATGTTAATATGACTTACTGTTTAAATAACAGTATATGTCGTACATACTCTGCAGCCGTGCCTGAATTCATGGGTCAGTAGCAGAAATGCATAACTGCACATCATTGGTTTGGAGTCATTTTTATAGCTTATGAGAATGACTTCTGAGAAATTAAATAATTCCATGAAAATCTCAAAGGAACTTGTTCTTTTTTAAAATCATTTTCATAAAATGAATCAAAATACTCTGCTACTAGGCCTGAATACCATATCATATGTGAAAAAAAATGATTCCAAAATAATAGATACAGTATTGTTAGAGTATACAGAAGCTTCATCTAGGGAAATTGTGCTACAATATAACTACAAATCAAATAGCCACCATAACTATAGAACAAGTGCTATATTTGAACATGATGGGCGTCAACTCTGCCACGAACATCATCATTTGGCAGAGGTACAGAACCACCATTAGAGTAAATAACACTGATGGCTAAATTCATTCTTCAAGCAAATGATTCCCTTTCTATGCAAGGAAAGTTCTCATGACTATAACCTTCAGTTGACCACCAATACATGCTGTTTGTCACTCCAGTGAACACTTTACTCAGTCAAGTACTGGCCCACTAACTCAAGTAAGTTTAACCTACATTAATGGTCTCAAATTCTACTGAAAGGAATTGGGCAATCCCATCAAAAGTGCAGATGCAACAACACAGAAGTTTCAGCAATTTTCTATGGAACCGGAGAAAGTAGGCAAATGTTCTAGTGAGGATTAGGACTGACATCCCCACTTTATCACTAGGAAAATAAAATTCCCTTTGCCTCAATCAGGAGCTAGAGGATTACTTAATGCTACAACAAGCCATTTGGATACTCAAAATGTCTCTTTGAAGCATTATTGAGATTTTACTAAGCTAGAGTTATTATTCTGATGTCAGTTATAAAACAGACCTTGTAACGTTACACTTCATGATATTTGGAAATACAACTCTTTTAAATAATGGAAGAAGAATCTCTTTATACTTTAGAAACATATAACAAAGGAGGAGCTAAATTTCTAATTCTTTCATATTTTTTATATTTCAACAACTCTAATAATGTACATATGGAGGCACAATGAATATAAGCACTGGAAACAAATTTGCCATGCTAGAGAAAAAAGTATGGGGGAAAATAGATCTCTCTCTGATCTGAAGCCTGGGCCAGCTGAACTCAGCACCACTACTAGTGACCATGGGATTAAGATGAACCTGCAACAAAGGGGTTAAGAGTCCTCATTCGAAGAGTCCAAATACAGACAGGATAGCCATTTATTCCTCACTGCCTGCCTTCTTGTCTCACTTGGCTTCTCATCACAGATCTTGCTTGTAACCAGGCAACCATATAAAACATCACGTATTTGTTGCAATTAAATATTTTCCCCTTTCAGGTTTTCCTTAATACCAAGAGGAAACAATGATGCCTTACAGTCTGATGTTGCCACTCCGATGTGCACTGATGAGAATCTGAAGGTTGTATCTAGTAAGCCTGTCAAGGGCTAGGTGATTCATAAAATGTCCTGACACTGACATGTAGAGAACTTTCTAGAATCTGACAGCTCTCTACAAGAAACACATTTCACATTCTTAAAGAAACCTCCACCTGATACAATCCCAACACAAGTGAAGAGGGACATCCAGTGGCCAGTCCCATTATAGCTTTTAGATAATCCCCAGGAGGTTAAGGTTGCTTTAAAAGTGGTCCTGGGATTTTCCACCTATCTGCAGATTCCACAATATTTAGGTTTATGATCTTTCTAATACTGTTATTCTATATACTGTTAGTAAAAATTCAATGATCTGATTTCATGGTAGCAAGGTGGGGATGAGGTGCCGTTACAGAGAGAGCTGAGAACCTTAAAATAAAAAGAAAGACACAGAAGATATTTACTTAGATGTCTAAAGAAATATAAGAAAGATGTTTCATATGGAAATGAATTAGGAACATATGTATTGCATGACCATATTTAAATAGAAGTGAAAACTTAGACTCTATTCCAAAAGACAGTAAAAGATATTTTTTATTCAAAATTCTCAAACCCTTTGAGACTTACACTGATAGCAGAAATTTGTGTTCTCCTTATTACTTACTACCTTAATTATTTTACTATATTCAAATCATAAAACCATAGATTTCAAAGTAGGTTTAATGAAAGCATTCATGGATCATTAACTAGTTACCTCTCCAGTGGAAGCCATCTCACATCTTAGAATAGGGTCAGCATCCCTCAGCCGGGGCCAGGAAAACATTGGAGCCTGTCATAAAAAGCAGGGAGGAAAAATATATGAGGAAAAGGTATAAATGAATAAGAGAGAATTAATATATTTAGCAAATCATCTCTCTGGGGATTCATTTAGGCTATGGTAGACATGTAAAAAAATCTCTTTGGTTCAAGCACATGACTTGAAAAATAGCTTTAAAACTCTTTTCCAAGCATTTCTTGAGTTCTTGGCCAAAAACTTAGGTTAAATAATCACAAATTATTTCTGTAAATAGGGCCTGTGTGACCAGTCTAGACCAGTGTTCCTAATCTGGCCTATGCATATTCTTATTGGAGTGATTTCAAACAAAGTCTACTGGGCATTGGTCTACCCAGACACAGAGTTCAAACACATTATTTTTCCTTGATAGGCTTTTGAAACATTCCTCTTCTTGTTCTGATCATTCAAACTTGCAACAGGCCACCTTGCCAGAAATGGCTGTCTGTAAGCCAACTTCTGAGACATTAAACTGTTGTTGACACCTCTTAAAAGCTTTGAAAAACATTCTGCTTGGAAACACTTTTGTCGAGAACTTTTATATGAACTGGAACATACAAGTGCCTCCTTTTCATTTATTTTACTGGTGCAATTCACTAAGAACCAAATTCTGGTTTCTTGTGTATGTGCATTTATCTGGTCTAGACTATTTCTTCATTGATTCTGGCACCTAAATTATGATGGGAATTCTGGCTTGGGGTTATTTCATGGGGTTATCTTAGTCAAGTTATTACATATTCTTGCACTTCAGCTTCCCTATTTCCCCATCTGTTGATATCTACTGACTTTACTGGGACTATTACAATTGACAATGAATAAGTAATTTGAAAACAATTAAATTCATATATAATGATAACTAGAAAAGAAGCTGGAAGATACAGTGCATTTAAAAAATGCATATCTATCAGTCAATATTACTTTTAGTTTGAAATTATGTGTGTGTATTCATATATTAATCTATAAGAAAAAATAGAGTCATATATTCCTATAACTATGAACAAAGAAATATCAGTTTTAAATTCATATGTATAATCTCCAGTGAAAAAATATTTTTCAATGCCTGCCACCTGTTGGTCTCAAACAAAAAATTCCTCTCTCTCTCTCTCTCTTTCTACAAGCTTTTACAAGCTACTCCCAACATGAAAAGTGCCATTCTATCTCAATGCACTATAAAATTCTAGGCATCCTAAATTATTAACTTAAGATTAATAAATATTTTTTGGTTCATAGCTTCAACCTAAAGCTCCCATTATAAAAGTCAGAAGTCAGATTCTCATTTGCAACACAATTATGGTTGAGGTCACTAATACATACAGAAACAGGAACCTTTTGTAAGCATTGAAAAATATGTCAATGTCACATAAATATATAAAATATAAATTAATTTCATTGTGTATTTCATCTAAGGAAATTCAAATATATTTATCTATATCCCACTAATCCTCATGCCTGTCCAGCAAAGTAGTTAAATGTCATAATTATAAATATTCTGTGTACAATCATACTGAGGCATCTAGAGTTGTACAATGGCTTTATTAAGGTATTATTAAAAATATACATATATATAGAAAATTGGTGAATGACCTTAAATTTTCCTGCTTACTTTTTATAAGTTGCCATCAATTTCCTCGCTCTTACAGCACCATTGTAAGCAGCAATTGCTATCTCAATTTTTTAAATGGAAAAAATGTGCCATCAAAGAAAATACAGACTAAGTAAAGGTGGTCAACATGGTAAGGATTTAACCCACAAGGTAGCCACTTTTACAAGAGTCATGCATTCCTGAAGACTTGACACTATTCAACCCTTATCCTAGCCAACGATATCCAGGACTTCTGCTTACCAACTACACAGGCACCATTGTGTCAACTGCATAAGCATAGCTTAGAATTCACTCAGCTACTTGGTTTTGAAGTTATGCAATTCTAGATGATTTTTTGAAAGTTTGAAATGCACAACAGTTACATACAGTTGCCTGTACTTCAACTGCATTGCATTATTGAAAGGAAACATAAATTCTGAGTCTGGCACTTTAGTTAGAAAGTTTTTAAAATAACAAGATTTTTGATGACAAATTGTTCTTTTAATTTCATTGGAACTCATAAAATTACTAATAAATTTTTTAAATAGTACCTTAATTGCAACATATTCAGCAGGAATTATGGGATGCTCCAATGTTGGAAGAGGTTTTTCCTCAATGTTCTCTCCAATCATCACCTTGGTGGCCACATCAATGAAGTCTACCCCGAGAGTCTTGGACACAAAGGGGAAGGATCGAGAAGCTCTCAGGTTGCATTCAATCACCTGAAGAGATAAAAATCAGGGAGAAAGAGGACAGTGAGAGCCAATAACAACAATATTAATATTATCTCTGCCACTTGGTTTCCAGCTGTTATTAACTGGAGATCAGCTCTTGTTTTGCTAATCCTGTCTTTTTTCAACCCCACTGCTGGGACTTTTTCTAACTGGTTTCCTTTCAGTCAGTATCTTTGAACTCTGACATTTTTTCATCCCCTTTCCCCAATTCCATCCCCACACACTGCTGACAGATTTAGATTAATGCACAGCTCAGATAATGTCACACCCCTTCTGAAATACTTCACTGGATTTCCACTGGAAGCAGATTAAAGTCTAGTCCCTGAAGGCCTTCTATCCTCTGGCTTCCATATACCTCTCTATTTTATCTTATGCCACTTTCCTGGCCCCAATCTTACTTTCTGAGTTCACCTTCCACTATTTACCTAGAAAAATGATCTCACTCAACTGAACTATTCACTGTGTCCAAAAATAGATGATGTTCTATGTGTAATAACCTTTGTACTGTCCTTAACTTGTCAAAATCTCAGCCATCCTTTAAGGTCCAGTTCACAACACAAAATCTTCCTTGAAGTCTTTTATGATCCACCCCAGACGAGGCATATGATGCTCAAACACATGTTCCTGCACACATGTGCACATACCCTAGCAAATACTCTCTCTTTGCTCAATAATTCCAATGCCATTTTATTTGTACATCTTATCTAACAGCTATTATACTCTATGTTATAGTTATCTACAAATTCATCTTCTTCCCAGTCCTCACTAAATTATAAGATATTTGAGAGCAGAGACTGTGCCTTATACATCTTTGAAGCCACCATATAACTGCATAGCAGTTGGTACATCAATGTTGGTTACTACTATGGTTTGGATTTGGTTTGTCCCCACCAAAAATCATGTTGAAATTTGATCCCAAATGTGGCAGTATTGGGAGCTGAGGCCTAGTGGGAGGTGTTTGGGTTATGTAGGTGGATTCCCCATGAATAGATTAATTCCCTCCAGTCAGTTCTCATTCTCTCAGGGATGGATTAATTCCCACAAGAGTGGGCTGTTAAAAAGGGTCTGGCTTCCTCAGTTTCCGTCTCTCACTTCCTCTCTTGCCAGGTGATCTCTCTGCACACGTCTGTTCCCTTTCCACTTTCTGCCGTGCATAGAAGCAGCATGAGACTCTTACCACATGCCGCTTCTCAATCTTGGACCTTCTAACCACCAGAATAGTGAGCCAAATAAACTCTTTTTTTTTATAAATTCCCCAGCATCAGGTATTCTGTTATAGCAAGACAGAATAGACTAAGGCAGTTACTGATTAGTTAAATTAAGTAGGCTAAATTAATTAGGATTAACCTGGTTGATTTAACTTTTTTTATTTTTTGCAAATGATATCTTCTCTAAGTAAGGAGTAAAGCAGAACTTCAGTGCACAGAATTTATGACAACTCTACAAATTCAGTTTACTTTATGGTATTCACTATTAATATATCTGTCTGTGCTATACTGTGGATGGCACACAGTCATCTTCTTTCTAATGGATCAGATCAGAGAACTTTACAAATCTCTGAGTGACATATCCATGCTCCCAAGAGCCTGTGCCTTCAATCAATGTAGACATTATATGCTATGCAACATTCCACACTCAGACACAAACAGCTGCAGGGGTCTCAGTTGCTCTGTGGCTGGTATTCATAGAGGAGATTACCATAGAGACACAAACCGACATGACCTAACACAGCAGTGGTGATCTGTCAAGCACCTTGGCATATCTTACCAAGACATCATTTCCTTTGACAAGAAATTGGACGTTGAATGGGCCAGAGATGGCAAAAGCCTTTGCAATCTTTCGGGTAGCATCCTTCACCTAGATGAAAATGACAATGACATAGTACTATAGAACATATCTCAGTTAAAAAGAAAATAGAAAAAAAGGCACAGCACCTTAAATTTAATTTCTCCGTACAGACAGCTACATCTACATTTATAATAATAATGGGATGCACTATTAGGCTTCTATTAACAAAATAATAATATGTACTATCATAAATAGCCACAACAGAATAGTAGGGAAAAGAACAAATACTTTTACAGGGTTATCTCTCTGACAAATGCCCCTATCTACCTATAATTATATTACCTGGTTTTACTTTGAGGTTTAAATGGAATCCTTTCAGTCTAGTTGCTTAAGCACCAGAAACTGCAGTCCAAACTCTATATCAATCTAATGACCTACCTGCTGAGAGGTGCAGGCCCTAAAATTACATGGTACTGCAAAGAGACCACAGAGATTTCTTTTATGTTGCTTTTCTGTTGCCCTGGACTCTACAAGGGTAGATATTATGTTCGGAAGGAAACAGTGTTTCCCTGCAGGGAGGCACTGCATGTCACATATAGGAATCCTTGTATCCAACCAGGGCCAGAAGGTTCCTATGCCAAGAGGGGGCACTGATTACAATAAGCAAGAGCTCCTCACTCATTACACTCACAAGAGTGGTTCAGCAACTTCATTGGGTATAAAAGGAAGTGGAGTCTGTGGCATATTGAGGTCTGAGAGATTTGGAAAAATCTGAATTCTGGAGGTCATTTATCCTGACATGAAAAACCAAAGTACATTTGAAATCAGGGACATTTTTCTCTTATGCTACTGCTATTACAAAGCATCCTGCTACCTCCACTTTCCAGAATGAAGTCTTACTTTCCAGTACAAAATCTGTACTAAAATGTATGGCCCAATCTACAACCAGACAGACAGGTCTGCATGGATTCTGATGGAAAATTTGCTGGCAAAGCTCACTAAAAAAGCCAAGACTGACCCAAGATACCTGAAAACTAATGAGACCTTTTCAAGGGTTACTTAAGACAATAGGCTCTGAGTATACATCTAGCAACACATATTAAGTACTGAAGCAGAGACATCATTTTTGAGAAGTTCTTTAAAGGAGTGGCTTTCAAAGAGGGGTCAAAAGAGACATATCAGAAAATGCTGGTAGGAGGTGAAGGTAAAGGTGGGGGCAGAGGGAAGCAGAGGTTCCAGAAAGTTCCCAAGTTACTGCTGCGCCACTCCTAAGAAACAATGTTTTTATATGCTGCTCACCCCCAAATGGCTCTCAAACATAAGAATTCCCTGCAGCAGCAGTTCTCCAAATGTCCTCCTCAGACCACTAGCAACAGCACTGCCTTAGAACTTGTTAAAAATGCAAATTCTGGGGTCCCACCCCAAACCATGAAATCAGAAACTCAGGGTGGAACCCAGCAACCTGTATTTTAACAAGCTCTGCAGGTAGATTCGATGCACACTAAAGTTTGAGAACCACTACAATAGCCCACAATCAAATGGGCTCTAAAAGGCAGTAAAGGACATTGTTATCTTTAAAATACCCTGCTGACTCAGGGCAAGGAAGATTTCCCATCATTAAATTTAACCTGTGGCATGTTTTCCATTGCTACGTAGTTTTTGTTTTGTTTTGTTTTGTTTTAACCGAGGTTTTCCCCTCATCTTTTGCTTTTTCCCTTCTACTTTTGTTTATAAATGATGACCTTTTCAATGGCTCCTTGGCTGATGGTTTGTGTGGGCAGCATCAGAGTGGCATCTCCTGAGTGGACGCCTGCATCTTCAACATGTTCAGAGATGGCATGAGAGATAACCTGGCCAAAAAAAAAAAAAGATTTTAAAAAGAGTTGTCAGGCACCTACTTCAATGAAGTTACTCCCTCACCCTCCCCTTTCATCCTAACAGATGCCCCAAGCATGGAACAGCCCCTTTGCTAAGTTCCTGATGAGAGCCGTAGAAAGAGCTGCACATAGAGCTCCCAGACCTCCCTGTGCAGTGACAGATGGCCTCTCGGGGCAGCTGAGGTATAGGTGTAAATAGGAAAAGAAGAAAACTAAACCAATTTATATTACTTTTAAAAACAGAGTAGGAAATCACAGCATTTGGGAGGCATTGCAGGTGTTTTTATCTTTTAGACACTGGAAAAGAAAAGTTGATGGGAGAAGTGTGAATATCTAGCTGGGTAAATGGTGTAACTTAGGGGAAATAGAAAGAAGATTTGAGGACCTACCTGATCAAGAGATCTTTAAATTGAAGTGTGAGAAAGGAAGGAGGCAAGAGGAAAATATTCTTGTCCTCCTTTAGAAGGAAACGAAAGCAAGGCAAGAATAAATAACCCAAGTGCATGTGACCAGTATGTGACTGAGTTAGGATTTTGAAGTTTATCTGTCAGATTCCAAAGTCTATGGTTTCAATCACTATAACCTATATGTTTATAATATGTGTGTCCTTGGGAAATGATGAAGCTGAGAGAAAGGGAGAGGAATTGGGTGGCTGTAAAAGACTTAAATAAATTATGTAGAAGATTTGCTTATTGGATTTATAAATGACTTAAAACAGAGTGACATTTGAGTCTCCATCCTTCTGCTGTTACTGATGAGCTCTGTGACCTGGTGCTTTACCTGCTTAGCATTTGTTTCTGATAAGAAAGGAATAACAATGGTTACTGTCTCAGAGAGTGTGTCTCATTGTTTTTAAGGATAAAAGAGAACATATAAAGTATCTAGTATGATACTTGATGTATCATAAGAGCTCTTTTTTATTTTTGTACAGTGCCTAGAAATGGAGAGGCAATCATCCCACTGAGCTCTGGAATAGTCACAATATATCTGAAATTCTATGCCCATTTCTGAATATGACAGTTTAAAAACTACATGGATAACCTGGAACACTTCCAAAAGGGAGCACACAGGATGACGTGCAATGGTCAATGTCTGAGAGCAGCTTAGGGAGAGTGTATATTCTGGCAAGCTAGAGCCAAATCAGGCCCACAGACCAGCATTACTTTACAGCACAATACTTGAAAACATATGAATGTCTCTAGACCAGTCTTACATTCTCAACTTCTATAGATGTGTAATCACATTCCTCTTATTTTATATCTTAATCTTCAAATACTTAAAATGTTGAAAGAGGGGAGAGATTAAACTTATGCTCTAAAACTCAGGAAGGCAGCAAGGATGAGAGTTCCAGGGAAGCAGACCTTATTTCAAGATAGAGAATATCTAAGACATAAAAAAAAAAAAATCACAATACATAATCTTAGAATATTTTGTGCTTTGTATCACCGAAGAGTTTAAAAGAAAACACATGACCACCTTCTAGGGATGCTGTAAATTAAATTCCTGTCTCTTGGGTGTGGGGCTACAATAAATTACCTCTAAAGGGGGATTCAACTCAAGATTATATGATTCGGTGGCAAAGTAGACACCATTACAATTTTTTAAAAAAAAAAAACCTATGCTGAACTGCTAATCTGTAAGAAAAAAGAAAGGAAAAGAACCTTTAACATCTTCAGTAGTGTTTTGAAGTATTTGCAAAGCAAAAGATGAAAGCTAACTTTTTATCTTTCCTTAAAGCAAATAAAATGTCATGGACTCCCTAAAACATAACTTTCTATTATTTCAAGATAAATCACAAATGCCTTATTAACACAACTAGCAAACTAAAGTAAAACATTCTTCACATTTTGATTTCTCCCTGAAGTTGGAGGCATTCCTTGTATTAGCAATACAAGATGTGATATGGGAAGCCAATTTTATGTTATTATCCTTATCCAATCTACTCTGTTTGGTTTGCCTTTATTAACCTGATAAAAAGTGGGGAGGGTGGGAAATGAAGAAAGCAGAAAAACCAGGGATTCAATTAGGAACTTCAGAAAGAAAAGTATTGGATGTTTTTATAATATCCATTGAAACATGAAAGGAAAACTACAGACAAAAGAAAATGAGAGAAAGTCTATTCAAAAAGAATGATGAGTACAGGATGATAATTAATTTCAAATACTATCAAAGAGAAATCCTAACAGTATGAAACACAGGAAACATGAAACCCATGACACACACTGAATTGTCAAGGAATTTGATTTTTTTTTTTTTAA
>VBSM01001562.1:49308047-49412583 GCA_008086735.1 Cheirogaleus medius | reverse complement strand
GAGTTGTTCTTTTTTTTTTTTCACTACTCCAACTAGCTTTTGAAAGCTTTTAAAAGGAAAACATTACTTTTATCCTCTACATTACAAAGACTGCGGATCAATAACCCCACTGGGTAAATCTTAAATGGATCACACCGAGGTAATACCGAAGAGGAAGGTAAAAGCTCGGGGCAGTGGAAGAAGGTGGTTGAGTCACTACAAAATTATAAACATTTTTATTAACTCACAAATGGAATGTGCCAAAATGAAAAAAGAAAAAAAAATACTTGAATGAGGGGACTTATTAAAGTTGCATTTTTGACTAAGGCAAAGTTCCTAGGTATGAAAATTAAAAATCAGGGACGCTTTCACTGGTTAGTGGTGAGCATGGTTGGGCAGCCCTTGAGGCTGGGAATCCTAGGAATAGCTTGACCAGTATCTCACCCATGAGAAGAACAAGAATGCTTATCCTTTTAGACTCCTGGGGTCTAAAAACACATAAATCTCTATTTTGATCGAATATGCACAGGTCTCCCTCTTCTACTAATCCTACAAATCTAATTACAATTTAATGTTTTTGAGTTTTCTCATTTTCATATGTAGGAGACTAGTGGATAGAAAGGGGGAAAAAACTTATCCTAACAACACTGTGTGAAAGAAAAATGGCATACAAAATAAGGTAGCAATTAACAGAAGACGTAAAAGTCACTAAGAAGAAATTAGACACTACCTGAGAGACTCTAGTGGCCTCCTCTAGGAATCTTTTCATTTCATCCTCAGAGAATACCACATTCATGGCAGACCCACTGGGAAAAAAGGAAAAGAAAAGGCAGGTCAGTTTCATGCTAGCATGCTAGACTCGAACGATTGTCAGAACAGTTCCAGGCAATCTCTAGTTCCAGTCTGGGCTGAATAGGAAGATGCCTTGTTCTAAATTGAGACTTTACTCCATTTAGTCACCAGGACAATTGACCCAAGTATAAAGTCACTGAAGTTGAGGACAGAGAAAGAAGTTGAGACCTGTAATAACATCTGAAGAGAAGAGAAGACTGGTAGCTCTAGAGATTGTTCTTTTCCAAGGTTTGCCCTTTCTAATTTAGTTTTAGCATTCCACTTCTTCCAGGTAATTCTTAAACCTTAACAGGAGTCAGTCCAGAACATAATTTCTCTAACCCTGTTTCTTCCAAGTTAATTAGCAACAGTTGATCTTAACCCACTGGTATATTGTGAAAGCAGGTTATTCTACTACCTCAACCAGATTACAAAAGAACCAATTTTTTAGTAACATTTGCAAATATAATACACAATATTTAACTGAAACTTTTTCTACTGTATCCTTCCTTTTAAATGCACGGGAAATAATGCTATCTGAAATCAATTTTCTCTGAATTTTGACATTTTCAAATTGGAATGGGAGGAAGAGGAAAGGAGGACTAGTAAGAGGAAGGGAAGACATAAGAAAAAAATGTTACTTTCCCTTTGCTTTTAAAAATTAGCATTTTCTCTACCTTTTCTACTCTATTATAAATTTGCCTTTTTTTGACTTTTTAAAATGTATTTTTAATTAACAGATAATAATTGTATATATTTATGGGGTACAATGTGATGTTTTGATCTATGTGTACATTATAGAAAGATTCAATCAAGCTAATTAATATATCCATCACCTCACACATTTACCATTCTATTACAGATTTCTGCATAAAAAGCTTTCAATTGCTTTATCTGTTAAGAGAGGAAGGCTAAAGCAAAAACATTGATAATTCAAAGTATAGGAAACTGGAACACAGATATAAATTGCAAAAATGAGAAAGTTCAGTAGTCAAAGCATTTTTTCAATACTTCCTTAAATGTGTGCATGTCGTTTAAATTAATTTACATTAATTCCTCAAAGAAGTAGTATTATTAGACTGTGGTTTACCAAAATGTCATTTAAATAAAAAGGAAAGTTTTCCACCTCATTTGAAATTTTTCATTATTTTAAAGGATTCCCATCTCAAATTCCATTTACACTTTCAAATTGTGCACAGCAAATTGTGTTTCTCTTATTATCCCCTGTTCAGTGAAGTAGTTCCTTACATGTGGTAACATCTGAAGAGAATAAGTGATAATTCACAACTTCGCCTTTTATGATAGAAGTTAGTTTCAAAGTTTAATATAAAAGATCCTCACTGCTCCTGCTCCTCATCATTATAATTCATCTATTAAAAAAATCTGATCTCAAAAACTCAAAATTTCAAAACAAAGGCACTATCCAAAGGTGCTAAAAATAGTCAAAGATAAGCTGTCATTTCTGGGTATCAGAAAACAGATACTGGTGAGACATATCCCAATGTGTGTGTGTGTATTTAATTGGCTTATGCTTTAATGCTCTTTAATGTAAAGCAATCTTTCCTTAGTTTGGCAAGGAGATGCCTTAAGCTATGCTCCTAGATGTAGGACTATAGGCTCTTCTATTGCCAATCCCTGAAGGAAAGGCATTAAATTGAAGCTTGGTGTATTGTTCTTCAAACTGGCTGTGATGATTTGGGGATGTCAATGGGCTTCACAAATTACTACACATAGAAAGCTAGCACTAATAGCATATACCAGGCACTTCTGCATCTCCCAATTTTCAAATCATTGTTTTGGGAAACAATATATAGTATTACCTCAAAACATAGGAAGGTCTCAACAAGCAGGGGTAGCCCACAGACTTTGCAAATTCCAGTGCTTCATTCTAATCAATGGAAACAATTAGATAATATTAAAACAAATTAATAGATAAAAGTATGAATAGTTTAAAATAGGCAATAAAATTGAAGGACAGTATTGTTAGGTCAACTGGCAACTCAATTTTTTATTCTTTTTCTCAAAAGACACCATTAAAATGTGTGTTAGACATTAAAATACATAAAATTTCTAGCTTCTGATTCTAAATATCAAATCTAGTTCAAAAATAGTTTGAACTTCTTTCCATGATCTGAATCTTAATAAGAATACTGCTATCAATTTATAATCAGCTTTTAACTGCAATCATGGAAATACAGCAACTTTAAAGTAAATTTACTAAGCATAGTACATCCTATCTGCCCTGTAGTTAACACCTCCAATAGTTGACATTCAGGTTACAACTCTTCACAAAAGAACATTGAGAAAAGACACTTGTTTCTCTCCTTACCAAAGTATTAACAGCTTTCCATGGTGCCTGGGCCACCTTCAGCTCATCCAAGACAGCTGAGAAGATAGATCGATCCTCAGCCCTGTCAATCTGCAACGGACTTGTGCCCATGATCTTGACACCATTCTTATACAGAGGGACTGCCAGGTTGTTTGGAATCTGGCCCCCAACTGATATGATGCAGCCATCACACGCCTAGAAAAGACGTACACGATATCAACCACTGGAGTAACTTTATCATGAATGGACAACTGTGCTAATATTGCCTCCATTTTCTTATTGATAATGTTTAACTGGATTGTGATATTCTCATCTCTGCTGTCGTTGGATAATATTGAATTATAACAAAAGAAATAAACATGCTTAGTTTTGACTTCCCAAGTGTTTTGATGTTAAAGTCAATGCAAGACTTCCACACAACTAAGCATGACTATCATTTGTGATATTTGTAGGTTTGGCAAATGGAAAAGAAAAACCAGTGAATTTACACAATGTACTGTATACTATAATCAACTATTAAATAATTCCTGGACTACTGTTGTACTTTCCTAAATTGATACAGATAATCTCCTTCCAACACTCACCTCTACTGTATCCCTCTACCCTAGCACTTCACATCCAGCTTAAGCATCCTACAAGACTGTTTCATCAAGTTAGTCCTATACTCAGAGTTTTACAAAGGTTCCCATTGCCTCAAGGATAAAGTATAAACTCTTGACCCTCAGGAAACTTAAGACTTTCCAGTCTTCTCTATCATCACCTTTCTCAGCCTCAGAAAGACTGCTCATTACCCTCACCTAGGTACACTTCCATTAGCAAACTCTCTACTTCCCTGGATCTTTCCTTTCTCCTCTAGCTTGTCTAACCTCTAACTACCCCTTAACTAAAGTCCATTCTAAATTTCACCTACCACATTGATGACCTAATCCACCATCCTCTCTCCTTTGCCGTAAGGTGTCTACGATACCCAGTCACTGATTTTAGTTCCTATTTCCATACTATAGTACTTGCTTTACAAGCTGTGTCAGAATCTTTAGCCTTAATTTGAATGTTTGAGTAGTATGAGATGTCCTTACTTAAAACCAAATCTCCTATTAGCAGTCAAAACTTCAAGATGAAAAGAAATTAACCCATCAAATCCCTAAGTTCCTCAAGACTGCTGTTGTAGTGGTCAGGGTGAACCAGTGTGAGGCGGTAGGGAATCGGGTTTGCAGTTTTACGTCCCTTCCTAGTTTGGTTCCCTCTGGGTACCATTCCTCCTCACCCTCAAGTTCAGTCTTTTTGTCTATAAAATTAGGATAATACCTGCCTACTTCACAAGGTTGCCATTTAGGGTAAATAAGATAATAAACATTAAAGGTCCTATATGGTGTCAGTATATTTTAAAAAGACATAATTATTACTATTAAAAATGTTATATTATCTGATAGGCCATTGAGCTTTACATAATTTGTGTTTGCCCTAATGACCCACTAATGAATATTAGTAGAATTGCTGAAGTGATATGTATGTGCCAAATGTATTTTGTCATTACTTAAAATCATTCTGAAATGCTCTTATAAGTGATGAAGCTAATTTCTCTCTGATGAGAGCAATTATAGTACTTCCTAAACAAACACCCTGCAATTGAGTGCTTAAAGGCATTGTAAACAGTATTGAAATTAATAACCCACTGTGCTGCATATTTATAAGTATACTTAAGCTACTTTTATCATCATTTCAAAATATGTTCAATAGACATTTTTACAAAACCTTTAAAAAGAATTATTCTCTTTACCATAATCACATTTTTATTTTCTTATTATTTTTAGTTTATTAACAGTGTTGTTTCTGAGCCTGAAAAACAAACTCTTTAATTAAATATGTATAAAAAGTCTCATGTGAAAGATTTCAAAGTAATTTTTAAAAAGTAAGAAAGAAGTAGCAACTTATCAGCACAAGTTAGAGTCAATTGGACTAAATAGGAGTTTAAAGTTGAATAAAAAAGGCCTTAATAAATACACCAGTATTTTTCAAAATAGCTCTATAAAATTGATTTCTCTTTTCAAGAAATTAACAACTTTCAAAACAATAACAAAATAATAGCTGCTATTCTTTATTACTCTTTATTGAGGACTCTATGACGTATCCTGGACTGTCTGTTTTGATCTTCACAATATCCTTCTGAAGCGATTATTATTACCCTCATTTTACAGCTAAAGAAACTGAGGCTTAATGAAGGTAAAGTGACATGCCCATATCTCTTACCTAGCAAATGCAGCTACAGAGCTCATATGTGAACTCTGTTCTATAGATTGTAAAGCAACAATGCTCAAGTAATTTACCAAATATTTGAATCTTAAACTAACTCTACTTTTCTGGCTGGTTTTGGAGGTGGTTAATGTTAGAGGATAAAAGGAAAGCTATTTCTAATACATTCTTTTAGGAAAGTGGCAGATAGAAAAACTTTCAGCACAAAACCAAATTCTCATCCTTGACCTCCAGAGTCAGAGATCATCTCTGGGAAGACAAATCATGTCTACAGGAGTCTTTTAGAGTAACAACAGGATGGTGTCATGCAGGTTTTGCCCAAACAGCAAAAGGAATTCAGTATGAGAACATGTTTGTAGGATGAAGTGAATGTAGTACATTTTCATGGAAGAATCTGTCATAAATTGGCCCCAACTTATAGGGACACAGGGACAGAACCTTGTATTCCACAAAGGTAAATCATCATCATTATGATAATCACTTCTTCCTAAATAATTTCAAATAATCTACTGAAATAAAACATTCTAAAGTTCAGATACTGTTTCACAGATTTCTGAAATACTTAGGCTTAAAATCATCAATTAGGCTCCCAAAGTTCCATTGATCTTACCTAGATTTGTTTGTATCTTTTTTACCCATCTTAGTTTTCTATTTTTTTTAAACCTGATATCACTAAGCTAACACACCACCAGAATATTTCCAAAGCAATACCCAAGTTGCAATCACACCAGAAATTTATTTTCTACAGTAAAATATTTAAAAGAAATACTTAAAATTTATGAGAATATCTTAACTTCTCCTAGCCACTAGTTACTTTGGTCGGTCCTTATTTTTATGAACAAATTAAGCATGGTCTTATTAATATGCACAAAATGCCATGTGAGAAAATTTGTCTTACTGACAGAAATAGTATTTGCTTCATTAAAAATGGCTCTGATTTTTGCAATTTCATGGATTATCTCCAATTTACAAAATTCCACTATTTATATATCTGTCAATGAGAAGGATCATGCTTTATATTTTAGTAATTTACATTTTAGTAAAAAATATATTACATTTTAGGCAGAATCTTAGGATAATATTTAATTACAATTGAACTAAATGCTAGAAATGAACCCTAATTCTGTCTAGAGTCACACATTCTTTAATGAGTTTTGCCTATCGCTAATTAATGTCTGTCATTATTTCATTCATTTAACTCAAGATTTGTTACAGAAGTACCATTGTCTATATATAAATATATATATCATATTCTCATTTTCTTCAATATGACATTTTAAATTACTTCAATAACACTGTACTTTTAAATGCCTTTTCATTTTAAAGAAGGGCCAACCTATTTCTTTCTATCATACTGACTTCAGTTATAGTAAAATAATCTTATTAATAGCCATGTATAAATATGTATAAAAGAATTCATAAATATTTCTGATCTCCCCTTAAACCATTTCACAGGAAAAATAATTATATGTATGTAAAATGCCTGTTGCTATTGCCTGTAATGCTTTTTAATATTTTTTAAATGAGCCTTTGATTTTTCACATATTTATATCATGAATCTCAGTGTTATTGTTAATGTCTTGAAGGTAGGGGCCTGTTTCTAGAGCTATCATGTTGAACTTGGCATCTACAAGATGCTCAAAAAATGTTTATAGAATGCATTTATTTTGATGCCCACCAATCTATATGAAATGAATATTAAGGAGTCATTAGAAAAACCATGTCAGAGAGAACTAAAAAAAGTATATATTGTACCTAATGGAATTATATTGAAAGATTAGTAGGTTGGGCTCAAATGGACATCTACGATTATATTAATACATCCATCCTAAACTTGTCTATTTTTCTTTATAATGGTAAAATCATCACATTGTTGTAGTACATACTTTATACTTTACAATGTGACTTCAATCATAAATTCCATGTTAACTTCACAATACCTGCAAGTAGCATGCTTTTACACTCCTCTGATTCATTAACAGAAAAGATGACACATAGAGAATTTAAGTAGCTTGCAAAGTCAATGAGTCTTCAAGTCAAAACCAGAATTTAAGTATTGTGTTTCAATTCAGAACTTTTTTTTCTCTAAGTGACCATATTTTAAACACAGGGATGATTCTCTGTGGTAAGGAATTAACTGTAATGACATCAAAGACCTAACTACTGGACGTCACTCTGAAATTTTCCAGTAGTTATTTTTTTTTAAGTTGCTATGCTTCTCTTTAATGCCTTTAGAAGTTTCCATTTATTAAAAAGAAATTTAAAACAGGAAGTGACTGTGTTCTTTTCCAGAAGTAGTAGTTATTTTTTTAAGTGCAAGATAATTTAACTTGTTCTCCAGACTATGACTCCACAGTGAAGTTGCACTCAATAGTATTGGAGTGGGAATGGAGGAGCAACTGTAAGTGAAGGCTATAAAGAAACCAAAATCATTCAAAATTCGAAATAGACTCACTGATCTTAAACTGAAGGTTAATAGCTTCATCTGATGGAGCAAGGAACTAACTGGTCTTGTGTGAACAATTGACTCTTCTGGGAACCGTTCACCATTAAACCATATCACATGAACTAGAAAGAGGCTGTTTATTATATGACTAAATCACCAATTAAATCACTCTGCAAAATATTTATGAGAGGCCATCTTGTACTAGTTAACATGTGGCTGGCACATGTTATAATACCAAGTAGAGTTTTCAATATGGAAAGCTTAGAATGAAAAAGTGAATGTTACATGAAAAATAATCACTCTGTACCAGGGCCTCAAAAAGTCTGGAGTGATTTTTTTTTTTTTTTTAGAGTTTCACTACAAAATTAGGCAATGGAAGGCACTGGCAACTCCTCCTAAGGAGAATTACAATGTAAATCTACATACATGAATACACATATATAAAGTGTGCACTGCATATATCTTCTTTCTTTCTTTTTTTGTTTTTCTTTTTTTACCTCCTGATGGTAGATGTCTAGTATTCTCTCCAAAGACAACTCTTCAAAGTACAGTTTGTCACACTCATCAAAGTCTGTGCTCACAGTCTCAGGGTTGCAATTCACCACCACTGTCTTCTTGCCAAGTTGACGCAGTGTGCGGATACTGGAGACAGCACACCAATCAAATTCCACACTGCTGCCTGCAGAGACAATAAGATTGGGAAAAGGGAGAGAAGCTTAAAGTTACAAGATAAAGAGAAGCATAAATATATCAGCAGTCAGTCCAAGCTAAGGAAGATAATTCTTTGTGATTCAATTTTTTAAACTAACTCCAAAATATAAATTTCAGATCCATGATGCATACTCTATTAATAGTAGGAAATCAGAGAAAACAGCAATGAAATGTTGGCTCTTTTTATATGCTACATTCTGCAATAGGTACTATCTATATTTGAAGCATTCAGAATTTCAATGTTAATGGGAGATAATTTTAATGATAAAGATAATCCTTATATACTGAAAAGAAATTCAAAGCGAACATACTGACCTCAATACACAAAAATAGTTAATCTAGTAATCACAATACTCAAGTTCTTGTTTCAGTCCTTGCACTTAATCTGCTGTCTGAGGGCTAAACCCAGTGATCTCTGAGGTGTCTTGCAGCTCTGACATACCATGATTGATTGAAAAGTCCTATCCTTTCCAAGTATATTCTTTCAGTCTTGGCTAGGCCACCCCATGCAAAGTAAGTGACCTTCTAGAAAGAAATTTGAAGTATAATAATGGCCTAAATGCCTCAAAATTTCACCTCCACTGGGAAGCCATAAAACTGGAAGTCTATAATTTGTAATAATACTAATTCTTTGCATTAGGACATTGTCTCCAAAATATTCTTGTCAAAATTTATTAACCAAATATAGTGCCATGTTAATTCTCACTGTCAATAAATACACACTTGATTATCAGCTCTCTCAGGATCCTAAAGTAATGTAAAATTTTGTATAAATAGGTAAAATTTGAAAAAGGAAGGAAAAATGGTCCAGAGAGAAGAGTAGATACTGGTGAAGGTATTCAGGATATTTAGCCATGGATAACCGCTATGGTCTAAAGGTGACCCCCAAAATTCATGTGTTAGAAACTTAATCCTCAGCGTAGCAGTGCTAGGAGGTGAGGCCTTTTAGGAGGTGTTTAGGTCATGAGAGTAGAGCCCTCTGAATAGATGAATGCCATTGTAACAGGGCTTAATGGAGAAAGTTTGCTCCCTTTATGCCCTTCGCCTTCTGCCATGTGAGGACATAGCATTCCTTCCCTCTGGAGGCTGCAGGGTTTGAGGCACCATCTAAAATGCAGAAACCTAACTCTCACTAGACAAATGAACCACCCAGTAGCTTGATCTTGGACTTCCCAGCTGCTAGAACTGTGAGAAATAAATTTCTATTCCTTATAAGTTACCCAATCTCAGGTATTTTGTTACAGCAGCACAAATGGACTAAGACAATAACTAAAATGGTAAAGGTATTAATATAACACCTTTGGCCTACTTTAAGATTTGGCCAAAGTTTGGTAAACTAGCATATCCTGATGCACTTAGTTAATTGTAAAAACTAAAATAAACTATGCTTAAAGTAGCAGAATAAGAATACAAACATTCAAATCATATATTTTATCATTTCCATATTAGAATGCCTTGCAGACTAAATACTAAACACACTTGTTGACTAAGGTCACTGTCCAGTTAAATAAATACCTTGCAATTGTAATAGATCTTGAGTGGCTATTAAATATCTAACTTTAATTGACTAGGGGAGAACATCCTAATCTCTGGTAAGTATGATTATATCATATAATGCTCTACCCATGCACCAATGTGACAAGATCTTTGCATTTGATGTAAGCAAAATTCAAACACTAGGCCAGAGATTGTATCTGCAACGTAATTTCTGGCTATGCATAAAGTCCTTGAGCAAACTTAGATCTTCATGAAAAATTATGTTAGAAGAGAAAAAGTCAAAGTTTAATCCATTCCCCAAACCCAGTGAGAGGCTCAATTCAGTTAATGAGGTTGAAAATGATAAAGGAGTAACATGGTGAAATGAGAGGAGATGAAATTTGTAGTTGGGACCTGATTTGAATGTCACTTTACCACTAAGTAGCTGTATATGTGTGGGTTTTATCTCTCTGAATCATAGTTTCCTAATTTGTCAAACATTGATTATAACGGCATTTGACATAGTTCTTAGAATAACAGAATTAACATGTGTGAAGAGTTCTATATAAATTGTAAAGTCCTATGTCAACGTAAGTTTTCACTTTACCAATGTGATATGGGCCACAGCCCAGCACCATCATTCCGTGGTCATCAAAATTGATATCATGCTCCTGAGGGGAAAAAATGTGGAAAGTATTATGTTATTATTCCATTTAATTAAACTATTTTTCCCATCTTTCAGTGTGTCTTTCTTCTTATGCCTCTTGTTCACATGCATCCTCTATTAGTCTCTGGGAACCCATGAGTATAAAGTGTTATATAAGATCTACTTATTTTTTAAAAAGAGATCTAGCTCAATATTTATAAATTAGTCATGAAAGCATAGCATAATTGTACGCTCATGTAATCATTGTCCTTATCGTCTTTTCACTTGTTTGGTTTCATTATCTTAAGGCAGTTCTTAAAAGACTAAGTATAGAAACACATCATTGCATCTGACTCACATGATACCATTTCTATTAACTTGATAACTAAAGATGCGAAAAATATATATTCCCTAATGTGCACCATCTACTAAATTGAGATCTCTCTGGGTATGGCAGTTTGGCAGTTCCTACCTGACCACTGTAGGTAACATAGAGGTAGTTTGTTACTGATGGGTATTCTGCAGCCAGTGTATCAATCTGCAAGAGAAAATAAATAAAATAAGCAAATAAATAAGGATTTTATTCCTTTATTATATATTTTTTCAAGACTATGGGTTTTTTTTGTGCTCCATTTATATTCCTTTAATGTCTATTACCATCAAATACAAATACAGGAAAAGGTATGTGCAATCTAATTGCTTTCTAATTCTGAAAATGAGAGAGAGAAAAAAAATTAATGATGTTATCTGGCTATCATTTTGTTAATAAATAGCCACACACACCCCAGGGCATCATTGGATTACTACAGTAGTACCTCTCATGAACACGACAAAGTGGTCCTGTAATCTACTAGTTACCAGGAGGACTTACCCAGTCAGCTGTCTAAAGCAGCTGTGTGTGAAATGCAAAATCAGAGCAAAATGACCTATATGTAAGGATGTCATTGGTTTTCAGATTAATGCACAAGATTTAAGTTACCTATGGCACTGAGCAACGAAATGACACAAATACCATAAAGCATGGAGGGAAGGGGGTAGAGCACAGAGAACAGGATCTCATTGAACATATTTGGAAATCAATTCATCTCTCTAGGGCCAGTTGCTCAGCTTAGTGAGCAAGAATCTGGGGCCGGCAGGGCAAGCTGGTATAACACAGGTGAGAAGGAAGAAAGATAATAATTGCTGAGTAGAAAATATTTAGCATCAAGCTTGAGACCTAAGGGTATGCATGTGCCCCTGAGCGTGCAGAGAAAAGTCAATGATTTTAAAGGACAAAAACCAGCTGGTGGTACTTTAAGCCAAGACATCCTTTCCATTAAAGGACTCCCCCACACACAAAAAAAACACAAGGCACACCTATGAATGTTCATGTGTGATTGTCATGAATACTAGATGAGCTCATTATGCCCAGCCCTATCACAATGAATACTAAATGAACCATAATGATGGGGCACTTAAAATAAAGTATTACCCCGTAAAAAGTTAGAACCAACGGAGATAACTATTCTTTCCAAGAGAGTTAGCCACCATGGTAGGATATTTCAAGTCCTTCTATTACACTAAGGATTTCTCTTATTACATATATATTTGGACACAGGTCAAAAAGCAGAGGAAAGGTCATTTTGATTTATTTTTTTTTTTTCATTTAGGCCAAGAAAATTAGGTATGCTCATCTTTATATCCAATGTCCCTTCATCCTTTCCCTTTTAAGCATAAATCAATCCTGGGCTGAATAAAATTAGCGACATCACAGGCATCAATTGGACAAGCAGAGTCACTTTCTAATCCCACTCATCTTTTTATTGAATGGCTTTTTGAGTTAGTACCTACATTTCATCACAGATATTCTGGGGAAAAGGGGAAATTCCTTTACCTGTTTAACCCAAGGGTGGATGTTTTTCTTTAACCTCAGCTCCCTTGTCTGGGCCTCTGTCAGCCCTAGGCATTTTGAAATCTGCTTGTCTGAGAACCCAATCTTCTTTGCCTGTTTGAGGGTTTCTTCTGTAATGGACTCACTAGAATTTAACAGAAAAGACAGATCCAATTTAGACCAAACCATCAAGAACAGTGGCATGTTCAATCTCAAAATGACCAAAGCCTCCTTATTTTCCACCTTCAAACATGTTTAGATGCCCTTGTCTTTTAAAAATACACAAATAAATAATCCAGTACATCTTTTATCCTCTATGAAGTCTTCTACATTCGCAAAGCTGACCTTCTCTGTGATCTCCTGCTTTTACACCCAGGCACCCTATTCCCTGCCTATTTCTTTAAAAAATGGCATTTGCATTTACTGTTGTAATAAATTTGCTTGTTCCGTAATAATCAGGGACTTCCTTCTCTAAATCCAGGAGCCCTTTCTCAATATTCATTTTCTTCAACCTGTCATCATATGACCCTTTTGATGCTCCATTCTCATAAGATATCTCCTCTGACTTCTATTAAGTTGCTTCTCACCCTGCTTTATTACTCACAACCTTTTACTGTTTTTCCCCCCAAGGCTCTACCCTCTGTTATCTCCTTTAGTCTGGCTACCTTCTCTCCTTCTCTAAATTTAGCCACTGTCATGGGCTCCAGAAGCAAGGCTGGTTGATAACTCCCAAATCCATGTCCTCTTCTCCAGTACTGTGCTCCAGGTCTTTATGCACATGCACTTTGAGAATTATCTTCACCTGGGTGTCCCAACATGCATCAGGATATGGATATCCTCTCCATAAACTGCCTCTACGAACTAATATCACACACTTGTCTATGTTGGGAAGCTTGTCTTGTGGTTTTATAATTATTTTTCTCCCAAGCTGGATTTTTCTCATTTTCCCCATGCTCATGTCCATAGCGTAGACGTTATTTGTATTGTTTCTCTTACCTGTAACACCTTTGGCATTCCTTTTACCTGTCCAATTTCTATTAAAGGTTCTCCCCCTCAAAAAAAAACTCCTTGAAAGTTCACCTAAAGCCCAGCCTCTCAGTTTGCTCTCATCTGCACTGATCTCTCCATGCTTTAAACTGCCTCTTTTTTTTTGGAGCCATGGACAATACAATTTAGCATATCATCATCACCTAATATCTTTAATGTCTATTAACTTTTATTCACCAATCAGACTTTTTCCTGCTACATTTAAGTCCATGAGGGCAAAGAATACATTTGGTTCATTTACCAGATTGTTCCTAAAGCCTAGCACATCATCTGGCACATAGATAGCATTCAATAAATATTTATGAATATAAATAAATGAAGGCTAAATATAAATAATATAAATATATCATATTTATATATTCATATAAACTGATTATAAATATAAATTATGCATATAAAGAAGAAATATAAATGAAGAAAACTCACTAGTATTTTTATTTTACAGAAAAGACAAAGAAGTGATTGAAATCAGCTCATAACTAGGTTTCAAAATGCACACAAAAATAATTTGTAAAGAGCTAAGGGATAGAAGAATAAAATACTACTGTAAAGCATCTTTAACAAAATACCTGTGGGCCAGCTATTTCAAGCAATAGTCAATACAATAAAATTCAATTATAACAATTTGGTAGTCAATACAATGAGATTAAAATATAACAGTGTGTTGTCAAAAGATCTAACTTGCACTAAATGAAACATTTTCATGAAATCCTGTTAATAAAATGTAATTACATTAAATCTATTGCATTTCATTCATTCTAATCTTTAATCTTCTTTATTTAATTAACTCATATTCTGAATTTAGAGGAGAGTTAAGCTGATACATATAATGGCTATTTCTCTGGCTTTCTGGCATCAATATTAGTTTGGATTTTTGCAGCTACAGCTCTTCCTAGTCTATCTGCTTTATCTATTGCACTTAAATTCCCTTCTGTCTCAAATCAGTGTGTTAATTCTCCCAATGAATTTAATTCCTTCTCTTTTTATTCCTATTTTGAATTTTAATTTTCCCAAGTATTTGATAAGCATTCCCTCATTTTCCTGTTGACTTCTTGAACACAACCTGATAATAAGTGTTATTGACTTAGTATGCATGCCACACCCTTTGCTACATGATCTAGAATCGTGCTGTCCAATATGGTAGCCCCCAGCCACGTGTGGTTATTTAAATTTAAAGGTTAATTAATTAAAAATTTTAAAAACTAAACATTTAGATCTCCAATCACCCTAGCCACATTTCAAGTGCTCAACAGCCACACATGGCCAGTGGCTCCTGTGTTGGGCAGTGCAGATTATATCATGGAATATTTCATCATCACAGACATTTCTAATGGCCAGTGCTGCTGGAGACAACACAAAACAATATCTGAGCAATGGAGGACAGAAAGTGATTCCAAACTTTTATGGAGGGATAAGCTATGTGGTGAAATGTGAGGTCAGAGAAAGATAACAGTGTGAGAGGTTGTACTTGAGAAATACTACAGCAGTAGAGGGACGAGAACAGAGCTGGAAAGAAAGTTCAACTTTATATAGATGAAGGAGTTGGCAGATATACTATAGGCAAGTGCAACTGTATTTGCAATAATTTGAGAGCAATGATGGACATGGCAGGCATAGGAAACACACGGAGGATGTGTGGTTGGAAAGGGTGAGTAGGAAACTGGATCGTGAGAGTAGAGCAACATTCACTGTCATTCTTTCACCAGTGCGTAAATATGCGCTGTGCATCAGGCCTGTGCTACCTATATTAATAACGGGGAGGTAAAATATCACATTCCTACATTCAAGGAGGTCAGAGTATAGTCCAGGGCAGACAAATAGCCATTAATGTGTCTACACCATGAGAGGTGCTATGAGAGAAATGTATAAGAGATGAAGGTGTGGCTCAGGGGAGAGGGTGGGTAAGTTTGTAAAGGCTTTACCCCAGAGATGACTTCTGAGGCTTTGAAACACACTCGTTTATGATTACCTTTAGTTTTGAAAAAAAAAGAAAAAAGAAAAAAGTAGAGGAAGAACTTGTTGTTGGTGTTGCTATTTGTTTTAGAAACATATGTTTCCACTTTCCTTGCCAAGAATATACTCCTAAACCAATTGCTCATTTGTTTACGTGCAAGTATGCATTTAGCCTCCAAGTGGAAGTGTTTGACAAATAAGCTACTTTTCTAAATTAGAACAGTAACAACTTAACTTAAATGACTAAAATCCTAACACTGAAAAAACAGTGGTCCAGACACACTTAAGAAAAATGCTTGGAAAAGAACCATCACATCTGTAATTAATGCCGTAGACTCACAGCATCACAAATGCAAGTTCTTCAAGTCCAAAGGTAAGCAGAAGTTATTTATTTATCTTTAGCTTATTTGATTATGTATTTTGTTTGTTGTTGCAGTGTTTTTTTGGTGTTTATTTTTATTCTTCATGTGGAATATCAGTCATTTCTTCAAAGGTTACTACATTGTTTTAAATGAAAATGATAAATAATGGTATTAAATAAGAAAAAAAGAAACCATTTAGATTCCTCACGTTTCTAATAGGGATGCAATAAATTTGCATTTGTTTTATATACATTCAGCATGCAGTTTTTCTATTACTGAAATATGCATAATTTCTTATTCTCTTTCACCACAAGAGTCCAACAGAATATATAGAAATCTCTAGCAAATATGCACAGTCTTCCTCCTCTACTCACCAAGTATTAATAATGTGGAATCTTATTAACAAAGAAATAAAAAATAAAGAAAGAATGAGAAAAGAAAAAGAAAGGCTGAGTGATAGAAGTGGCCGTGTGCATAAAAGCTGAAATGAATTAATTTTGTGCTCAGCTTAAGTGGGAAAAAACAAAAGCTATTTGTCACTAAGATTAACTCAATTGTTACTGCTCCATAACATCCCCCACCGCAGAGAGCTTTGACTGTTTAAAGGGGATGTCTGAGAAGAGCAACAGTAACACAAAATAATGATTGTGAATGATACTTCAGAATGGGGTGAAAACTATTATATTTCTACATAGGCACCACCTCAAATCATACCAGGTGAGAATTTTGAAACAGAGGTATCAAGCTAGACATGAACAGTGCATATTCTAAGCTCAGTAACTGATTCTTAGAACATTCTCCTGGTGAGCCAAAATCTGCTTCTTTAACCTTTGCCCAATTTTCAAATAACTAGATCAATACCATGATATGATATTTTATATGTCTTGAAAATTAGAGTGTATTACATTGGAATAGCATATTAGTATATCCATCGACCTTAACTTGAATGTAAATTATTGGGTAGGTGTGATCATAGGCTATTCAAAGTGATGTATTTTTGATACTATTTTATTCATGGTCTCTCTGGTTATTAATTTCTACTCTTTAGACATGTTCATGACAACATGCAAAGCATTTAGCAATCCTCCTCACTGAGAAAGACATGTTGATTCTTACCCACTGTGGCAATTACAAAGGCACAGACAAATTCGATCCCCTCCCACGTTCAGTGCTGCCTAATTCTGCAGGGTACTCCTAATTCCAAGACAAGGAGCAGGCTGACGCCCTGCATTTTCCTCACTTGTCCTCTCCTCTGCTTCTATATAACACAAGGTTGGCTGGCATGTCATTACACACAGAAGAAAATTGACTTTATTCCTAACTTGTTCTGATACAAAATTTTATTTTGTGTCCCATTATAATAAAATTTTAAAACGAGACAGTTTGAAGACACGATTCATTAGCTTTGGGCCAGTAATTTAGATAAGGTTAAACCTCCTCAGAGTCAAATACAAGATGAATAATCTTAAGTGAACATAAAGCTCATTTAACAATGTGGAGATTCAGATACACGCTTCTGATCTTTCTCTACCCATATTGAACTCCCTCCATTTGTCTGCTAAAAAGAATTTCCATCATAGTGACTTTTTGGTTTTGTTTTTAAAATCAAACTAGGTAAAAAGCTTATTTTAGAAACAGAGCTATAACAGTTTTATTTTTCCAAAGGAAAATTGAAAACCTTAATTTAGAACAAACTCAAAACAGAATAATTGCTAAAAAGAAATACAAATGTTGAATGTATAGCTCAAAACTGCTTTTTGGATCCTCAATAGGGAACACTCCATTTATATTATATTGTATATCAAGGGAGGATTATACCAAATTAGAAATGTGATCAGTTGAATGGAGCACACAATTTAAAAATATGTATAATAAGCTTTCTGTTATTTGATGTTTATTTGTGTGTACTAGTATTTTATGTTTATTTTTACTCTTTTGAACATGTATATATTAAATCCATATTTCAGAACTATATCCTCTAAAATATGCTCTATATACAACTTGTCTTTCCCCTACCAGCTTGCCTTGCTTTCAGAGTTCAAGGGCAAACTTTTCAAAAGGTTAGACTTTCATCATTGCATAATAGGCTCTAAACAATATAACAACACATCAAATGGCTGTGTTGCTGGCCTTTTCATAATCTTCCATTTCTTTCTACTCAGCAGCATAAAATGATAGTTTGAAATTTTAGAGGGGGAAAAATGTCTTAAAACCAGACCATCAGACTTTTACACACTCTGCCATAATCTTTAGTGGTGAGACAGCATGGCTCAGCTTCTATGGCGGGAAGTCACTGGTGTGTTCTCTGGTTTATAAACAATATAAGCCTTTCTCCTCTCTCTCTCCGACTTGCAATGTAGATTTTGTTGTTGTTGTTTAAAATTCTACGCTGTCATCTCTGGAACTTCCTCCACTCACACTTACTCTTCAATAATAAATGATAAAAGGAAATGGAATAAATTCTCCTTAATGAGGAAATTTTCACCTGGCAAAGAGGAGCTGGGGAAATCTATTAGGCGACTGGAGGAACGCCTGCAGCATTCTAATTACCAGGGGAGCCGTGCACTTCACACAGTCCTCTCTTCCACTTGACTGGCTTTTATCTGATCCACCAACTCACAAGTAATACAAAACAAATTTCCCTCCAGATTGCACAAGCTCTAATGTGAAAATGAGCACTCCACCTGGCCTACAATTATGGGATGGGCTTGCAATTTTATTATTATCCTCTTTAAAAAAAAATTCTCCCCAAAGACAGAAGCAGAGGAAAACACTCAGTCTGATGCTTAGCAATGACACCTGCTTTAGTAAGAACAGAGAACTGAGTAAGATATACGTTCTCTGCCTTGCCACTCCTCACCATCCTCTCCCATGAGGTTTTTAACCGCTTCATTGATTGTTTTTTGTATTTCACAGGTTCAAGACCATGCCACAATGACAATTATGCCATCAGTGGAGAAGTTATTTGTCTTCTCTTTTCTTTCAAAGAGACAGGTTGTTACCGATTTCCTTAAAAGAAATGCAAATGACATTTTTTCAAAAACAGGAGTAGCATTTAGAAAAGCAAAGGATAAAAACCCAGAAAACTGAGTAAATACTATTATTTTCTCATAATTTTTTAGAGCACCTGACTTGTTTCTGTACAGCAATGAGGTCTTTGAAGGAATTAAAGAAGACCGTGATCTTTAACACTCATGTACAGGACAAATAATACCTAGATTCAATGTTCATGTGGAAAGCATGGTATCATGAAAATTATCAAATAGATCTGGGTCCTCTTATCACTATCACAATAATGCTAAAATATTACAAGTATTGGTTTTCAACAGATGGCATACTTAAAACTTTATTTTGCCTTTAAAGGCTAGTAATAACAACAACAAAATCAAAACGAAGAAAACCTTATGAGAAACTTGTGCTTTAGATATTTTTCAGTAGGTAGTTTTTAATTTCCTAAATCTTATGTTTATGTTTTACCAAGCTTTAATGACCTTAATAACCCAGAAATATTGTGATAATACTTTCAATCTGGTAAAACCACACATCTACTATTGAATATAATATCATAATTATGCTCTATGAATACCGAGAAATGATAATTAGGAAAATAGCCTAATGCAGGCTGAGTTAATTGTAATTTTTTAGCCTTAATAAATCACATTTTATTTATCTGTGATTCTTAATTTAAAATGCTGTGACTTTCTTTCTCTGCCCTTGATTTGATAAAGATGAAAAACAAATGGAAAACACCTAACCAAAGTAGTAAGTCACGTCAATTAGTATATAAGAAAGTATTCTGTTACATTAAAGGCATGCTGCTAATCAAATGGCTTTCATCTGATCAGATGGAACTACAGGGCAAAGTCTATACTATCAAATATTGTTTCTGTTATTTCTGATTAATACATTGACTTGTAACTTTAAATCTAGCTAATGTATACTTTTCCCAAAAGAAAGTTGATGTATTCAGTTGCAAAACCCTGGATTTTCTCATGAATATAAGTTGGTTTTATGTGTACAGAATTTAAATCTAACAGAAAAACAAAGAAATACTTTATAAAATCTTAGTAGAAAATTGTGACTGAATGAGCATTCTTTAATGTTTTACAATTTTCTATTTCACAAATAGATGTATTTGAAAGTCTTATATTTTAAAATTTCTCTCTCATCTTCATTTAAATCATCATGTTTCCACAGAATAGTTTTCCAAACATCACAAATGTTGTCCCAAGCAACAAATGTATAACTTCCAATACAAACTTTATGTGACTTCTAGAAACTATTACTTAGAACCTTATTAAAATAAATTACTTAACTGAAGCACAATTATTTTTCTTGCAAAATGTAATATAAATGGGAATAATTTTGACTAAATTTTTTTCTAGTACTTGAATGAGAAAATATAAGCCTTTTTTAGAAAGAAGGAAAATGAGAAGCCATTTTTAGGATGATGTGGGAAAATTCTAGAATTAAATTCCTGGTGACATGTCACATTCAATCTATGTTAATAGGAAGCTTACTACCTACATGGAAATCAAATACCTGTATCGCCTGGCATTTTTCAGAAGAAGATATATAAATGCACATTAATAACCATGATAAACAAAATTCTCATTTACTTGACACTAGTAACTATATACTCAAAGAACAATTTAAGTAACTCACTCCTCAAGCTGTCTAGACCCAAGAATAGGCAACTAAGTCAGTTTATCAGGTAAAGAATGGGTGGTAGTGTAGGGGTGGGAGGTAGTAGGAATGACTGATGCTGCCATGTGGATATTGATGTGATGGCCCTCACATTATCATCATTATATTTACATAGGCAAATACTGCCAAAATGCCTATTTACACCTTTGATAGGCAAATATCATCGGCCAAAACCGAGGGCCAGGCTCCAACTATCCTGAGAAAAAACCCATCAATCAGATGAAATGATAAATATGTCAAGTGTTCAGCACAACACCAAGCAGGTAATAAGTGCTTCATAGATGCAAATGGTGGAGGAAAAGGAAGAAAGGGAGAAAAAGGGCCAAAGAGAGGAGGAGGAAGAAGCAGGAGGAGGAGTTTAGCAAAACAAAGCTGGCAAGTCACCTAAACTTGGCCCAACACCTCAGCTCTCTTCTCCCCTGCCCTCTCTTATGGAGCATTTCTGTCCCCACACCTTGAGGTGGTTAGGGCCACCATACTTTTTACTCCCTGCAAGTCAAAACTGATCTCTTAAAGAGAATGTGCTCTCAGGCAAACGCTCCACTGTCAGGAAGTATGGCCCTGCCTTAGGCTCCTTGGAATAGAATCACACTCTTCCCCTCCAAGGTCAGACTCAGAGGCTTTCTGTCCCCATAAAGGCATTTCAGGTATGAATTAGCTGAAAAGAATTCTGGGGTATCAGAGACTGATTCTCTAGCTTCTGCAGCTATGGCTCTGGCAGCCTATTTTGAGTAAATTTAATTTCCATTCTATACTCAAGTGTTGTTTTACTCACACCTGCATGAACATGGAAGATATGTCATTTGCACTTTAAAGAAAAACATATGTGTATATATAAATATATATGCAGTCTTTTATTATTAATAAAGCAAAATTTATAAAGAAAATGTTTATCCTAGGTCTCCATACCCTTGAAAATTCTATTGACGTCTTTTAAAGGTGACTTGCTGGGGCTTTCTCCCTGCCAGGCTCCCTGTGTTTTTCCCCCAAGAGTTCTGGAAAAGGGCACGTTCCTCGAAATGCTTCTGCTCTAAGTGGGGTCAACAATGCAGGCAGGAAAACAGGCAGCTCACAACTTGACAGCTGAGGAGGAAGTGATCTCCAGCTGTCTGATTTAAAAGTCATATCTCTAAAAAGAAGCTTTAGAAAAGGGTTAGTGACTAAAACCAAAAGCAGAAGCCCTGGGCTAGATTCCTTGCTTTCCTCTGACTGGTGTGACATGAAGTATGACACACACCTCGTGTGACTCAGTTTCACCATCCGTAAAAATAGAATAGTGATATGTTTCACCTGTATTATAATAGAAATGTGCTTTAAGGTCACCAGAGAAATATAGTAGATCTCTGTGTTATACATACTCTTAAGTATATATTTTTTGCCTTAACCTTCTTTGCTGGTTAATGAAATCATATATTTCACTACAGTTGTAAATATTTATGAATACTCACAAAAACTTTTCGAAAATGCACAAATTTGAAAACATGGATAATTTTTAAATCAACAATGTAAAAATGCTGGCTAGTTCTCAACAAGCAATAGAGATTTCACAATGTACCTATAAATATTGTAATGCCTACCTGTATATAATCTCTGACAATACAAAACAATTAGATAAATTCCCTATTATTAAAAACATTTATTCAAAGCCTTCCTACCTAATTAGTATATATATATATATAACCACTTAAAAAGATTAAAACCTAGAGATGCAGATTTATAATGTTTTCCAACAAGGTTTGTATATTGAACTATATATTTTCCAATTAATAATTTTGTGGGTTGCTTTAAGTAACCAGGAATCATAATGCATTTTCCTCCACTACAAATCCCTCTCCTTTGCCATGACTGAGAAATTCTGATTTTTCACTTTCTACCAAGAACATTTCCTTCTTTATTTAATTGATATATTATTATACAAATATTGTTGAGTGTTTATGCCAGGCACTGTATGCCAATTCCCAAGAAAACATATGATAAATAAGGAATTGGAATCCATATGTATCTGTTTCAGAATTGATGTTATACCTTAAAATAGTGAGCTCTGTTCTGCACTCATACAAATTAACAAAAGTTCTTACTAAGAAAGTCCTATAATAAAGGTATATTAAGACATTATGATATTTGGTATTTGCCTTAAATATATATTAATTAGGGGATGATACTAGCATATATTTAATAATTACAGAGCAATGACATGAAACTATGTGGTTCCAACTATTATATGCAATGAATAAATAGGTGGATACTATCCACCTTAATTCCTTTTCTTACACTATCTTATTCTTTATAGTAAGAGTCTCACTTTTATGAAAAATAACATAAATATAACAAAATAAAAGCAATCAGAATCTGTCACTTCCTGGGTAGAATTCATACCTTTACCTACTTCTTTCTCACTATATATTTGGTCCTTATATTCTAGCTTCCACACTCACCTCCTCAACATCAAATGTGCTAGACTTATTCAACTCTCTTCCTCTCTTTTCTCCCTCAACGATATGATACTGTTGAAAGTGTCTTCCTATTTTATTATTATTTCTAAAATTCTCTCTTCCTTTGGCTCCCATGACAGTGGGATAAATTGAAGGAAAGAATGCTGTCTTTGGACTCAAAGTCCTAAACTCAAATTCTGGCTCCAACAGGTACTACCTGTGAAACCTTGGAGCATTTACTTAACAAATCTGAGCCATCATTTCTTCTGTATAATATGGGATAGCGATACATACCTTGTAGGAATGCTTACATTGAGACTTATATGAGATAACATGTGCAAAAGTCTTAGAGCTTTTGCTTTTAACCTCCATTAAACTTTCATGGATTCATGTTTCTGCATTTTAAATGTCTGTTATTGCATCCTATCTACATATAACTATTTGTATAGATTATAAACTCATTGACAGCAGGTTAAAGACTAACAATAATTCATCAACAAATGACGTTGGAACTAGTATAATGCCTTGCACAATGTAGGCACCTAATAAATATTAATGACTGAACAGATGAATAAATACCATTTGATCTAATAATAGCTACCAATAAGGGAAAATGTCATCAAGTAAATACATAACCTATCATGCTGAGATCAGAGATATTGACATATGCATAATCTATCAATTATTGGCTATTAATAGATATGCATACATTCTGAGTATATGTTAAATATACTTTAAATCAACTTAAACTTTTTGGAACTATCAAACATAAAAATTAATATACAGAAATATATAACATGCATTTATGAATAATCTGAATATCACTATGAAAACCTTTTAAGCAGAATATTTATCTTGCCTATGCTAGAATCATAAGCACTCCCTCATACTTTCAAAAAGGTTCAATTATTTATCAAAAATATGAAAATACTATTTAAATAGTAAGTTAAATGAAGGCTCTCAGAACAGTAAATATTTGATGTAAAATTTTATATTGTATCTAATTCAATAAATCATTAGTTTAAAAAATGAAGTGCTATCAAATCTATGATACCACCTAAAATATTCTATCACATAGAATGTAAAAGAAAATTAAGAATAAAATGTATTTTTGGCATTAGTTCACTGAGGCATGGAATTTCCAATGCGGTAATACCCCTCATTTACAGAAAAAAAAATTAGTTTATATAGGTCCCAATTTTTAGTATTTTTGAAGAGGTTTACTATGTAAGTGGCTTAGAGTATGAAGATTAAAACCATAGAATGGCAACATGTAATAACTGGTCAAATTGTTTTCCTCTAAAATCAGTTACTTCACACATAGTATATTATATATTCAGGTAGCTGGATGGCTGCCCAGTAAAATTGGAAGGGAGTATTTTTTTTTAACTAGGACAAAACTGAGACTTAGAAATATAGTGTGAGTTGTAATAATATGAGAGGATATGACCACTTTCTGCAGATCAAATCAGTGGTTTCCATAAAGTATCCAACCAGCTCCATCCCCATTTCTATATCCAAAATAAATGATTTCACAAACATATATCAGAATAAAGTATCATAAAAATGATAACACGTGATTATGTTTTATAGTTATATTTTCCCTAAATTACTTCTGTATTTAATATTTTAAAACTGAAGTTGTTAATTTTTTTCTACCAGAAAGTATAAATTATCAACAGAAAGTAAAGTCCTGATCCTTCCCTTTCTTATATCTAACAACTCTTAGGTGACACTTTTCCCCCAGAAACTTCAATCAAGTGTAAGCACAAAACTTGCTTGTCTGATTTTGCCATGCCTCGTGAGCAAGTTAAATAAAAAGTCAATAGACACTAGCATGTGTAGGAGAGGACATTCAAAGGGAGTGTTCCAGCTAAGGTGACACCTGCATTATTACATCTGCCAGAAGTTTGTGGCTGCAGGGAAATGGCCAACTTTACTGAGCTCAATTTAGCACTTGAATGCCCAAGTGGAACTCACCAGCCTTGTCCTAGATTGTTTTCCTAAGCAATAGGCACACCTATGATTTTTCAGCACTCACCAATGGGCATAGTTTATCACGTTGAACATAGTGATGTTCAGATGCATATTGGGCCCTTCAAAAGTGCACTTTACTCTTTTTTTATTACAATGACTACAGCAGTAAGTGGCAGTGAAAGGGGAAGATAATATTAATATTATCAGAATTAGAATAGTGAAAACAAAACCCACATGAAGCCTATACAATATAGGAAAAAAAGCAATTTCTGGATAGTTTGTAGTAAATTAAGTTTATGTCCACAATTAATGGAGAACTCTAAATCTTATAGCATATAAATTGTACCACAATGGTTATATACCCTACTTTTGAACATCTAAAATGAATGAAAACAGATTCTTTTTAAGCAGTCATCTGTAACGTTGCTAACATAAATAGCAGCATTGTACATAAAATCCAGAGAGAAAAATGGACCATTCCAGGAAAATTGCCCAAAATGAATGGAATGCAAAAGAACAAGCAATCATCCTGAATGGCGGAAAACCTTCCATTTGGCAATTTAACATGGTATAACACAAGCAGTGGCCGGCTGTCTTCTTAAAGCTAATTACTTAAAGGGAGGCTTCAAAACTTAATTCAACTTAGTTTTACCCAGCCAGAGAGTAAAATTATACAATTTAGGCAGGTATAATAAAATCCTGGAGCTGGATATGTCAGTCAGAAATAGCTAAAGAACCCCAAAACCAAAACAAGAAAATAAAAAAATTAAAAAGAGTTACCGGCAGAGGATAAGCAGATGCTCAAAACTGGTAATTAGTACTCTCACACTTTTTTCTTGCTTGTTCATTATTTCTTTTATTACAAAAAGTATCATGATTATCTTTCAATCTAAAATTACTAATCTAAATTGATATTATAAATAAAAGTGCTTAAGGTGTAAAGTCCTGAAATACTTCCTGCTCACAAACAAGCACTATTATTGTTGAATTTCTTCCTTATTTATAGCAATAGGGGTTCAACTGAGGGATCCTTGTACCTGTGCTTGTTTATTAATTACTAATACAATTGAAACCTTTGTCATATGTGCTAGTTCTACAGTGTTAGGACTGCCACCCTTTTATTGGCTACTGTTATTATACTGAAGGTATCTATTATATGTAGTCTTATTTCCTTAAGATATTACCTAATTCATCTTTCCACATTCCTAAACAAATGTTTGTGTGTGTGAATATATACATGCTTATATGTTTATGTTTATATTTACATCTATACACACACACATATATATACAAACATGTATATATACACACTTGATACTTACATATGAAATGTAAGGAATTAAATATAAATATCCTAGGGTCTGGAGTCCTGCTTAAGTTTGATCTCAATTCTGCCATTTATTAGTATGTGATGTGGAGGAAGCTGCTGAATGTCTTAGCGCCTCAGTTTGCTATCAATACAATTAGGATAATTATGGACTTCTTAATGTTGTGCTAAAGATTAACTGAAATAATGTCCTTAGAACAGTGCCTGATCTGTAGGCCAAAAATTTGGTGATTATTATCTTACACTTGGAAGGCATTCAGAATTATTGAATTGAATCAAATTTCAAGTTTCTGTATTAACAGACAAGAGTTCTAAATCCATTCTTATTTTTACCATAGGGAATCAGCTAAATCAGAACCTAGTTGATGAAGACATTTGACATATTTATTTGATTTATAGTACTTGCACTTTCTTTCTCCAGGCCATATACTTCTGCATGACCAAAACTGAATTTATGTACTAATGAAGAAAAGGCCTATAGGTAAGAGTTTTGTGATTTTTAATAGATCAAAATAAGTATATTTTTCTTTTAGTGAGTATTTAAGAAGATGCTACACATGAAGAACAAAACATGTGAAACAGTCAGTGTTGGTAGAATAAATGAGTGTGTGAAAAATACACAGACTAAAAAGTCTGGATAACTCAACAGTGAAGGCCAATGGATAGAGGGTAAGCACATGTTATGGTTCTGCTAAAATTTTGAACAGAGTTAACCTTTCTGAAATTCTTTGCAGGGTGATCTGGTAATGTGACGTTAATAGATTTGGGAACCATTAAACATCTAAATTCCAAATCTAATGCATAACAAGCATTAGAATCCTACATGATATAACCCATATCACATTGAGTAACAAGAAACTGCTCAAACCCTAAGGAAATCCACTATAAATATGTTATCACCCTAGATTGATGAATGCCATTACACCAGCTTATAAATTTTGGGAACTTCCTGGAATGGTCAACTTCCCTAACATGTCCTTGGGCTGATATAAACAATTTAAGAGAAAAAGGAGAAAGTCAGTGAACTCAAATAGGAAAGAGAACATTTTTTTTTGCTGAAGCTATCTAAATAATGGTTATCACCTAAGTTGGTAAGAATGGCTATTGCTTCAGAAGTCTTGCGAGGGTTGCCATTGCTATGTTCATGTATTGAAGAATGAAAATTGAGTTCTAATGGGGGCAAGCACTGAGAGCCAACATGCTGAGTCAATTATTCCAACACCTGTTCACCTTGTCTCATCATCCTGAAGAAGGCTGGGCTTTCATACATCATCCTCAGCATGACACATGCTATCCCCACCCTTCAAGGAAAGGGATTTCTTACTATAATTTCCACTTTCTTGTAGGCACGGAAAACTCATCAGTTATTTCCATAATGCCTATCTTATTACAACCGTTGTTTTGTTTCCTCCAACCTAATCTGTGGACATTCTTATATATATCAAATATGTGGGTACATTCCATTTGGGAGTAAAATTCTGAACTTCATTCCAGATGACTATATGTAAACACAAGTCACAGACTGGCTATCAATTTGATGATATCCTCATCCTCTGCTAGTGAATGTGTTTATTGGATTTTAGAAGAACTTTAGCTTGATTAACAACTGTAGAGTGGGAATATTGTTCATTAGTATAATGGAGTGCTATTGATCGTTTAATGAGAATAGCATTTGTATCAGTAGCTATCATTGCTTCCTTTTTAAAAAAAAATAAGTCTGGTATTAAAATAAATGATGATGCATCATAAAAAAATTGAGAAATGACACATTGCAAAATATATAAGCAAATACAAACTGTGACTCTGAAGATGAGTCTTTAAATGCATATATCTAAAATCATGAAGTAACCTTTATTACCACAAGTAGTATTTTGATTTTCAGTAGAAAAGAGGGAAAAATCTTCTTGAGCACTCACCATGTGCTAGATGTCCTTTATACTTATATCATTTAAGCTTCACAACAGAACTATGAAGTAGGCATTAAGAGGAAGAACACGAAGCTAGAGAAGTGAGGGAGGTAAGGTGCTTCTGTTTCTACCATACGCACCAATCTCTCTGGCTCCCAACGCACAAGGAAGGAACCAGATGAAACTTACCCCACATCTAGCACTCTGTACTTTATCTTCTCTTTAAAGTTTCTTTTCTTCTCCCAAGTGAGATCCCATTGCCTATATTCCCAGACATCTATATGACAAGTGCAAAGGGAGTGGGGCATATTGGCACCAGAAATATGTTGAGCCAGGAGAATTTTGGGGTCCTCTCAACTCACCCCAAATAAATAGCTACCTCCTGGGCGTACATCTAAAGCCAGCCTTTCTAATGCAGGAGTAGTTGAGATCTTCAAACAAAGTGAACTCCAAATACATGCAAATGAAACAGAACAACTGGTCTCAACCCTTCTCCAAACTGGCAACAGGTAAGTCAGCTATGCAATGCCAACTGTTAACAGGGAGCTACTATTACTGCTGGAGCAGCACATACCTTGATGGCTAAGCCTGCACAGACACTTAGAGGCTGAGAAAAAGCAGAGGACTTTATGATCCAGACTAACGATGAGGATAATCAAAATAGGGCAAGGAAACTCAAGGTCTACACATTTTTATTCCACCAGCTTTGATATCCTTTCAACTTCAGACCACTATGTGCCATAGAATGATTTAAACAGGAAGCTTCAGTGGTCATCTATTCTTGTTATTTATCTAACACACCTAAATAGCAATAATTATCAAATTGTTATGTGTACGTCAATGACACTCCAAAAAGAAATGAAGTAAACGGTAAAGCAACACTCAGATAATGAGTTCAGGGTTTAGGTTTACTATTGGCATAGATCATCTGTTGAGTTCTATTCCAGGTTTACTTTAGCTTTTGCTATACAACAGGCACTTTAACATCCCTGTATCAAAACAAACTTATACATAAGATAACTATAAATATAATTTTAAAAATCTTTTAAATTATTAAAAGCCTTATATAAAGTTTTTAGTGTAGATCATTATGAATAGAAGGTATTTTACAAATACATTTATGCCAGAGAATGGAGACCAAAAACATCAAATTATCAACATATAAATGCAACAGAATGTACAAATTAGAAAGCTATTATAAATGATCTGTAAGAGTGCATCTCATTTTAATCCTCAAAGGACCTTTTCACTATCAATATACCCTTATTTATGCTTAGTTAGAATCTCAACCTGCCTTCTGGTTGTAACAAGAACTATTCAATTAAAACATTGAATTTGTCCAAAAATCAGAACGTATATCAAGTGGAAATTTAAATCACAATAACATCTGCTATTTTCCACCCCAGGTCTTTTCCACTGTTACGTTTGGCATACTGCAAGTTTCTAGCACCCTCATGTGGTTTAATTGGAGTGGTTTCATGGGCATTTGAAATCAGTTGCCTGAAACTGAAAGCAGTAGAACAGACTATAATTCAACATGGAAGCTCTGCTGGCATCATAAAGCAAGAAAGGAAAATTTAAGTCAGCAAAATTCTAAGATGAATGTATAGGCTCAATTCCTAACTTATTTGCTATCTACTGTTCATTTTATATGATCACTAGAAAGGATGATTTACAAGCAACTATAGCTAGTTTTATCTTTGTCAGATAGAAATCCCCAATTTTCAAAACAAAGCATTTGACATGGGCAATCATTAAACAGATGAAAAAGAATCTAATTTTATTCAAAAAGAAAGTTTTTTATTGCCCAGCTTATTCATATATTGATTAGACAAATACAGCAACCCCGTTATATGTTGCATTTGCTAAATAAATGAGTAACCCAGGCTTTGAGATCTTTCATTGTCTTTATCAACATTTTAAGTGGTTAAAGTTCCTACATTTACTCAAATCATCTGGGAACAATTTACACAAAATTTTTTCCCTCTCTAGGCATGTAAATGAGACTTCTTTCTAACAGTAGTATGTTTCAGAGCTCTCCTGGAGGGAAAGAGCTAAAGAGGACTATATTGTCTTCCTTAATTTGCTAATAAATGCTCCTCTTATCAAAGATACATGTTTAAAACCTATCCATGATTTCATAAGACTAAGGTGCCCCAGCAAACTGTCTTCCCATTAAAAATTAAAAAAGTAGATTTTTAAAGCACTGGCATTATCAGAATATTCTCAACATGAAATGAAATTTAAAAATAATTGGCCATGAAGGAGATAAAAATGTAAATTAGTAAGAGGTATAGAGTCTATTAACAGAAACTTGAATGTGGCTTATTTGTATGCTAAACTGGAAGTCCCAATGTTAAAAATATCAGTAGAATGCAAGAGGAATGTATTTTCTTATCAATATATAGCAACGTATAGGTTGATATTAAAAGGGAAAAATAGGCTTTAGAACTTCAAAGAAAATTTATAGAAAACAGGATTATTATTCATTTAATTAATATTTAATAAAATTTAAGTCTAGATAATATTTGGTAATTAAATGACACATGCATTCATAAATGTTTTATGAATTTATAAATATATACCAATTTTATAAATTCAAAAGACCTAATAAAATCATCACTATATTTGATGGCAAGGATGGGGGTAGATAATAATTTAAAAAATTAATAGATACCTTCCAACAGGTAAACATCTAAAAATCTGTCATTTGTCTTCTGGCTATGGCTATTGTTTTCCAACATTGTCACTGTTTACCTCATTGAAGTAGAATTTTAGCCAAATGCTTAAAGATAAGAAGAAGACTATTCAAAAATTGCACAGAAAATATCTGGGGTGAATCAGAGCAAGACTGCCTTACCTGTTGAGCTCTTTCAGTGTCTTTTCCATGTTTAAAATGTCACGCATCTTATACAAAAACCACTTGTCAATGTATGTGAGCTTCTCAACCTCATCAAGGGACATGTTGTCTTCCAAAGCCTGCCAAAAGGAGAAGAGACTTTCTTTGGCAAACATTTTATAAATGTCGTATTTGGTTAAAAACATAGAGCAGTCATACTTCTGGATTATTTAGGGACCAGTGTCTATAGACTGAAATATGAAACATGAAACTGACATTATTGACAGTCCTTCCAATAAGCCTAAAGACTACATTCACAAATGGCACACAGAGGAGATACTTGCCTTGAGTTATCAGAGTGGTATGTGCTCCGAAAAATACCCCTCACAGGTTCTATCTCCCTCCTCTTATTTGACCATGTTACCAATTATATCTTATATTTGATACTTCTCTTTGGAATTAAAGAGAAACTTGAAACTACAGTTAAAACAAAGTAGTAAGAAAAATCTAGAATCAATATAATGATCATTTAGCTTGTATTTTTTATAGTCATCTTTTAGTAAATAGCATATTTTTATCATTCCATTCCACATTCACACAAACATATAATAGTCAGTCAGAATTTATGGGTCAAATCTGGCTTGCTATTATTTCTCTAGAATATTTGCCCATAGAGGACTTTCAACAGAAAATTATTTTGAATCAGTTACTATGACTTTTGTGCTAGGGCAGGCATTTAAAAAACTCCTAATGTATTCCAAAGCAATGTAGTAATAACTTCTGTTCTGATAGGCAGCTCAGGCTTTTCCTCAAGCTAACTTTAGCAATTTCTCAAAAATAACATTACAACTATGGGTCATTGAGCTGAGTAGACAATGCAACTGAAAGAAGAGATAAACTCTCAAGACCAAAACCTTCATACTCAAAAGATGTCAATTCTTATCCTTTTATACATGCATATAGATATATATATATGTGTGTGCATATAGATATAGCCAGTGAAAAATAATAATCAGATAATATTCCAAAACAACATATAATATTTTAGGATGACACACTATATTTTTAAATCCCCTTATGAAACATATGTAACTACTAACTCTCCTGTTATATTTCAACCCAGGGAGCTTAGTTTTTTTAAAGCTTTTTCTTATTTCTTGTATCAGGGAGACCATGATTGTAAGTGTTAACATGTATCATGGCTCATAATTTTGTTGACTAGAATAAGATGACATTTAACGGAAATACTCAAAGTCATGTTCATTTCCTAAGTCTATTTATGTTTCTTTTGTTTAATTCTCCCTGTAATTACAGTGAGTTTCCTAAGGACTTAATATTCTATCTTATTTTCCAAGTGATTAAAGGCACAATTAGCTGTCGGCCATCAACACTGTGAGGTGGATAGAACCTCAAGCTACTGATACTTTGGCAGATCAGAAGAGGTTTTCACACAAGCACACACAGTGAAGGAGGGCCTGGAATTCTGCAGTCATTTCATGGTGAGGAAGGACAACTATGGTCACATCCACAGTTTCTAACAGAAAGCATGATCCTGCCAGTGTTCAGACTTCATCACCAAGCACTGCAGCTGTAATGAAGTCTATAATGACCCCAAACAAGTTTGAGGTTACTTTAATATTCCTACAATAAAAAATAATGCCCTGCATTCTCCCCAAATCAAAAGAGGTGATGATCCAGTCATTCTGAAATAAGACTACTGCAAAAATCAGACCTTAGAGCAAGTTGCCCTTTTCTAAGAATCATGAAAGCAAGCAAAGATTTACACACTGCCTTCATTCTTTTTCCCCTTCAGCCCTCCACGGTCTTTACACTCTTTGTCAAAATCACCAAGTTCCTGGTTGCTGTGGGTATGAACAGTAATGATGACCTCTAACAAACAGAAATCAGTTCCTTCTCCCAGCACTCTGGCAGACAATAATTTATACCTCAGCCCCTGTGCTGCTTGCTGGTACACAGGGTACTCTGTGTAAGAAAGAACCTGCACACGTTTTTCCGGAGTTCTCATCCTTTATAAGTCTGTTAGAAAAGAATGAGAGATTTGCTTGAGTTTCCAGCCTTGCTGGGAACTTGGAAATGCTTCCCTTTTTTATCTGCCTCAAAGTGGCAGAAACATGATTGCTAGACTTAAGCGGAAAATCTATTTACTGTCTTTTGCCTGAGAAAAAAATTTTTATATATATATATATACACACATATATATATGTATGTGTGTATATGTATATATGTACACATACATATATGTATACATATGTACCCACATGTGAATGTCACAGATTGCTTTTTAAATAAAAGATTGAAATAGGAACAGTAAATAAAGAAGGTGAAATGGCTTTCTAAAATAACCTCTTATCACTGCTATACCCCCTCCACCACCATGGAAAAATGTTAATTACCTTGAAACTCAACATTGAAAAATGTCCATCAAGAGAGAGAATAATATCTGCCAAAATTTCAATGGGACTTAAATATTTTGTATTTAGAAACCACAAGATTCAATAAAGGAAATATTCTTCTCTCTCCTTCCTCTCTCTTCAGAACTCTCAAAATATGGACATAAAAGTTGCAGTGAGTTCAAAATCACTAACAACATTTTTCTGTTGCAACACAGATAAATTACAACGATGGATTCTCTATTTAAACAGAAAATTCTTATTCTTGTCAACTCATCCCGCATACACTCACACACAAACATAAAATGGTCAGCAGGGCTTTGTAGACCCAGTGTGGTTTGATACTGTTGGAGGATTAATGCCTGCGCTTCCTTAAATGTCAAAAAGCCATTCAGGGATTTCTGACCAGACAGATTCCAGCTGCCCAAGTCACCTTTTATAAAATCAGATGAGCCGAAACTTCAAAACCCTAAGCACAGTAAATATGAAAGGGGATTAATATGGCATTTAATTTGCATTAAAAGGAACTAGTGGATAGAAGTGAGAAATGTGGGACCTTTTTTTTCTAAAAGTAAGACCAATAAAATAATTACATGGAAAATCTGATAATCATAGAAGTTCTTTATAGTCTGTTGCTATTGTTTAAACACAGAAAAAGAATCAAATTAAGATTATTCTAGAGTATTATATAGCACATATTAAGTGACACTATCATATGCATCTTCCTTCCTAAAATAAAATTTTACACATTTTCAAGGAACAAATAATGAAGGTAATAGGAAAGGACAAGTCAGTATTGTGAAATCTAGTTAAGCATATTGATACCATACATACTAAAAGAAAGGGACATTTTATCTATCTAATCACCCTTTAAAACTGCAATGTGCCCTTATGTCCAGGCTAAAAGTCAAATAAAAAAGGATAATTTAACATCAAATATAGAATAAACTGATGAAATCCATAGAAGTCTCCAGTTTAATATTATAGAAGAGAATTTAAATTTTTCCAAAAATGCCTGAATTCAAGACCACTTTATGATTCAGTTTTAGGCTATGTTTGAAAGCAAAAACATGATAGTTCTGGGCCCCTTGTGACATATTACCTTGGCGATGGCATAGATGCGGGTGCTGGATGGGTCGGCCAGCTCTCTTCTGAGGTCTAGGTTAGATGGCCATTCTTTGTTCATTGGGAGACGGGGAGTGAAACCATCTATAGACGGGTGGCACATCCGTAAAGCCTTCTGGAAACTCTCCTCAAATGTGCGACCAATAGCCATGACCTGTAACATACATTTAAGATCTCATAAAGAAAGAAAGAGCTTATATATTTTTAATTTGTAGCAGCTTATATATTTTGAATTTATATGTAGAATGTTTTTCAGGAAAGACTTAAGAACAAAAAAATCTAGCAGAACACTACTCATTTTAAGTGGTTTTGTTTTTTTTTTTCCTTCCTTTCTCCCTTTCTCTGTGGTTTTGGTGTAATGAGTCTTTAACATTAGGTCAGTCTTTTACCACTTAGGGAATTCAGCTGTATTTGCTGAGATTGATGAGGAAATCACCTGCACTTGCTCTGGGCCATAGTATTAACGTAAGGAATATGTGATTTGAGCATAGACTCTTCCTTTAGAACAAAAAACAAATAGAAACCAAACATATATTAACACAAGAACAGAATTATTTCTAAATGAGTATCAGCCAGTATCAAAAACAGGCTGACATTTTTTTATAGCTAAGCATTAATATTAATAGAACCTTGAGAAACATAACAAATATTGATAGATCAGGATTTCAAATGTAGGCGGAGACTAAATTCCCCATGACAAATTCAATGTGTCTTCCTGCAGTCTCTACAGCTGATTATACACTAATCAATTAGAAAAATCATGTGTTGATTTAGTTTGGACAAGTTACAAGTCAGAACTAAACTTAAATTGACCTCGCAGCCTACCCAGTTATTTTCATTGGATAAACATTGTCTTTGAATCTTTCCATGGAATAACAGATTGCTATGCATTCTTGGTATCCAATTTAGAATAATAACAGTCATAATGCTGCCTTCAGTAAACTTTAGTGATTCCTCAAATAGACTCAAATTCCCATTAATGTCAGTTTAGGAAACCTTCCCGTCAGTTATGTGGCAAGATACATATTCAAAGATCACTAAAGCCAAACAGATAACCTTTTCATACAGTTCCAAATTTAATTAGAAATAAGGGAACATTCACACAAGCAGGGATAAACAAAACGTTAGTCCAATTCAGATATGCAATTTGCAAGTCATAGTGGTATCTTGAAGAGTTAGACAGTATGTTTATAGATTATCTAGCCTAGACATGGAAGAGACTGCCAGAAATCAGATATTTCCACTATGCCAAGCCTCCTGGATATAGAAAGAGATGAGGCCTTGGTGGAGGGAGGCAGGGGAGTGAATTTCAGAGGCAGAGATCTGAATTTCTTTCTTCTCACACAGAAGAACACTGCATCTTTGAAGGTGGAGTAATCAAAAGCTAACTTTAATTTCAAACAGTATAACATAAAATATTATGAACAATCTTCTGAAGATGCTAAAAGCTTAGAACTTTTTCTAACGAAAGAGGGTTTAATATTCCACTGTGCTTGAATCAATTTAGAATTTTAGAGCTGGAAGGGCCTTGAGAGATCATCTAGTCCAGCCTTTGTAGATGTGGAAAGTGAGGTTCAAAGAGGTTAAAGCCACGATTTTCATGAGTGGACTAAAGATGAATTCTTAACCTTAGGTCAGTGGTCTTCTTGGTATAATATGTCATCTTTAATATCATTTTACTTTCTTGGTTATAAAACATTACAACTCAGTTATATTTACATGAATATGTTTTCATAAATGTGTATCCATTATATACCCACATACGTTACTTTACTGTTCAAATAGAGAGGTCTTTAAATACAGCAAAATGGCCATGTATTATATTATATTAACAAATTTAATATTCTAGCAGTCAAATAGAGAGATGTTAAAACACTAGAGAGTAAATGTAAGTCCTACGTATTCTCCAATCAATAACTCAGTAGCCCAGGCAACCTTAAGAGTTTCAACGGTGTTTAAAATTTTAAAAATTGAGAACAAGAACAAAATAGAGGAATAAACCAAGGACTCACCTCTCCTACACTTTTCATAGAGCTACCAATTCGACTAGATGTTCCATGAAAACGGTCAAGATCCCAGCGAGGAATCTTGGTGACCATATAATCCAGGCTAGGTTCAAAGCAGGCTGATGTCTTCCCTGATACAACGTTCTTGATTTCTGGAAGTGGGATTCCTAAGGCAATCTTGGCAGCAATGAATGCCAATGGGTAGCTATAAAGAAGGAGATACATTTATTTTTGTTTTTTCTTTGATCAATACGTATTGAAAAACAACCCAAAATATAAATTTGTCTTTCTAAAAAATTGTGGTATTATTCTATTTCAGGGTATATAAGACACACCTGATTCTCTGTTCTTATGAATATTTAATGGCCACTTATAAAATACTGTGAGTCATGATACAAAGTATAGAGGCATAGCTCACAGGAGAATTCACTCTTCATGCATTACATGCATTGCTGCAACTCCCATCTTTACCTCTTCAGCCCCAAACCAATAGCTTCCTTGATAAATAAGGTTTGACCTCCACCTGTGTTTAACCTCCTCTAAGGTAAGAATCTGCAAATATTATTTTAAGAAAATATATCTGTACCTAAGAGGCCAGTGGAGTTAGCTGGTACTAGGGGGTATGTAATGGTCAGAAAATGTAGGCTTTGCAAGTGTGGATCCTTGCTCTGCCTCCAAATTATCTTTGAACTTTGGGATCCTTACAAAACTAACACTCAGGGAAATTTCATTTGAGAAAATAATTCATAGAACTATAGAATTAAATATGAGTTCTTTAGTATAACTCCCCAACTAACAGATGAGGAAACTGATAGAGATGGTAAGTGATGTGCCCAAAATCACAGTCAATGGAAGAACCAAATGAGAACTCAGGTCTTGTGACTCCTACATAGGGCAACACACCTTCTCCAACTCCATGCAGAACTGTGTAACTACATATAAAAATCTACAGAAGTAAATATTTTGTTCACTTAAATGCCATGTAATTTAACAATATGCTAAATATATTAATAGAAACAAAAGGTTTTAATTAATTTCCCCTCCAATTATACTTGCCAACAGTTGTTAAACGAACAGAAAATTTATTTATTTTGTTGCAACATTTACCTGCAGAAAAATTCTACATTGCTTAGTCTTGTGGAATTTTGCTAAAATAAAAGTAATGTGTATTGAATGCTTGGGTAGAATGAACTATATTTTTTGTCAGCTATTTGCTATGGAGCTATACACCTGAAAAAGCCAGCTGAGGACTAAAATTAAGGATTAATTTGCACTATTAACAACATCTGCAAAGTGCAATTAAGAAGCAGATTTTTCACAGCCTGCTTTGACCACCCAGATTTTGATTAGTTTATGATTAGCCAGCAAACAAAGCCAGCTAGCAATACCATTTGCCTCAATCTAGCAACAAGCTCATTAATAACCATGTCCTTAGGGTCCCATAAATGATTTGGAACTAGCATACAGAAATGGTGAATACAATTTGTAAATACAGCACAGTTTTCCACTTGCTATCAATTTTCCATTTCTATCTGTGAAGGATCTATAAACCCCAAACCCATGGTCAATCATTCTGATCTTACCCAGTGGCCTTTGAAGCCAGGGCAGAGCTACGGGACAGTCTGGCATTCACTTCAATGATGCAGTATTCCATTGAGGTAGGATGAAGGGCAAACTGGATGTTGCATTCGCCCACAATGCCCAAGTGGCGGACGACATTGATTGAAGTACGTCTCAACATCTGAAACTCAGCATTGGAAAGTGTCTGGGCAGGGGCCACAACAACTGAATCACCTGTAGATCCAAGCAGCACTCATTATTTGATGGCATATTTAAATAACCAACTTCAGCGACTTAACAATCTACTTGCATGATACAAGACACAGAGCAGTCTGAGGGTTTGTGGGGAAAATAATTATTTTTAAGGTAATATCTATATATGAGATATCAGGCATTCCCCCTGATTCTTGTTTTTGCCCATATTATTCTGATACATTGCTTATAGAAACCCTTTAACCTTTTCCAAGCCCATCTAGCTATCAAGGCTATAATCATATACTTACTAGATTGTCATTAACTTCTCTAACTTCCCTTCTTTTCATCTCAAATTGTCTCGCAAGTTCTTCCTTCCATAGAGTATTGTCTCCTCTTCACCCACACTGGCTCATCCATCTGCTTTTCATATCTCATACCTTCTCATTCTCACTCCTCGTCAATCATAGCCCTTTATATCTTCAATTTCATAGTCTTTAGTCTCTATTCCTTCTGCCCTCAAACATGCTCAAGTTTCTACTGCCTCAAGAAGCCCCTCTCCCAACATTGCCAGACAATCACACAAATCTTCTCTCTCATTCTTTGCCATGACTGAGCTTCTTGCAAGTTTACCAGTTCTGCTTTTCACTCATTACCATACAATTCTTTTTAATAGGGCTCACAGAATTAACTTTGCAATGAAATTATTCTCCTGTACATCTAAAAAGCAAAATTAAATTATCATTCTTGATCTTGCATAGTATTTAATACTGCTAAAAACAAAGCTCTTTCATAAAATATGTTCTTGCATTGGCTTACTTGATACTGTACTATCCTGGTTTTCTTCATCTCTTTTCCTCCCTTCTGTCTTCAATACTAATCCTTTCTCTTTATCCTGCTCTATAAATCTAAATGTTTCCCAGGGTTCAAAGTTTGCCCCTATTCTCTCCTCTTTCTATACCTGTGCCCTTGAATACTTTTTCCTATTCTTACAGCCTCAACTATTTCCTTTATACTGATGACTTCCAATGACATTGTGTCAACTTACTTTATATTCTCTTTTCCTGAATTCCATTTCCACATTCTCAACTCCCTTGAGAATTCCACCCACACCTCAAATTTAGCGTTTCTCAATCCTAAGTCATCATCTTTGCCCTCTCATCTAACTAGTTCATCTTCCTTAGAAGCCTATTTCTATTACCTGTGTCTATTTTCTCATTCACTTGGTGACTAACACCTCCATCTACTTTAACCCTTCTCATTCACTTCTTACTTGTCAACACTAAGTCTTACAGATTTTTGCCTCCACTGTATTGCTTATATTTGACTCTTTCCTCAAATGAAATCATGATAATAATATCTGCCTTACTTCATAAGGGTTTTGTGTATATAAAATAAAATGTGAAAATATTTCCAATACTATAAAATACTACACATATGTACAATGTTATCACTTGTCTGTCATCTAGGAATAATTTAAGAAAAAGAACCTCATAAAGAATGCTGTGGCCATCAGAGACATGAGCTGAAGGTATTACTATCATTCTTGAAGATTCTCACCTGTATGAACACCCATGGCATCAACATTTTCCATATTACAGACAGTGACACAATTGTCATCAGCATCTCGGACCACTTCATATTCTATTTCTTTCCAACCTGTCACTGATTTCTCCACCAGAATCTGGTTGGTCATAGCAAAGGCCTGAAAATTGGTGACAAAAGGTATCAAAGAGTAAGAGAAGACACTGGCTTAAACCAGGATATTTGGCAAAATGCCCTGATTTAAATCATGGTCAGCACTGAAGTCTCAAACCCAATCTCCATCCTCCCCTGCGTTCCAGAAGGCACAATGTGTCAGAAAATCAGTGAGGTACTAGGAATAGCATCCTGCAGTGAATGTGCTTGATTTACATTATTGAGGCTTGCCATTCAAAGTGCTGATATGACATTAAATCAAACTAATTTAGGAAAAAGAGAAAATAATTGAGCAATCAGGCAGAGGGAAATGAAATTATTTCAGCAACTAGGCTTCTGTGAAACCAGAAAATGCGATAAGTGTGAATAAATGTGGAAAAATAAGTCTAACGACTCCGGCTTTCTCTAAAATAGCTGAGGGTGCTTTGTACAGTGACACACACAATAAAAGTTAGTTGATGTTGATGAGGAGGAGAGAGGAGATGATGATGGTTATAAACAGTTAGCCAAGATAGCATATAAAACCTGGGAATTAGAAGAATCATATGTGACTATTATTATGGTTAATCACTGCCTAAGTGCTTAAATACTCTGAGTCATATATCATGTATACCTGATTAGACAGAAATGAATTGGTGTAATTATCATTCCATATTTACAGAATACCCACAATAGGTAGAATATTGAGCCCAAAATATGAAGAGGCTATCTCTTCCCTTAGGACATGTCATGGTTGATAATCCGACAGAAATGTTCTTTTGTCTCATAATATATTTGATTTGGGATGGCAGTGAAAGGGAAAGTAGTTTGAATTTTTTCAAATTATTAGTAGGCAGTATAATAAAATAACTCAATGTAAGTTTTTCTATAATGTGTCTCAACACTATTTTTTTTAATCTCAGTCATCATTACAGGCTCCAGCACATGCAATTGAAAATGTGACACATTTGTTCCCACAGCTGCCCACGATGAGGTTCTCAAAGTGGTTAAGAAATTATGTAGCCAATGTTAACAATTTAATAATGATTAATTTGCCATTCTGGTTGCCTGCTAAAAGAAGAAATCTAGGCAACAAAGGATATAAATCTGGGAAAGCTTTTTGCATTCTAATGAAGTAGAATGGATTTTTGGGTACAAGGAAAATTGAGATCATCTTCACCTGTTTCCTCAGCTTGTTTTTTTTCTTTCAAGTCTCAGACATTATATAAAAAGTTAACTTAGAGACCTGAATGAGTTAATGTAGCTTTTAATGGTGCTAATTATAACCTCAAGAGAATAAGGGGATGGCTTAGGACATAAACATACGACCAGTCATTCTCAAGGGAAAAGCCAGGTTTTTCAACAAGGAAAACCAAAGACCTATTGATTACCTGAGCACAATATAAATAATTGAAAACTATCTCATTCCAAAATTGTGTTCATTATAAACTTTTTTACATAAAAAATTCAGAAGGTTTTTTTGTACAGTGAAAAATATTTTTAACAGCAAATAATCACACATTGCCACTATTGGTGGTAATATTGAGATTGAAAACATTTGGAATACCTAATATGCTAGAGGAAATAAACTTTTATAAATCTCCATAAACATGATTTTGCCTTAAATACATGACTTAAATGTACAGAATGGAAACAAGAAACATACATATTGGATATCTCTTTTTTTATAATTTTCACAACTTTAGAAAAATGAAATCCAAGTGGTTCATATGTAAGTCTGTCATAATGATTATTTAAATATATTTAATTGTATGTATATGTTCTCAAAATCCTATGTCAACAATTCAAGAGTCTCATTTATTTCAATTCAAAAAATAATGATAAAACTATAAGCTGTGCTTGAGCTATTTATTAAGCACTCCCCAAAGTAGCCCTCACAATAATTCTGCCAAATTTGCTTCCATGACTGCCATGTAAGTTACACAGGTTTCTTGGCTGCACATGTACATATTCATTCAAAGTAATTATTGAGCCCCTGGTATTGCCAGGCACTGGTTTATTCTGTGGAAATAGAGTATGGACAAAAGTATCTGTTTTCCTGGAGCACGTTTTCTGTTTTAATCTCTAATTTATTTTTTGGAGCATATCTTAACTATCTCAAGATTTTTCCTTTAATACTCAAGAAGTGTTTAGTAATATGTTAAAGTGATTTGATAAAAAATAAATTATACACACTCAAACCTCACTTTTGTTTTTATGCATGTATGGCAGTTGACAGAATTCACTCATTTATAATATACTACAAGGTTTATACTGTATACACTGAGTTTTGGGTAAAGCCAAACTATTCAATGTACTTTGTTTCCACTTACTGGATATCATCCATGTCACATTATTTCAAAAAAATTAAAAAATTGGACATTATATTATATTTTTTTCTTAACCACCAAAATATATTCTAGCTTTTAAATATTTGGGAATGGGATGTGAGCAGAGGAAGATGAAGTTGTATTAAGTTCATATCACTGAAGTCACTAGATTGTACAATAAAGACGGACTTTTAGATAAAATGACCATTGGTTTATCTAGAACCATGTGGTTTATCACTGCATCCCAGCATAAATAGTCACACTGCACTTCGCTCTCAAAGTGTTGTCTTTTGGACAACACATTTAGAAAACATGATGATTTAGTCAATAGTGACAAAGTATCTTTTTATTACATAACTTTCTCCAATTGAAAGGGTATATTAAGTCAGTATTTTTGGTTGGTAAGAATATTGTCTATGGCCAGGTATGATGGCTCCCACCTGTAATCCTAGCACTCTGGGAGGCCGAGGCGGGAAGATTGTGTGAGCTCAGGAGTTCCAGAGTAGACTGAACAAGAGTGAGACCTTGTCTCTACTAAAACTAGAAAAAATTAGCTGGGCATTAAAAAATTAAAAAAAAAAGAATATTGTCTATGAAAATACATACCTTTGTGCTAAGGTCCATTAAGCTCTCCCTGGTGGGGCAGAGGCCAGAGCCCAACCCACCCAGTGCATAGGCAGAACGGATCATCACTGGGTAGCCAATGGTGTCTGCTGCCTTCAGCGCATCCTCTATCTGTCAACAAGAACAAGGACTCAAAATTTTAAAAGCTAACCACACTAGCAGAAAAGATCATACCAAGAGAGTCTGGCAATTCAAATAAATCAATTTATTTGGGGAGGAGCGGGCATAAAAATGTTCAATTATTTCCTCATCTTCTGAAAAATAAGTGCTGTTATACAAATGTTAAGTAAAATTCTAGGGCAGATTTTTCAAAAAAAGAAAAAATACATATATAGTGAAGGATTTTAAAAAATACACTTTTGTGGCAAACTTTATCTTCTCCTATAAAAATAGAACCATGGCCAAAGCAGAAATAATCATCATTCATTTGAGAACAGGAGCCATATTGAATTATTGAATTTTAAACTTCAGTTTAAAAGTCTATCTTTTAATGAAACAAGGTTTTCTACTGCTGAAATTAATTTGGTATTACCACAATAAGCCATTAGGAACACTGTATAGAAACAGATTTTTCATTTTTCAAGCTTAGTCTTAGAATAATCCCAGAAGCTTAGAATTTTTTTTTAACTTACAAAATACAACATATGGTGGCTATATTTTTCTGTCATGGAATATTATTACACTACCATTGGGAATGTAATTACACCTTTCCCATATGCCTGTTTCTCATCCTGAGGAAGCGAGGACATAATTAAATCTGGCAATGAAAGAATAAAGGTATGGCAGGAGCTTCCCAAAGTGTTCCTCAGAGCTATCCTGGGATTATTCCTGATTGACAGCTTTGTAACATGGAATGTACTTGGTAGCATTCTTTTCCAAAACATACATAACCCAATTTCACTTGTCCCAGCAGTATCTGCCTATCCCTAAGGATTTGCTTATTTCTACAATAGAGAAGTTCCATTTAAAACTGCCTCTAGCACCCCTCCTTCACCAGCTATATGCCTGAAAACAACAATAAAGTCAGGGGGAAAGGGGCAGAGTACAATGGCCAGATAGAAACCTCCAGCAGTTGTCCTTCCACACGAACAACAAATTCAACAACTAACCACACAAGGAAGCACCTTCAGAAGAACCAAAAATCAGGTGAGTAATCACAGTACCTGATTTTAATATCACATCAAGGAAAGAGGCACTGAGGAGGGCAGAGGAGACAGTCTTGGATTGCCTATGCCATCCCTCCCCAAAACCCCAGCAGTGCTGCCCTGGTGGGCCAAGTGGAAAGAGAAAATCTGTGTGCTGGGGAAAAGGAGAGTGAAGTAATTGTGGACATTACATTGGAACTCAGGCCTGCCCTGTCACAGGGGAACACAGCCCAGGGCAGAAATCTGCTGGTGCCCACAGAGGGAGCATTTAGACCAGCCTGGCCAGAGGGAAATCCTCTACCCTGAAACCTGAGTTCTGGCTAGCCCCACCACCACCAGCCAAAAAAAAAAAAGCAACCTGGGCCTGGAATAAATGTGTTAGGGAATCAGGCCACATGAGCCCTTGGGTAATTTCTGCAGCCTTTCTGGCTTGGAACCAGTGGACTTAGGATGCATGTGACCCAGTGAGACACCAGAGGTGGCAGCCATGCCAGTGTCTGTGTCACTCCTACCCCAATTCTTGGCAGTGTAGCTCAGGGAGAGTCTTCTTCCACTTGGGGAAAGGAAAGGGAAGAGTCTAGAGGACTCTGTTTCATAACTTGGGTACCAGCTCAGCCACAGCAAAATAAAGTACAAAAAAGACTTCTGGGGAAACTGGATATCCATATGTAGAAGAATGAAAATAGGCCCTTATCTCTTGCCATATACAAAAATCAAATCAAAATGGATTAAAGACTTAAATCTAAAACCTAAAGCTATGAAACTACTAAAAGAAAACATTGGAGAAATGCTTCAGGACATTGGTCTGGGCAAGGACTTCTTGAGTTATGCCAAAAAGCACAGGCAACCAAAGCAAAATTGGGCAAATGGGATCACATCAAGCTAAAAAGCTTCAGCACAGCAAAGGAAACAATCAACAAAGTGAGGAGATAACCCACAGGATGGGAGAAAATATTTGAAAACTACCCACCTGACAAGGGATTTATAACTAGAAAATATAAGGAGTTCTAACAACTCAATAGAAAAAAATCAAATAATCCAATTTAAAAAGGACAAAAGAGCTGAATAGACATTTCTCAAAATAAGATATACAAATGACCAACAAATACATGCAGAAATGCTCAGCATCATTAGTCATCAGAGAAATGCAAATCAAAACTACAAGGAGATATCATCTCACTCCAGCTAAAATGTCTTTTATCCAAAAGACTGACAATAATGAATGCTAACAAGGATGTGGAGAAAGAGGAACACTCATAAAGTTGGTGGTAATGTAAGTTAGTGCAACCACTGTGGAAAACAGTATGGAGGTTCCTCAAAAACTAAAAATAGAACTACCATATGACCCAGTAATCCCAATGCTAGATATATATCCAAAAGAAAGGAAATCAGTATATTGAAAAGACATCTGCATTCCCATGTTTATTACAGCACTATTCAAAATAGCCAAGATTTGGAATCAACCTAAGTGTCCATCAATGGATGAATGAAAAAAGAAATTGTGGTACATATATGCAATGGAATATTATATAGCCATAAAAAGAATGAAATCCTGCCATTTGCAACAATACAGGTGGAATTGGAGAACATTATGTTAAGTGAAATAACCCCAGTACAGAAAGACAAATCTCACATGTTCTCATTCATGTTTGGGAGTTAAATATTAAAACAATTGACTTCATACAGACAGAGAGAATGATGGTTCTACTCTGAGAAGGGCAGTAGGGAGGGTGGCATAAAGTAGGGATGATTAATAAGTGCAAAAATATAGTTAGAATGAACAATATTTGATAGCACAACAAAATGACTATAATCAACAATACGATTAGGTATACTTTAAAATAACTAAAAGAGTAGAATTGAAATGTTTGTAACACAAAGAAATGATGTGTCTGAGGTGATTGATACCCCAATTACCCTGATTTTATTAATACACATTATATTCCTGTATCAAAAATCATATGTATCCTATAAATGTAAACAACTATTATGTACCCATAATAATTAAAAATAAAAAATTTAAAAATAAAATAAAGTTGAGGCAAAAACAGATATATATAGCAAGTTGACTTTTTTTCTGGTGATTAGCGATAGCCTATTGATAGGCAAAAGATACAATGAAAAGTAAGTAATAGAAAAACAAAACTATCTATCCTGTTAAAATATCTAAGCCACAGGTTTCCCAGTCATGAATTGTACTGATTGGATCTTTTTATGTTTATTCCATTTCAAAATTGTTTCAAATCCAATGTTGTTTGCAGGGCATTCACGTGCACAAAACTGAATCCATAAAGAAGGTAAAAAATCACTTTAGTACTGCAAGTTGGTACAGTTCTCGGTTTCAATACAAAAGATCTGAGATTCACTGATATTTTAACCATTGATAAGTCACTTCATCTCTGGGCTTATGTTTTTCTTTTCACAGAAAAAAAATATCAACACCTCCTTACATTTCAGCACTGAATGCTGTAATTAATATACAATGTCTCTGAATTAATATACAATGTCTAACACATTTCTGGAAGAAAATGTATGCAAGTATAATAATTTATACATTACTATTAGGCATAACAAATCATTCTCCCCATAACCCAAGACAAATAATGCCCTATTTCTCCAGAACAAAGAATGCTTACTGTTTCCACTGCAAAACTTGGAGCAATCTTTTCATTAATCTCATTTAGTTTGTCTGAGAACAGCTGTCTGTCTTCTGTGGCCATAATGGATTCAACTGAAGTTCCCAGGACTTTCACACCATACTCCTTGAGCACACCCCTCTTGAACAGCTCCACTCCTACAGAAGAACCAAATATAATTAGTTTTTAAAATCTCAAATTTTATGTCTTCTTTAATAGAGACCGGAATACAATTTCTTTTAATCTTAAAATTAAATCCAAAATTAAATCCACCATAGTCTACAATAGAATTGCACTTAGGGAAAAAAATTAAAATAAAAATTTTGAAGACAGTATAACAAAATATGTTACTGATGCTATTACTTGTATTATCACCTCTGCAAATCATTTTTATTGTCCTTATTAATAAAAATTATAGTATTACGCTGAGGCTTAAAATTTCAGTACCCTTCCTTTCCTTCTAAAATCCATCCCTACAATGATATTCTATTATTTAAATAATCCCAAATATATGGGTATCTATCTGGGTTAAAAAATAATCACCAAAATTGTTTGTGTTTTCACTATGTTGCCATCTAACTTTGGCTGAGTCTTTTATATTTAACATACAAATTATTACCGCAACTAGCTAAAGAGATTCTCATTCATGATCTATTTCTAAATGTTTGAAACATTTTAAAGAGAATAGAGAAGTAGACTTTGCAGATGCTTGAAGGAATGGTAGAGAGACTGATCTATGTTACCATGAAAATATATGTGAAAGGCAAATGCTATAAGGCTGATACATAAAAGCATGCAATCAATGTTAATTCTCATTTTTTCATTCATAATAGTTTTTAGGACTTAAATGACAACAGAGAAAAGCAGTATTCTGGGATAGAGGAGGAAAATCCAAGAAACCTATTTGACCACTCTGGAGCATTAAATCAAAAGGTTTCTTTGTCTCTCAGCTGTTTGTGAAATAAACTGGTAAGGTTCAACATCTGACATTTTTAGGTGCCTATTTGCTAACTGCTTCTTCGCACATTAGAGGAAAGGTTTCATGAACACACAGAGCACAATTGTTAGATGAGTTCAAGTAAAATATCTTACACATAGGTGCAGAGGTCAAAACTCAGCAATTCAAAGAACTCACCGCAGTTCAGAGCTGTCTGGCCACCCATGCCTAGAATTAACCCGTCTGGCCGTTCTGCCTTGATAACCTCTGTGACGAACTGAGGGGTGATGGGAAGAAAGTAGACAACATCTGCTTGCTTTAAGCCCACCTCATTGGTCTGGACTGATGCAATGTTTGGGTTCATCAGGACAGTTTTGACATTTTCTTCCTGAAAGAAACAAAAGCATCCAGTATCTGAATATATGGACTCTAAAAGAAAAGAATGGTCACACTCAAATAAAGGTTTATTGGGTAACAAAGCTTTTAGGTCATTCTGTGAGCTGTAGAGATCAGTAATAGGACTAGTAAATAGAAGTTAAAGGCGAGCATTTGGTCAAAGGAGGAAAGAAATTCTTGAAAATAAAACTATTCAAAAAGAACTGGCTACCTCATGGGGCCCCCCATGAATTCCTTGCCACTAGAGCTATCAAGCAAAGCTGGAGACCATGTCTATAGAAGGCTTAGAGGTACACAAATATTACATATTTATAGCTCAACTGACCTTAAAAGAAGAAATATTTCAAAAGTTTTTAAATGAGTAAATATAACTAAAACTAGAGGCAGCATGAAAGCTGCTTCCCCTTCTATTATTTGTCAGAGAACATTGAGTGTGTGTTTAAAATGCAGGATAATGTCTCCCCATCTTGCTGGAAGCACTGAGAGCCTTTTGTTGATTTCCTTTTTTTCTAGGTTTTCATATCTGCTATGGTGTTTTAATAAATAGCATTATACATGTGTTTATACATATTATATTTTAAAAAGAGAATATGGCAAAAAATAAAATTAAAATATGTACGTGCACCCATGCACGTGTGTGCGTGTATGTGTGTGTATATGTATAAAGGTATTCATAGCCCTATCTCATACCTTACATCTGGAGAGATCTTCGAAACAATTCTTCATATAGGTTACTAGGTTACTAAGGATAAATGTTTTATAAACCAAGAGGAGGGTGACACTCAGCAAACTAATTATTATAAAATATGGCCAGATGGTTTTTATATTTCATAGATTGGCATGTCAATTTTAAATTCTTTTTAAAAAATCAACAAAATATTCAGATGAAAGTCTAGAAATTATCCTTGAAAGCCCTACATGTCCTTGGGGGAGGATCTGAATAAAAAATTAAATCTATTTCATGTTACTTTAAATTCAAATAGTACTTTAATGCTTGTAAATGTACCTTTTTATTAATTTATTTGATTCTTATACCAAGACTAGGAGAGACATTTCTACCTTTTAGATGAAGAAATTGAGATTCAGTAGGTTAAATGGCTTGCTAAAGGTCATATAGCTGATAAGTGGCAATATTAGGACTCTAATCCAGGTGTTATGACTCAAGTCCTATGCCCTTTCCTCAATATGAGTCATTTCTCAAGATTTGAAGAGTATTATTATTAACAAAATGCTGGAAAGATACATATATATAAGCAAATGCATTTAGAATGTGGGTTGGAATTTAACTAATTGAGTCCAAACCAAGAACACATCATGAACAGAAGTTATAGAAAGTCTCACTACTAAAGAAAAGTACCAACAAACTTAAGTATATTTACATATTTTTCTGAATGTGTTATACAATGAATAAGACTATGTTTACATAATAAATCATACAGGAAAGGATCCCATACATGCATGTGATGAGTGTCCATTTATTTTAAAACTTATAAATAACGTCAAACCTTTTTAATTAATTTTGCATTATTTCTCTTTTTCATAATATATGCACCAATTTAATATTTTTAGTTCCTGAATTCATCTCTATTAGCCTCTTTTACAATATGATCTAATAATTCCTATTCTTTAGTTAAAAATGTATAACTTCTACCCAATGGTAGAACCCATAAAAATACAAGCTATGAAAATATTCTTTGTAAAACTCCCAAATAGGATATACTAGTTAAATGTATTCTAAACCCTGAATACACTTGGATTGTGTTCTAACCAATCTAAACCACTGGACATCTTCCAATTATCCATCAAATGAGAAATTGAATCATAATACAATTATGAAAAGTAAAGCATCGTTTTGTAAATATTCAGAAAAAAAGTCTGTGCAGGTGTAGGTACACCCATGCGTGCATGGAGGAGAGTATTAAAAAAATAAAAACAAATGGGTAGAAGAGTAAGGTCATTGGGATTGTATTCTACTTCTTTTCAATAAACATCTGTGAGGTGAAAATCTTTGAATGTAGAATACTGAAAAAAAAAGAAAAAAACTTTTGGCCAACTGTTTTTCCACATTTGCTGCCCTAGTCTCCTGCTGCCTTCCTATGTCGCCCTCTTCTAGCCAGGTCCCTGGTCAATGGCATTACATGGCAAGCAAGGTCACCGAGAGCTCACATCGCCTCTGATTGACACCACGATGGAGACCGTGCAGGGAGATAAGGACGCCAAAGAGAGGCCAAGTTAGCTGTTCAAGAGAAATACCTTAAACATACAATGGGATTTTTCTAAAGTATTTTTCTATTGTATTTTGCTACAAGAAGGGTTGGGGAGATCATGAGAGGATTTGAAGAAACAGGGAGGATACCCTTCCCAATTTGGTTATCAAATCTTCTTTTCCACTTGAAAATTCAGCCATACCATCCTGTTTTCCAAATCACTGATAGGGAATGGCGCCCCCTAGTGACAGGTAATAACTTCTAAAGCTTGAAGAAAATGCATTGTTGCCCTTAATCCTCCAACTGGAGCTTCCCATTTCAACCACAGAGATGCCTGAAGCATCTTGTAGTGCACTTAAAGTACTTTAAAGCACCAACGATGCCCAAATTCCATCTTTCATGTAAAAGACAAGTATATTTGAAAAGCTCACTGCCTCAAAAGGAATAAGCAGCATCAATTAATGTGGCTTTATATGTTTTCATTATAAGTAGGCAATAACTTAAATAATTTTGGAGACCAATCTAACCTCCTTAATTTGCAAGTGTGCATATTCGAGAAAGTTGAAAATCTTGTTTGTGATCAAGCTTCCTTTAATTCAAGATGTGTAAGGAATAGTTAAGGGAAATAATTACACTGACTTTGAAAAGAGGTCGTGTCATAAATCTAAATTATAAAATACTAATTAGACTCATTAAAAGGAAGTATATTAATTCTAGCAAAGATCAGATTCTCTCACCTTCATGGCTTTTACAGCTTGAGATCCCGAGTAATCAAATTCACCTGCCTGACCAATGGAGAGACCTCCCGATCCTAGGATAAGGACTTTGGAAACCTATAAGCAGTAAGAAAAAAGGCATTGCTTTCATTACTAAAATGGTGAAAAGACAGCATTTCCAAGAATGGAGAAGAAAACTACATTGTCTGAGTTTATGTGGTGATTTAAGGTACGGTGTTTTGAAAAATACATAACATATAAGGGATAAGACTAACAATTTAAACATCTCTAATTTCAATGCAATTTTCAGAGTTTATGAAGTATTTTAAATTTTAAATTTTTTTGGAAAAGGTTTACATGTTATTTAAACATACAAATATCTAAAAATATCTACATAAATATATTTATATATGTAAGTAAAAATATAAATCTATATATACTTGTATATATATTTTTAAATATATTAATACATACATCCTTCTAAATTCTATATAATAATAGGGTGTGTGTATGTGTATAGCTTAACTATGAAGGAAAGGGTAGACATTATCACATTGACATACATAAATAAATGAGGATATAAGTCTTATGCTATATTAATCTTTATCAATTTGCTCTTTGGAAGTTAAATAATATTCAGTTCAGGATGTTGAATAATAACTCTTCTAGTTGAAACAAAAATTATTCTATCATTTATAATGATTCTGTAGTCTGAACTGTATCTTAAGCTTACATAGGGCTGTGGCTTTTTGGGCAATGGGAAACATCAAATTCTAAACTCAATTAAACACTATTCTTTATTAAATTATGTTATTATAAATATTCTAGAAGAAGTAAACATTAAAAGATATTTTTTAAATCAAAATATGAAAATTCCAGTGAACATCATCAAGAACCAATAAATGATTAATTGCAAAATGAAGGTGGATTATGACGTTACCAATCATCTTTCATAGACATTGGTATGGTTTACATAATTCACTTTTTAAAAAATCATCACCTGAAAGAGAAAATCCAAAAGGCATTAAACCAAAAACAAGTCCACATATACTAACCTCAATCCGAGATGCAACTAGGGCTGGCTTTGGTAGAACTGATGTAATGGTGGTACCTTTTCCCTTCTTTATCAGTGAGAAAAATGAATCAAACAGGTACTAGAAAAAAATATAACCAGCTAGTTAGAAGCTTCCAAACTCAAGTTTGCAGATTAAATACAGGATGGCCAGTTAAATTTGAACTTTAGATAAGCAACAAATAATATTTTAGTATAAGTTTTCCTATGTAACTTTTTTGCTATTTTGCCAATAACTAAATATTTACTACTATAAGAATTAGATCAAATAAACATTTCTAACTGTTCACTTGAAGTCCTATAAAAAGCAAGTTTTCAACGGTCATTAAAAATTTCAGATGCCATCTAAAAATGTCAAGTCTTCATCCCCTTAATTGTGTATCATCTTCCTCTTGTAAATCAAATTCTAGTTAGACAAAAAAAAAATTGAAGCTATATCACTTCACTTATGCATCCTAAAATTAGAAATACTGCGTTTTTCTACCAGCTCTAAAGAAATCTCTAAAGATTATTCTTAAACTTTACCAAAGAATTTGCTCTGTCATTTCACTAGACATGACAAATTTCAACAAAGGATATTAATTTGGCAACTATTTGGCAAGACCAAAAATAAAAATTATGTGATAATGGATATTATCCCATATCTTAATTGCAGTGTTCCTAATCTGAAGTACTAATATATGCCAATTTAAATTTTAAATGTAAAAAATACTTAGCATGTGTTAGATAATATATGTAACTAAATTTTATTTATGAGTTTCATTGTGAGTTGTAATATTATGCTGACTTTGGCTATTATGAACTCGTATTTCCTGATAATATTAAAATAACAACAAAATGAAAATATCTAAAAATGCAATTTAGGGATGAAAGAGCAAAGCTAACAGAGGGAAGCTCTTGTTCGTCTCCTCATTTTACCTAAATGCCCTTTCTGACAGTAAGTATCTTCTGACAATGAAGATTTGCTACTAAAGGCCCCTGGGTGTGGGAGGCAAGAGTCACACCAGACTTCCCAGATTTGTCTGGATGCCACGGGGAGTTTTTGTTTAGAAAGATGTGCTTGTACACTGAACCGAGAGAGCTTACACAAAAAAGTAAAAATACTTAGATTAAAAACAAAACTCCTCTAAGCATTTCTTATGGTTCTTTTTGTAAGCCATCTGAATCCTATGCATGTGCATGCACACCCTCTCCCTTCCCCACACCCTTGCCCCTCTTTCTCCTGCTGCTGTTTATTTTCCCTTAGTGGCTATACAACCAGTTGCCATAGGGATTTTTGTGAAGTCACAGATGGGGGATTAAAATTTCATTTCAGTTATGAGAAGGAGAGAGAGCAAGAGGGAATTCATTTGCATAGTACAACAATTGTAAATTTCAGAACTAAATATATTAGAATGATAATGGGTTTAAACAAAAATAGCATCACCATGGGTTTCTTAAGAGCTTTCCCACTTTAAGTTTTAAAAAAAGATAAAAATTTCCTCGGTGATATTCATGGGGAAATTTTAATACAAAATGTGTGTTACCGAAGCACTTTTCTTGAACGTTCTATACCAAGATCATCTGGGGTGATTATTTTGATTTCTTGAACTTTCACATATACACATTTCTAATTTTTTTTAAGTATATAAGAGGCCTTATCTTTCTGACATACCTCAGTGTCTGTCGGCCCTGGGCTGACCTCTGGGTGGAACTGCACAGCAAAGAAGGGTTTGCTCTCATGCATAATCCCCTAAAGGAATAAGAAATAGGAAGAAATTCCTTCTGTAACAATGAATGTCAAGTGTGGCTATGTATTATTCAGTGGGCAATAAAATTCAAAGGAAAAACTGAGTTAAATGCTTAATGAAAAAATTTAAATCTAACAGTACTATTAACATGATTGGAGATCTTAAGGACATACATATCTAACCATTTTGGAAAGAATAGAAAATGGGCCAATGAATAGTCAACCAAATGTGGTTTCCTTAAATAAAAACAACAAATTTGGCTATAGCCTTTGGAACCTCTCAGGGCTCTGTTCAGTATAAACTCAAATCCTCCTATTAACTTCAACTTTTAAATTACTTCTCCAAGGGTCTTCTCAAGGACTACTCTGGTACCAAGTGAGTCTCAGAGACCTACCTAGATTGGTCCCAAACAGATTTGGACCACTGGCCCATAGATGGTGAATGTGTAAGACAATTGTTGATTAAAGACTCAAAGAGTGAATCTTAAAGAGTCAACTGATGAGAGATGAAGACAGACAGAAATGACTTTTCAAAGCAGAGGGCTATGGGACATAACCTATAACAGTTCTTCAACACTCCTTCCCAAAATTATCTCACGTAAACAAGAGAAAGGTATTTGTATCACAGAGTATTAAAAGCCCTGGGTGACATATTTCAAAATAGCTAGAAGAGAAGATTTGAATTGTTCCTAACAAAAAGAAATGATAAATGTTTGAGGTAATGGATATCTTAAATAACCTTGTTTTGATTGTTATGTATTTTATGCATGTATTAAAATATCACATGTACCCTATAAGTATGAACAATTATTAAGTATCAATTTTTTAAAAAGTCCTGCACTTCTTATTACCAACTGAACTGATTTGTGGACAGCACTTACCTCATTTGTTTGATCATTGACATTCACAAAAAGTGGTTTCCACCCAGCGGGGAGGGTATTGTCCAGAGCGTAGCCATGGTTCTGAGCAGTAATGAAAGCCTGTCTGTTTGTGATATTCAAAACAGGCTGGTTCTGCCCTCTGGAGAGAAAAAGGAGAAGAAGAATAGGGAAAAAGGAAAAGTGAAGAGGAGAATATAAATGTATCAGTTGTAAAGTAGTGAACAAGTAAAGCCTATTAAAATTCAAAAGTTTCAATTGCTTTGTGAAAATCACTCTGTGAGAAAAGTCACAGATTGTTAATCTCAATAATTTTAGCAACAAAAATCAATTCAGGAAGCTTTGTTGTGTGTTAAATATCAGGTCTATTAAACTTCTATAATCTGTTTTAGAAAAGGGGGCATTGAACTCACAGCACAAAGAGTTGCTCTTTTAGAGTAGCTTAATAGAAACAGACAAATATAAGTGACTTACTTTAAGGGAGCAATAGTAATTTTAAATGCAGAGGAAAGTTACTGAGAAATAGTAAAGAGATGACCACTCAGATGACCTGAATCATTTTGAATTATACTTTATAGAGAGGGTGGGCCATGGGAGAAAGCCTGATGTTAAATATATTAACATTGTTTGAGACCAAAAAAAGTGAAAATGAGAGGATATAAAGATTTCTTGGTTCTTAAGTCACACCAGCTTCTTAAAATGTTACAATGATCTGAAATCAAGCTTAAAATCAGAACGGTTTCCCTTGGAATACCATTTGATTGAGTATTATAACCTCAATTTATGCCAAAGGAAGGAAAATAACTTTAAACTATAGCAAAGTTATTGTTAGAAAAGGCTGCCTTTCAAAAATGCAATAAAAGTGGTATCAGGTAGTCAAACAACTGTGAACCATTTAATAGAATGGTTATCTATTCATTCTGAAGATAAATTCTCTAAGCCCTTTGTGTTTAGTTACTAATAGTGTTTCAGAGCTGGTTTACTGTAAACAAAAGTGTAACTGCCTCACCTGTTGGCCATGGGCATCTTGTAGGATTTGGCACCAGCAGCCAATCCTGTTATTAAATTTCCTGTACTGATTCCAAACAACGGCTCCTTGCGATCACTCTCCAAAATCTAAATCGGGGAGAATTTTTATTAACCAAATAGTATGCTTCCAAGAAGTGTTGCCTCTGATGGAATAAAAATGAAGAGTCCCTTTTTTCCTTCATTAACAAGGTAAAGAGAACAACATTAAAATGAAAATGCATTAAAAGAAAATATAAGTAAGGACATAATTGACAATTTATAGCATTAGAATTCAATAAGGTGTACCTAACACTAAGACTAAACTACATCTAATTAATATTTCTTTAAAGACTTGAAGGTCTTATAGACCCCAAAGTCATAATGAGGAACACGAGTTGTCATTTTGCAATTTTAAGGAAAGATACATTTGCAGATTGGACTCGAGTTGTATTAACTCAAGGACGCAAGCCCAAAGTTACTTTGCCTGAAGAAAAGCTCTACTGCCTCTGGAACTCTCTCCTCCTTGGTTTCCCTATAGAATATATATACAGACATTGCCTCAGAGGTCACAAATATGAATAATGACAAATACCTGAATAAGTAAATATATTATAGTTTTTTCAGATTTCAGAGCAGAAGCCCCCCCCCCGCCCCACCTCACACATGGACACACACTGACTCCAGGTCACGGCACCTTTTTGACATTCTGAATTAGTGGTTGTGCAAGAGCTGGATTCCCAGGTCCTCCAGCGATCAAAAGCCCATCGTACTCCATGTTGGTGAAATCACGATTCCAGGGAACTAAATGCACTTCAGCTCCTCTCTGGAAAAGAAACACAAGAATGATGAATTTAATGGCATTTGTCTTTGCCAAAGTGTAATTTTGCTGGATTTTCTCTTGACTAACCACTCCTTAAAGGGAAGGAAAAAATACTACATAATTCAAATAAATAATGCTGAGCAAAAAAACTCTTTGGGTGGCTTATTGTATTTTATGTGATGTAAATAAAACAACCATTAAAGCTTTGATTCTGAAAAAATAGCTAATGCCCTCTCCTGTACTTCAGGAGAGGTTCCAGGGTCCATGACTGGACGTGTAGGAGTATAGGTTGCCTTCACTAGCTGTGGGACAGAAAGTTGCAAAAAAAGATAAATTCATCTTCTTCAGGATTGAAGTTGGTCCACTTCTCGCCTGTATCAGTTTTGCCTTTTCTTGTCTAATCAAATTTATCAGCCTTCTTTCCTAGGGTTTTCTCATATTATCTATATTTATATTATGATAGAAAAATTAGAACTCTTCTATATAAAAGTACATATGAAGGTATCTTTGAGGGTTTCCCTAGAAGCATTTCCCGAGACAAGGATTTGAGAGAAAAAAGCTTATCTGGAAGGTGTTTCCAAGAAATACTAATAGGGTATCATGAGAGATCACAATAAAGTATCCATTATCATGTAGTTCCCACTATGGACAACTGGAACTTAAGCTCACTGAAGAACTCTGAGAGCCAATGTAGAATATTTACCTTAGAGATAGTCCATGGACAAGGGAGCTAAGGTACTTATACATTTACTCTTTCTGGTCTTTGGTCTCCAGGGATCATTAGTTCTGTGGCATTTCCTGCCTGCCAGCAGGCTCCAACCAACCAAAGACAGACCGCAGGCACAGAGATATTGATACTTGCAGTTGGAAGATGGGCAACATGAATTAAAATGGTAAGATAAGAATGGGATAGGGACAGGCCATCCACAGCATCTGCTACTGAAGGGTCCACAAGAATTTTTGTTAATAAGGCAAGAATTTGAAATCATGATTTGAATATTGCTGAAATTCTCTGACAGAGAAGTGAAATGAAGAATCCCCCTATATCCACACTAATTTGGTGTTATGCAAGTGTGTGTGTGTGAGAGAGAGAGGGGGAGAGAGAGAGAATGAGAGACAGAGACACAGAAAGAAACAGAGAGATTGGGAAAGGAGTGGGGAGAAGGAGAAATCTCAACAAAGCAATGTTGAAGAAAACATTGTTAAATTTAAATGGCTAATTCTCCTTGAGGATTTTTAAGGTTTAATTTTAATTGATTGTCTAAGAGTTAATATAAAGCACTGTGAAAATTTGTGCTGTATCAGGACATGATCCCTGCAAACATGTGGCACATAATAAATGTAGAAGCTATCAGACTGACTCTATCTTTTTAGTCATATCTAAACCCCAAAGAAAGTGAATGTGGCACATCTCAGGCTGTCAGTCAATAAGTGATAAGAAGAGTCATCATTTTCTTTCATGTTTTAGTGGCCCTTGAGGCTCTTTTTTTAAACATAGCAGTCTATATCTCTAATTTGAACAGGGATAAATGTGCTATTTTGTAGATAAAAGACAAGAAGAGTGTAGATCCCTTGTGCATTCTGAGAGAATGCATGAGCTTTCTTTGTGACAGAGGAAATTGGCTGAACACTAACAATATTACAAACCCTCACCTTTGAGATGAACAAATTACTTACCTTTACTAGTAGGCGGATTACATTGTTTTTTATCCCACAGTCCACAGCTACCACTTTCGTAGGGTTTCCTTTGCCGTACACCTTGACATCCTGCCATTTCACAAACCAGAGAATGAGAGGGAAGTCCCAGCTATGAGCAGCAGACCAATATCTTAAACACATCTGAGGAGGCTTTGCACTTAGATTGGTAACAGATTGATTGTTAACGACTAGGGAGTGACTGACAGTTAAAAATCAATTTGTAAGAAAGGCACAGCAAGTGCCACAGACTATCTTTTTTGGTGAGAAAAAAAGTACTTTGCTGTTTTATGCAAACTGTTGATTACAGTAACAATAATGATCTCTAAGAAATTGGTTGCTTCCATAATTAACAACCATCTTTCCCATGTTTTGCCTCATTAACAACCAGTAGCAATGGAATTTTCAAGTATTATTGCCTGATTCAGCACTAGACAGATGTGGTGATAGATACATCATGCTTTAAATACCACTTGGTCCTCAACTTGCAATAAAGATCAGATGGGGTAAAGCTGTACATTAGGCTTATGCGATGGGACCTAATGGATAAAGTCAATATGAGAGTCACAGAAATTGCTAAACTAGCATAGACCACTAGTCCCTTTAGGCTGCCCTGCAATTGTTTTCATTTAAATGGTAGATTTCACAAATGGATCCCAGAGCATATCATAATCATTATCTACGTCTGAAGCACTGCTTGGAGGCAGATCCATTTTCACAGGCATTTACCCAAGAAGCAGTTCCCCAAACTTATAAAAGGAGAAGTAATAAAAATAGAGAGAGAAAGCCTAGAAGGCTGGACACCCACGCTGGTTCCTGCCTCAAGAGTTAGCTAGCACATTCTGAACTTAGGATGATTTCATAGTTTGCCAAAGATTTTAGATGAAAGGTGCGATCTGAATATTTGAAAGAACATTTTACTTTAGCTGAAACATCTACCTCTCCACAAAGTCTATATGGAATGTGAAATCATAATCCTCAGCCTGTACTTGAGGAAAAAAATATAAAAAGTATATCTTTGTTTGTTCTCCTACTTAATATTCTGAAGAAAAAATGCTCTAGTCCTTCTATGACCTGGGGGAATTATTGCTGAACTGAACCATGAATGTTACATGTAATCTCTCTCATCAGATAATTTGAAAAAGTATAGATTTATTCTTAACCTTCGGGTTCTGCTATAAAATAAACCAATATTACCATCTAGTTGTAACTACATAAAATTGCAATTATAAGACAATGAATTAAGTTATCAACATTCCCAAGGCATATAGCCAAACAAAACTCATAAGATATATGTAATCTCCTGATACAAATACACATTTTATCATAGCTATAATGAAATTATTTAATTACCCTGACATTAAGAAACAGAACCAGCTTTAAGTACTACAATCTCTCTCTTGATGTGATATAGATAAAAACACAGAAATGTTCATTTCTGCTGGTCTCTACACAAACACATTAAATACTATCCATGCATAATGACATAAGTCAAGCAAGACTTCACCAACACTTGAACATACATATATTTTCATTTGGACTTGCCAAGAGAGGGAAACATTATGGAGTGTTTTTCAACCTTGTTTGACCACAGAATTTTTTTAAGGTGAATTTCTCCAGGCCAGTGTTCCTCACATTTGTAAAATGCTAGACTAGACCACCAAGAGAGTGCTCAATGCTAACATTCTATCCTTCTAAAGGGGAAAATGGCCCTCTATCATGTGGTACCTCAAACTAAATCACTTCACTGGGAAATATGTAAAAACAAAGGGAAAATAGTTCTATGTCATTTGGATGAACAAATTTTACAACTAAAAATCAGAAATGACTATTGTATATGCCATGATTATATGTTATAATGTTGTTCTCCATGTTCATTCTGATTGGTGCTATATTACAATATGAACCATTTTCCAGATGAACAGGTATCAGGAAGGATGGGGGGACCAACCTTTCTAAAGACCCTCAATGATAAGGTTTTGTCACAGTAGAGGGTAGAATATTCCACACAACCACAGTCAGTTTTCTAGTGCATTCACACACTATCTCATCACATATTTTATCACTTCTGATTAGAAATTCTTGAATCCTCACTTTGCAAATATAAAAGGTAGATGGAATGCAATAATGTAAACTTAACTGAATATTATCACATAATAGTATGACTATGGTTACTAATAATTATCGTTTCTAATACATTGGAAGGCAGTATGAAATGATGTTTAAAAGGTAGACACTAGATAAAACCTTCCTAGTTATAAATCCTATACCTGTTCACACTGAGAAAGGTATTTAATCTCTCTGTGTCTCAGTTTCTTCATTGGTCCAATCAGCTACTAATAGTCCCTATCCCATAGAATTACTGTGAGAATTGAATAAGTTAATCAGTAGAAAGCATTTAGAAGAGTACATGGTACCTAATAAGTACTCAATACATATTTCTATTATTAAAACTCATAATAGTTATTAGTAATAATTTTATATATTAATAATGGAGATAATAGAACCGTCAGAAACACTGACTAAAGGATTCGGAGGGGAAAAAAGAATCTGCAATTTCTTTAACATCAAATCTGACTACTGTTTACTGGTTTTGTTCATTCCTTTATTTATTCAATATTTATTGAGCATGTACTATGTGAAAGGTATTATAGATAGTACTGAGAATTCAGATAAGTAAACCATGGCCTTTCCTCTCAAATAACTAATCACAGATAAATGAAAGAGATGATCCTTCCAAAGAGTTAAATTCAATTTTATCCTTGTTATAATGAAGTGATTTATTAAATGACACGGAATCCGAAGGTATAAGTCAGGGAAGGCTGCACGAAGGAACAATGAGCCGACCCTCTAAACTGACTTCTTCAGGACAGAAAGGGAAGGAGAGAGGAGAGGGATCCCAGCAGAGGAGCAGATATGCAAACATATTCAGACCCTGCCAGAAGTGGGGTCAAGAAGCAAATAGGTTCCCAGGGAGTCTCGAGGAAGCTTCTTGAACTCATGTTACAGGATCCTAGAAGTGGCACTTTTTAGAAACTTTTCAGTCAAACCATCCCCAAAATGAAAAGCAAAATAGTATTAGGTTGGCCACAGAGATTCTAGAGTCACTTCAGTTCCAACTGAGGCTAACCTTGGGCAAGTTACATTTGATTTGGAATAGATTTATTTGTTAAGCCTCCATTTCTTCAGCTGTGAAATGGAGTTTTTTATGAGAATTAACTGAGTATTCAGAAAGATTGGTTATTAGTGTTTTTCTTAATAACAACCAGAGCATCCACTTTGAATGGACCATGATAACCATGAACTATTTTAGATAAGAAACTGAATGTCTGTTATATCTAGGAATAAAATATTGTAGTGAGTAAATAATCAAATTTTGTATCCACAAGTACTTTTTATAATCCTTCCTTCCTTCCCAAGAACTTCAATCACTTTTGTAGAAATAACATTCACTTTCTTCTTGTACAGAGTTTCTCCAAGAGACTTTGTTGCCCCACTGGTGACGGAACAGAAGTTTCTAGCCATCTCTCCTGTAATGAAAATGAACTCCAAAGTGGAGCCAGCCAATAGCAGTGGCTCCACATAGGTTTCCATGGGATGAATTCTCCACATTTAAAGCAAAATGGTAACCAAATACATAGTCCTAGGAAAGGGAAACCCCATTTTATCTCTTGTTCTAGGGAGCAAAGACAGAAAGTAGCAATCAACCCTTTAAATTTCAAAGTGCACTGAGGAGGCTTTGCACTCAGATTGGTAACAGATTTTGCACCTACACTAACAGATATTCAATCAAAACCAGTGGACATCTTCCTAAAATGTATTCTATACCTTGTTATAAATATATAGCAAACATTTCACTTTAAGGTGACTCAGTCAACATTATGAACATTAATTTTTGAACTAAGCCATAATACAATAAATCTTTAGTGTATAAATAAATGTTTTTCCCTTTACAAAATAACCCCAGACTCTGGTTACTGTGTCTGATTTCTATAAAGTTCTCGCGGCTCTCTGTCAAGTTATTAGTTCTGACTTCTGATCATCGCTACACCTGTCTTTGGCAGTTCAGTGTTCCCTTTATTGGACATTGTTAAAATCTTAAACTGGGGACCAGAAACAGGGTGGGTGGGAGCTAAAATAATAGTAAAAAGCCTCTAAATCAGAGCATGAAGTTTCCCATGTAAGCCTGAAAGTAAAGGTTACTAATTTTAAATGAGCTGATTTTGTAATATATATTTTAGCTCATAATATATATGAGACCCCCTTTTTCCCTCAACACTAGTGCTTCTGGAAGATGAACTCTGCCTAAATGAAGATTTTGATATTATAAGGAATGTAGGTCTAAAGGGAATAAAGTGAAACTACAAATATAAAGGAAGATCTCTCACCTTGGTTGAAACCTCAGCAATCAAATTCTGTTTATTTGGATCCACAAAATCCACAGGCTGACCTTCAAATTCAATCTTGCCAAGCATGGTTCCCTATCAAATTAAAAAAGCAAATTAGACAGTTAAAAGGAAGTAACCATGAAGGTGCTGACAGGATAAACTCACAGGGACTTTAAACAGCGCTCCAAGATTTAGATGTCTTTATAACAACTCATAACCATCAGCAGAAGGTCTTCATCTTCTCAAACTAGAAAGATTGAGTAATTTGCACATACATTTTGAGAAACACTCTGGGAAATACAATTAGTTATTTTAGGGCTGAGACTGTTGCCTGGTGTAAGCAAAGTCAAAAGGCAACAGAATTGGGGTTTCTAGGCTCCAGACTGGTGCAAATTGGAGTATTTAGTGTCCCTCTATATTCCTTAGTGCATATGACCCGAAGACATTTCATGAAAGAGGTGGACAAAACGAACTATTGAGAAGAAAATAAGAAATCTAAAAATCACACAAAAAAATTAAATAGAATGGAGATTTCTTACATTGTAATAAATAAATAAAATAAATTCACCAAAAAAAGGTGAACTACAACTTAAGTCATAAACTTCTAGAAGCTTCAGTGAAAATATTCACTGCTTTAGACATGTTAATTTCCAGGTATCCTTAAGGGCCTGAACTTTAAAGAATGTTATTCAACCCTCTGTGAAGTTTTCACAAATTAGCCCTGCTAGCTTGAACATGGGAATGTTTTCTTCTTTTCATTAGCTGTATCGTGGGATTTACTTATTTGTTAGTAAGTCTACTTTGAGCTATTTAGGGAAATGGCATGCTATATTTAGTAATCAAGATTTTATTGAGGCAGAAAAGTTTAAAATAGTTCATTGATTTTCCCTTCTCCTAGGAAATATTGCACTGAAAGAACTAGAAGGAAGACTTTACTTCCCTTTTCAACTTAATCCTTGGGGGAGAAGTCACTGGGGGTGGGTAGAGTTAGAAAGAGCCTGCACACCATGCAGGCACGATGGTTATTTCAGTGCTATTATTAAAACCAGAGTGTTGCCCAAAGTTTGGGAAAACTAACTACCACCTTTCCCTTCCACACTGGATTACTAAATTTCATGGTGGTCTGTATCTACTTTTAGAATCCAAGTCACATAATCCCTTGACTATATTTATAGATCCCTAATTTTGAAATTTGGGTTTCAGTTCTCCTTCCTTTTTTCTTAAAATGTGCTGAATGAAATACAATCTTACTTTTCTACCTAAGATTAATAGAAATGAAATCTATACTATATTAATATATTTTTAATATGAACCAATAAATATAAGAGGCAATACTACTATCTGGTCTGTGATCTCCTGTTCAGCCAAATTTTGAAAATCTAACTGCCTATAATACAATGAAAGTTCATTTAAACCTAACACATCACATGAAGGACACGTGTAAAGAGTTTTTTTCCTAAATTATTAGTCCTTACGATACTCTATTTAATCTGCCAACTCTGCAGCCTGAAAAGATTTTCCCAATTTTATTCTCTTCCCATCCTGGTGGCCTCATCATTGTTTACTGCTTGAACACATCATTAGGCTAAGAAAACACAAGAATCTACCTGGGATGTATAATTTTGCTAACATCTATTCCCAGGAAAATCATAGTGAAGGGAATAAAATCAGAGGTGGAATAGAATGATTGTATAAACTCTCCTGGTATTCCCTCTGGTCATGGGTATGTGGCCATATTCTTATTTTCAAAAGCTGATCTTTCCTTCTGTTTCCAGACAGCCTGTGTCAAGACATATTCTAACAAGGAATCTACAACAGATTATCTTCAAGAATCTCCTTCACATATATACTTTCAAATTGTATCATTTATCTTTTTTCTTTTTTACATAATAATATTCAATGAGAAACTTTACTTGCATTTGAAGAATTTAGTTAACATTAGTGAGGTAAAATTTCTTTCTGATATGGGATATGAAGGTTTCATGTAAAAAATAATAGTGCCAACCTCCTATAGCAAGAAGCAGCAAGCAGATGGTGATGAGATATTCTCAGAGGAGGGGTCAGATGTTGCAGCAATCAGATATGAAAGCAAAAGATAACCTTTCCTTTTATCACCTTGGTCACGAATAGTCTCAAGAAAAACCATATAATTGAGGCAACACATGCAGGGCCCATTTGGCACATTCATGAAGGGTAGCTCACTTAATTTCATGGATAACTCTTCCAAGAGGATGAAACAAAAGACGGCACCAATACCATACACTTTCTGGTTTGCATTTTTCAACACGTAGGCATTCAATTTAGGGAAAATTGTTATGCGCTGAGTTATTTTCTCCACTTGTTTCCCTTAAGTCTTGTCACATGAGCTGAATTATAAATGCCTTGACTTGTTGGTATAATGAACACACATAGTGGTCACTCAATAAACTGCCGGGTGAATTAATCTCAAGTCCTTTCAGTTACAAACATGCCAATCAAGCATTCAGTTTTGAAAATTACCTCAGAAATAGTAAAGCAGAATAACAGAGACCCAAACAGCAGAAGATGGCCATATTTGTCCCTTTACATATTAATGGATCCCTCAGGCGCTGAGAAAAAAATATGTGAAGAAACATAGATTTGGCTAAAGATGATGATCATACCTTATCCCGAATTATTTTAGTCAGCATTCTTGTGTCCACCCCATAAATTGCAGGAACCTATAAGAAAAAAAATTGTAGTGACAGTGAAATTGGAGGAAATTAAATCCAGCATTTTGTTTTCAAGTTACAAACTTAGCCTCATCTATCTTCCTGAGCAGTAAATAATTCCTCCACTCTTTCTTTTCTCTGACCCAGGGTGACTGTGTTGTCAGAACACGGTAAATTGCCGCTGCAGTTGGGCACAGGACTCTTAATACTCAGGCCCTTTCTCAGAATAAAAAATGAGAAATTCTGAACATCAATCTACTTCTATAGTTCTGTTGCTTTTAACCCAGGATGTAAAATAAATAAAATCATATATATGAGATATATATGTAAATATGTATATGATATATATGCATATATATACATATAGGAATCAGTGAACTTCATAAGCAATAATATGCAGATCCGTGTTTTGAACCAAATGTTCCTGGCACATAGTAAGCATCCCACACATTTTTCTGAAGGGTCCCATAGAGTAGTCGTGCTGTACTAAAACTTGCTTATCCTATTAGTCAATCAGGCAATACCACCATTTGTTTTAGTTTCCTTGACTAGATTAGATAGAAACAAATGTGGTATAATGAAAGAGTAACAAGTTAGGAATCAGGAAAACAGTTCTAATTTCTTTTCTTCCACCAATTATCTGAAAGGTGTTTAAGGAATGTATTTGTTCTCACCTGTAAATAGAAGGACGTGAACTGGTTATTATCTCAGACCTTTTTCTACTCTACATGCCTGTGATTATGGAAGAAGATTCAAGGCACATTTAAAAACCAAACTAACAAACCATTGGTTAGACTAATACTAAAACTATTAGCTCTGACATTAAGAAGCTATAATATCAGGTGCCTTAAATAACAAAAAGGAAACATTTTAATTTTTTTTTTAAAGAAGTCTCCTGAATGACCATTACAGAGATTAACTATCTGGTTAATGAAGATAAATACAGATATTGGTTGAGAAGAAAATAGTGATGGCCCAAAGCATGATATAGATGCATTCTTCTTCTTTTTAAAATTTAGGAAGAATGAGACCTAGGAAGCCACCCAGATCAAGACTTTTTGATTTTTCAGAAAGAGACAACATTTAGGTAGACACTCATCCACTCATTGGAAGGCAGAGCTTCCTTAGAATAATAGTCTATCAATTACAGGTCTGTCAGTAGTCGAACAAAAAGCAGCTACAATAGCACTGGAGCTGAAGCTAAATATAGTGGGTCCGTTAACTTTAAGTCCTTCTAACATTCAAACAAAGCAAATCCTCTTATTTGAATAGAAATTAATATTTAAAGTAAGGAAAGTATAACATAAGGTTTTATAACTTTTTTCCTATATTATTTCATAGTATTTAAGCCCAAAGTAACTTAGGGTAATCTACTTATATTCATAAGAATTAATATTGATGAAAGTATGCAGGGAATGATTATGTGAACTGCACAGAGTTGTGTGACCAGTTAACAGTAGAGCTGGTATGAGAACCCATGAAGCAAGTAATATAACTAGATCCTGGATAAAAGTGGTGGGGGAGTTGTCAGTTATTCAAGAGAATAGAAAAATTTAAAATTTTTCTCTACCCTCTTTCCCAAATGAGAAATGCTACCAAGCATGTTTGAGTGCCACCTAGTGGATAATCTGAAAATATGTGGTCCTCAGCATTTAAAGGAGGATGAGTCCAGACAGTTCAGCCTGCGTATGGTGAAAATCACTCTCTGAAATAGAAAGATCCCAAACTGCATGATCTTCCTCTATATACTTGGCACTTTTGAATCTACATACACCTTCTCAACTTCCCATAGACCCCACCAGTCGTCTTGGTGGATGCTCCATCATTTTTCTCACCTTTTCTTCTTGTAGCCATTGCCCTAGACTCTTGGTGGCCAGCCAGTGGTTGTAGTCTTTGCTGTAATTCAACACCAGCAAACCTGCAACCTAGAAAGATGGGCAGTTATTTTCAAGGGGTGACCACAAAATACTGTCCAATTCTTGTGACTTGTCTGGAGGGTTAGTTTGCCATTTTTAAAAGAGCTCTACTATACCTGCTGATATAAGACTTAAAATTTTGAAGACAAAAAGAGAAAAAATGGTTATTAACATTTTTCCTTTGAAATACATAATTGTTACCTTAATTATCATAGGAGGCAGCAGGCTTACCCGGGCTTGCTGAATACCTAGACTAATCTGGGTCCCCCTTTTTGGCACACTGTACTTTTCTTCCATGGCATTTATCAATAATTTAATTAATAATTATTTGTTTAATGCATATGAAGAATAAAATAATTTTTAATCTAGATTTAAAGAATATTGAGAAATTTGGGGAAATTGTGAGAAATAGTGAGAGCTAAATTAAATGATCAGTCCGAGTCATTCAAAAATAGATTGGTAGAAAAAATAGAGTGGTGAATTTGTCATGTAAATTTTTGAATTGTTTCTATGGTCCATATTCCTAAGATATTATCCAAAGTTACCTTGAGTAGGAAATCTTAATGTGTTTGCTTTTCATCTGGCATATATAAATATGCATATATAAATATCTACTGATATGAGGCTTAAAATCTTTTATTCATCCTCTAAAGAGGATAAGATTAAAAGGCAAATAATTGATAAAGAATTGATTACCAAACTCCTCTTAAAAGATAATTCCTCACCAATTCTTACAACATAATTGTTATTTGGACTTATAACAACTTTTTTCCAAATAAAGCCAAATTTCATCCAATGCATTAAAATTCAAAGTGCCCTGAGAAATAAAACTCAAAACAATGTCAAGTTAAAGATTATTCTCATATAACTTAAGAATAAGGTTCACGATATAAATTTAATGGTTCATGCTATTAATACAACATTGATAAAGGAACTTTGCCCATCCTAGATTCTTACAAATAAATAAACTATACCCCCTCAAATTGAGATGTTTTAGATAGTCATCCCTGGTACTACCTTGACTCCATCAGACTCCAAATATTTCCTAAGTCCCAGTTCATCCAGTGCAGCAGTGTCAGGGGCTCCACCATTTCCAATAATAGGGTTGGCCATTGTGAGAATCTGTCCCTTGTACGCAGGGTCAGTAATAGCTTCAGGGTACCTGGGTAAACATGCCAAAACATTACCAACCAAAAAGTGTCTATAACTACAAAACTATAATCTATATACATGCTCGGAATTACTGAACCCTTGAAAATTGAGAAGTATATGAGGTTAAAATCCGACAAGCATATCTTAAGATTTTAACAAACCTAGGAAAATTTTATGACAATGTGGAAATCTAAAGTATTTTTAAAATCAACTTTATGGAGTTATTCTTTCGTATAAATTAAATGATATGACTGATATGAAAAAATGGCTTTTAAGTAATAAGGTATAGTCTCCCATAATTTTATTCCCTCAATTTCTTTAAATTTTTAAATTCTTTAAAAAATTTTTATAGGGTCTTAGTTTTTTAAATATTGTAGCTCTATTTAAAGTTGGCAGATACTCTGAAGATTGCCTTAGCCTACTAGATATTCATGTGCCCAACTCATATTTACTGTTGAGGGATGTCCGTTTCACCAACATATTAACTGTTAAAAATTGAAAAGTATTTTTAGATACTGGAGTATCATGATTGTGGCAGTCATGGTTATGTGGGTATGTATGTTTATTAAAACTCATTGAACATTTAAAATAAGATAGTTAATTTATATGAAAGAATAACTCAATAAAGTTGATTTTTAAAATAGTCTTAGAAAGAAGTATGTAAGTTTGGGAGTTATTACCAACTTAGAAAAAATTCATCTTATAAAACTTGACCTTAAGCATTTCTGAGTTCTAAATTAAAAGATGCCAAATAATTCTTTTAAAGAACTGATATGAAATTAGGGAGGAATACAAGAGGGCTATATCTTAAAGCATGGGCAAGAGAGGAAAAATAAAAATATTATATATGTGTGTGTGTATATATATATATATATATTTCTTATTCTTAATAATAAGAAACAGTATTCCCATAAATACCAGGGGATATCTGCACCTTTTCCATGCACTGGAATACATTGTAATTGAGGAATTTTTTTCCTGCCCTCTTCCATTTTGACTTTCTGCAGAATGAGTTAAACCAAATCTTTTTTATGGACTACTACTAAAAGTGAATTTAGACGCTAAGGGGGACAAAATTGACAACCTTGAAACCAAACACGTTCGGCTCAGGCAGTGGTGACCATAAATTCTTAGACCCCATCCAGACTGACTTCTACCAGAACTAACTTTGTCTACAGAATATTTAAGTCTTTCAGCTCCACAATACCTAGGAATACCTAGCAATTCAAGTGCTGTGGTATTTATCCACAGCCTCCGTCAGCTAATTTCTCAGATGTCTCTCACCTGTCAGGAACTAATAATTTTTTAACCAAGGGTTGTACACAATATAAATGCATTTCTTGAAGATAAAGAAAACAAAACAAATCCCTTAATTATCAACCACTTTACTGAGTGAGCCATGCAATGAATGAAAGCAGCATTTCTCAATGGAAAATAGGGTCTGTGCACTAATCTTATATATGAATGTCTTTTTCTATATCAAAAAAATCTTTAATTAATTTGATTTTACTCGCTTTCTTCTTTCTCTTCATAAAAGAACTGGCCATTCCCTTTAAACATATGCTTACAATACTCTCCACTAAATGAATAAATACAGCTTGTCCTAGAGAACTGCAGTGTTGGAAGCAAATTAATCCATCAGGTCCTGTTTGACTTTTGTGATGTGACAAGATTTATTACCCGTAATCTATCACAGAGAAGAAAACTCTAGTGCCCTCCATCATTCTGATCTATATTAAACAGTTGTTTGTTGGCAGGTATATTAACACGGCTAGTAATTAGTGCTGTCGAAAAGCTTAAATAATTGCCTGGTGAAGAAAAACTTTGCAAACGGGTTTCATACACTGTAATTTAATGTTCTCACCAGTGGAACTATTTTTAAAAACATCTAATATTCTTCATTTCACACAAGAGTTTAGAGAAGAACATACATTAATAATATAAAGGAAGTTTGGTTGATCAATACCTTCAATATCAGTTAAGCCAACACCTCATTTTCTTTAAGAGTCTACCTTAAATTTCCCTAAAGAATTTATCAAATATTTCATAGAAGATTAGTAGAATTGAATCACTATTGGAAACCTCTTGAAACAATCTAGTCATGTGTTTTTAAGGCATATAATTTTTTAAATCTACAGCTGTAAATTATCATCTAATCCAGCCTTCTCACTTTTTATATGGGGAAACCAAAACTCAGAAAGATTAAGTGATGTTCTCAATGTTACATAACCAGTTATCATTAGGATTGAGACAAGAACTTCAGTCTCCTGGTTCTCAGATAAACAAACATTTGTTGACTAGGTAAGATCAGCCACATGATTTCTGTAGCAACTCTCATCTTTGTTGCCGTACCTCTGTTAACAGATCTTAAATACTAGGTTGGGCCACATTTGATAATTATTAAAACTATTAAAGCCAGGCACCTGATCTCTTATTTTGATGTGGTGATTTCAACTTCCCACCATGAGTAATATGGTCCAGTTATTTCTCTACATAAAGGAAGAATAAAGTCTTAGAATAAAAGCATTACTCACCCTCCCAGGCCAGTATTAAAAACCACTTCACCAGCAACAGAGGATGGGTGGCCAAAGGAATAACCTTTCATCTTAGTTCCATCTTCCAGGACAATGTGTGCTGTCTGTGCCTAAAGAAACAGTTTCATGAATCTTAGCAAAATACAAAACACAACACACACACACACACACACAAAAATAAATATTCCAAAGGTAAAATACACAAACATATTAAATAAATGATCAGTATATTTAATGAAACAAAACTGCCCAAATTTGGAGTTGATCTCCTGTCACTTATCACTTTTCTTCAAATATACGACTCTTGTCATTAGCAAGTGTTTTCTTTTGCTTTGCTTAAAAAAGGAACTGAAGCGTGCAGATACACTGTCTGTTTAAGCTTACTTGTGGAGTTGTTGACTAGCCAGAAATACTTCAATTTAGCTGCAATTTTATGTGTCTATCTTTTTCCCCCTTAATATTTCCAAGCTTTGTTTAAGCATAGTTTTAAGGAAAGTTCATGAGTTTGCAAAAACATTATGAATTGTACCATACAGCTCATCATCACTCTGAGGTTTAGAGCTAGAAGGAATCTTCAAGATTAACTATCAAATTGTGTTCCACAGAGCTCTCATGTTTAATGGAGTTGTCTCAAGGGCTGCCCTGGCCACACAAGCTTTATGGTCTTGAAGAAGCTGAAACTTTCTCACTCTATTAATACTGATACAAAAGCAAGCACTGTGAAACACTCTAAAAGTGTATTGTATTTTTCTTTTTATTAGAGTTGATTATATCCATGTCTGTTTCCTTCTTGAGACTACAGGCATTCTGAACTTGACTACTTTGCCATATTAAGTTTTGAACCAACTTCAGCAAAATTCTTGGCTAAGAAGAGGGACAATTAGAGGATGTTATCTAAGAAGCAGATCATCCACTCCTCATAATACTCTAAATTCTATTGTTGAAACAATTGAAATTTAACTCTCAATTTCCATAGAATTCAGGAGAAAGAGAAATGTGTTAAACCTCACCTTGAGAGGCAAAATTTAGATTCTGTAAGAAACTCTATAGGACAAACTAATTGGAACATGGTTAAAAAAAAAATAAACTATAAAGAAAAACATCTCTGTGATAATTGAGTAAAATTGAATAATAAATTGATTTGATTATATTTGGTATAATATTTTTTAGGATAGATGAAATAAGTTTTGCCAAGAGTAGAACTTGTTGAAGTAAGGGAGAGCATTGTACCATGTTTTCGGCAAGGTTTAATTGCAGTCATTAGAGAGAGAAACATGCTAATTCTCTACATTGTTTTCCTTACAGTTTTAGGACTGGGGCCACAGTGTCTAATCCTATTGTATCTTGCTCCCCTCCTACAGGCACATCTTGCACACTCACCCATATCAACTTTTTGTAAGTAGCAGGAACTCAACAAATGATTTCTAGACTTGTATTTTTATGCTCCTCTAGCTTTATGACATGCCTTCAACTTTTCAAGTATTAAAATTAAAAAAGCCCATTATTTTTCTACAATAATTTTCTCTGTAGAAATAAAATGCCTCTTTTAGATCCAAAATACCCAAGTTTCTTGCCATGTGAACAACTGTTCTTCGATGTAAAATAGTGCTTTATCTTTAGACCAATATACTATGTTCCTAAGTCTTGTTTATAGTATGTGTGCATACATATTAATTTACATTTACACACAAAACTATTTTAGTGTTTTTTATTAAAATTGATAACATATATTTAAGATTTTTTTCTCAACAGTTAATTTTATTAGTTTTGTTTAAATCAAAGTATAACATAAATTTCAAGTAAATATTTCTGAGAAAGACTGAACAAAGTACTATACTGCACATTTTATGAGTTTGTGTGTGTGCAAATGTGAGAATGTATGTGTGTGTATGTGTGTATCCATGGACAGGGTTAACTGAAGACTTTTGTCCTTTACCTGGCTTACCAAATTGTCTTTGGGATAAAGTTTTATCTATAGCCTTGGAAACAGTGTTTGAAATCCTAAGCTTGATACTTTATCTTTAAATAGTTGTGGTTTGTTTTGACAGCCACTAATTTTAAAAAGATTTTGGAATGACTCAGCACAAAGGAAAACCACAATAATTTATTTATATATCACAATTGATGACAAGACTTCTACAGTACAGGTGGGCTACACACATAAGCTTGAATTCTGCTTCTGTGTCCAATGCCTCAACTTTTCATGTTCCTTCTGACAATGTGCTATTCTGGTTCTACATTTGGTTTTAATTTGTCAATTATTTTTTATCTAATTATAGCTCAAGACAGAGGTTGATGATTTGGGAAAAGTGATAATGTTTAGTGTATTTCCAAAGATTATTATGAGCTATTCAAATGTCTCTGGTGATGAGTCTCAGTGGGAACGTGTTTAGTGGGGAAACTCTCCCAGGTAACTCTGACATGTTTCCCAGGTGAAACTCCTTGGTCTAAGTAATAAAAATTCACTGTCAAATAAAATATTTTCTACTGGAAAGATTATTTTCTATTCTTGAGGAAGTCATGTGTAACCTCCATGCTTTCACAAAAGAAAAAATGGAAACTTTTTTTAAAAATCATATGTAACATTGATACAACCTAAAATAAGTGTACTCAGTTGGCAAAACTTAGGTATGAACTGCAAATTTCAATTGTTCTCCTATATACCAGTTTATCTACCCTACTCTGAGCCATGCCTGCCTAAAATATCACCTGTGTATATATTTTCCTTTTGCTTTTCTCTATCCTCTTCTCAACTGAGAATTTCAAATTGTCTGATTTCTGGGTTAGACACTATCTAATTATCTTAAAGAAAGGTAAAATTTGACATAAGCAAATCCAGCTCCTGTTAGGCTGTTCCTGTAATTTTGTTTGGTATTTTTCTTCCTCTTTCTATGGGACTAGTTTTCTACTTTGCTTTCTGTCTTCTAAAGATATATTTGAAGAGACATTTACTATTGCCTGAAACAGTCCCTGAGATTGTGTTCAATATATCTTTTTGCTCCTTTAATTATATTTTTGGTTCTTTTGGCAGTTTTTATAGATCTTCCAATCCTCTTTCCTACTACACATTATGTAGTTACAAGGCGTCTGTTTATTGCCTGTAGTACTCTTCATATTCCTCTTAACTACACTGGCCTCTGATGAGTTTGAAATGATGAGTGCCAATTGACCTATCTGTGAATTGATGGTGGAACTCTGAACAAAGAGCTATTATTTGGAATCCCTTCTTCTAGCTAGCAGTTCCCCAAGTGCTATTTCATTCCAAAGAATCCAAAAGAAATCACCTTGTTACCATCATAAGATATTTCAGTAGCCTCAGTCCTAGTGAGGAGAGGTGCATGGTCTAGGAATTAGATTATAACATTAAATTATAATTTAAGTGCCTCCAGCAAGAGCACTTTGGTACTTTGAAAGCTGAAAGTACAAAGGAAACCTTAATGAAGAGAAGTATGAACACTTGTAGAATGTCAGGAAAACTAACAAAAAGAATATATAAATATGAGTTTTATAAAATAAAGGACCTTATCATGACACAATTCCTATGTATTTAATAAAAATACATATGCCAATAAGACCATTTAGACATTCAAAGACACAAACATCATTGAGCTCCTACCATGTGTCAAGCACCTTTCTAGGCTTTGGAGATACAGGAATTAATGTCCCTAAATCCCCTCATTTAGTAAAAGGGTTAGATACGTGCATGGGTTCTGAAACAGAGAAAACTTCAAGGACGCTATCACTGAAGCATCCCTGAAACTCCTGAAAATTCAAAGATAAATAAAATATTACCCTTTCATTTGGGAGATTTATCTTTAATAAAAGAATTTACCCTTTCTTTTCCATCCATGCTTAAGCATTAAAAAAATTTTCCAATGAAGAAACTTGTCAAATTTTGAATTTAAAGGCCAAAATTTAAAGATTCCTTCATCTTTGTTCAAATATCACTTTCTTGGCAAGGACTACCTTGACCCCTTGTTTAAAATTACAATATTCCCCTCGGTCCCCATCTCCTTGGTGTGCTCTTTCTTCAGAGCACTCATTGCCTTCTACCAAATCATCTGGTGTCTCATTTGTTATCTGCCACATCCCACTAGAAATTGAACTTCATGTGGGCAGAGTATTGGGTCTGTTTCATTCACTAATATGCCTCCAACCTATGTCAGTTCCTAGCACAGAGTAAACAATCAGTTAAGCTTTGTTCACACTTTAGTGAAATTACTCTAGTCAGAGAATCTACTGTTTAGCAGAGTACTGTTAACTGATTAAACAATGAAGTTGGTAAAAGAGGAAAAGTTACGGCAGAGAAAAATATAAGCACATGTTCTCCTACCCCATTCACATCCTCCCCATTATTTCAATACTGAAAATATTAAACATTCACTTTTTCATATTACACTTAATATAATTTTACTTTTAACCATGTTTCAAATTCTTAATTCATTTTTCTTATTTTTGATTGAATTATTTTTTAAAATGTAGCTATCTAATTCATTATTTTTCTAGTAGTGGTTAGTCTTTACAAACATTAAGTTCCTTGGAATTTCAGTCTCTCTCCCTTTAGCATCTTTTCCCAGCATCTCTTGGAAGCAACAACTTGCAAGTCATATCTGGTCCTACAGGCTGAGTAATCAAGTAACTAAAATAATAGTCCAATTAAAAATCTCTACCTTATTACATAGTATCTAACAATTCATAACAATGAAAAAAATAGTCTCATATTTGCTTCTAGAATTAACTGCACATTACATGAAATTGTGTTACTACCCAAGAGAAAATCCCCATCATCACTTACTATCGCCTCCTAATTGTTCCATTTGCCTCCAATCTCTCTCTACTTCTACCCATCCTATTTAGTGCAGGTAAAGCTATATTTCTTAAAGATGTATTGAGTGATACTAATCCCCAAATTCCTTCATTAGTATTCAAGGTCTCCTCATCTGGCCCATTCTCTATATGTAATATATTAAACTCCCCACCTCTCTTTGTCAGTTTTTTGTGAATAAGTGTTTTCCTTATTGCCTGTTTTCATACTGATTATTCTTCCTAATGCCCATGACATGTCCTCAAAGATCCCTCAAGTCAGAATTCACCACTGATTTGCCTGTGCTCCCACCGTGTTCAGTGCATTCTGTGTTACCTTCCTTGTGTTTTAATTGCTTAAGGTATTCATCTACCCTACTGGACTGTGACTTCTCAAACAGAAAGCCCAATACCTAATTCAACTTCATATCCCCACAGACATAGCCCACTGTTGTTCACACAGTGATGTGGTCGTTACGTACAGAATGAATGCACATAAATATGGTTTAGTGTGTGATGCTAGGATGTTACAATGCTGACACTGTGGTATAACAACATAATTCTTTGATGTCCACTGGCTTCTGGTTATTTTTTCACCTTCTCCTCTTGGAAGCAAAGACAAATATTCTACATATATATTGTTCATGCTAAAATATAGAAGATGAAAGTGAAGAATGAGTTGATTGAGGCTGGATGACAACTATTGCCCAGCAAGTACCCTCAGGCTTTCACATACCAACCAGTGTCATACAGGTAATGTCTCCAGAAAAAGCGTCTAGAAGATGATTTCTAAATTCCATTCTTTAGGTTTCCTCATTCATTGTTTCTATTATTAATATTAATAATTATCGATGTTATCTAGAAATCTAATCCTCCATCACCAGGGAAAAGGAACAAAACTGTATTCAGTATATATAACCCAATCATTCTCTTTTCTCTTTTTACTTCTCATCTAAAATATTTGCCAAATTTTACTGTATATCAGTAATAAATTTGTTTTAATTCACTGATGTGATCTCAGTACTTACAATATTACATTTCCATATCAAATTCCTAAATAGTTTATAACTAATAATTAGTCTGTTTTTCCCCTTCCAAAAAAACTGAGGGTGTTATATTTTTATTGTTACTGTTGTTGAGGTTTATGTATAATGATGGTACATCCTTGGCATTCAATAAATACTCATATAATTAATTTTGAAAATAGTAACTAAAGATAATGTATATATTTCAGTTTTTCTCTGGTGTAAGCCTATATGTTAAAACATCACCTTAAAAAACTGAAATAATACTTTTTTTTGAGAAAAAGTAAAGCATTAACATTTCTTAAGCCTGTCTTGTAGATGTTGAATGACCTGTTACTGTCCTAATTCTACCTTTTGGCATTACTTTAATGAGAATCTATTAGAACATAAATCAGGTTGCATATATAGTTACCTGTTTATTAAAGTCTATATGCAGTTGTACAGATAAATTGAGTGTTTGGATTTGAATAATAAATTTCTACTGTTTTGGAAAAGGCATCTTACCTCAGATAGATTTATAAAGCTTTGTTGGAAAAATAGGATTTGGGAACACATTGTGTCACCCTGATTTCCTCCCTAGGACATCCTTAATAACAGTTAGCACGCATGTGCTGGGCACTGCCTCTAAAGCCATTAAGGGATTTTCTCATCTAATCCTCACAAAAAACAATGAGGTAGGAATGTTAAGATCTCCATATTACACTTGAACTAACTGAGCCTTAGAGAAGTAAAGCTCATTCTACTAGCAATTGCAGGAGCAGCAGTCTCTAAACCCAGTCAGTCTTGACTTATTTATTACCTCTTTTTCTTTTTCTAAGCTTGCTTTTATTTCTGCTTTTCAATTTTTTTAAGTGGGGATAAAAAGCAATTCAATCATGAATTCTACTTAAATTTATTTATAAGAACTTTAATTTGAAATTGCCGTGGATAAGCCACAACAGACCCAGTTCAACCAAGAATTATCTATCTATAAATCTGTAAATTATCAGAGTGAAATGTCAAGCCATTAATTATATTCTAAAATCTGAGGAGAACCAGCAGGTTTTGAGAACTTTTCACACTGATTGCAAGCCTTTTAGTTCTCAAACTCTCAAGACCAGTTAGGACAATAGATGCTATTACAGATAAGGAGAGCCACTTCCCAGCCCCACTCCAGGAAGAACTTGCTTCCCCGCTGTGAAGAGTGAGGTCAGTGGACTTTCTTCTGCTGTCAGTTCCTTAGGAATGGTCTCAGCTGCAGAGAGCTGCCTTGCCCCATGGCCTTCCTGGAGTATCTCACATCTGGGGACTGAGCCAGGCAGGGATACCACAACCCAGGCCCAGTGCAGGAAACTTTGATGGACAAGAGCTTCCTATCAGGTTGTCCAAGCCGTTATCAAACCTGTACCACAGTTTACTTCTCTGCCCAATCCTACTTCTAGAAGCTTCACTGAAGTTGATCCCTAATAAACATCATGCTCCTGGAACACCATCTCGGTGTCTGTTGTCAAAGAATCTAACTTATAATAGGCATTACGACCAAGTCAGTCAAGGTCCTTAGGCCAAAGCTAATGTTCCTTCTAAGTTGCCCAGTGTTTAAGAGTGGAGGCCACATGTGGACATTCACCTTACTTATTTAGGCCACTAAGCACAAGTTCAGCATGAAACTGCCTAAAATAAAATCCGTACACACACATACACACACATACACACACACACACACACACACACACACACACACACAGTGGGGGAGGGGGAGAAAAAGAGAGAGTTCTATACTTTCTAAAAATCTCATGATTGACCTTGAACCAATGTTTAAATTGTATCTGCAATTAATAACAGTATCTCCACCTCTTCAGAATTATGTTTATATGTTTCTCTTTTCCTATCCAAGTAGTTATGTTTGTAAAACATATAAACCAGCTCCCAAAAAATAAGCCAATGATTGCAGCCAATATGGATATCAAGAGAAATACATTGAAACTAGTTTCCACTCACAGGTGGACATTTTTCAAACTGGAACACACAGATATTGTGAATCTAGGAGCCAGTCAGGTTACAAAATAAGTGGTCAAAATATGTGTTCCCTTGTTACTTTACCTGAGTTTAAAGATTGAAATTAGTAGTCTTTATGACCTAGTAATACTAAATGTTACTTTTATCTGCAAATTTATAGAAGGAACATCCATAATACCATAGATTCTTTTCATATACAATATTTAACTGGATTAAAACTAGGTTTTTCTATATATGTATAATTATACTATTTATAATCTCTTATTTTATAATGTTAATACTTCTTTCTCTAAATTAAACTGAAATACAAAAATATCTATATGATCCTCATCTTATATTACTTTTAAAATGCACATTCTTAACTGACTTTACTTTTTTAATATTTGTAAAACCTAGGAATTCTTTCACTTATTGTAAGTAATTTCTGATGGAAATACATTTTTTAAGAGGGGCTTACATATAAATAGAAAGTCTAATAAATTCTCCATAGTTATTTGTTGGTTTGTCTACTGTGGACATTGGTATTATTTTACCATGTGATAAAATATTTTATTTTTCTAATGACATTACAAAATAGGATACTGCAAGATCTGACATTTCTCCAAACATCTCATCTCTTTAGAGCTAAGGCTTTTAATTTCTCCTTAAAAATTAAAATTCATTGTAAACCTACATTTATGGGTCTATTTTCATTTCCTAGTAAGGTGATAGATTAGCTTTATGGGAACACAGATAAATGACTGGAATTTTTTGCACTCTCAGTTTGAGATCAAATTTGAAAGGGTAGATATTTCAAAGCATTTTCCAGGATAAGAACAATGAAACTATTAATGGGAGTCACACAGCTACATTCCCCTTTAAAAAGCTCTGAAAATGTGTCCCTGGCGCTATGCAATGCTGACTTAGAGGGCTTACTCTTAGCAAATAACAGTCAAAATTGAAACATAATTTATCATTTAATCTATAAAAGTTTTTGAAATAGCCTAATGTTTATTATTAGGAGTTTCCTTCATATTCAGTATTATATTATTAAAAATCATCTCTTTCATGTAATGTTCCATAACCCAGCATCATTCTCAACTAATTTCAAGAATACTGATGCTTTACTTTGAACCAGTTTTCTTTGGGTCCTTTATTTCAGGACTAGAAACATGTCAAAATGAGAATTTTCTTGTAGTCTTAAATTGCATTAAACTTTTGCATATGTGGAGCTTATAGGACTGTATGAGAAATGAACAAATTGAAAACTGAAAAACAGCATGTTTTGTTCCAAACACACGACAATATTTTGGTTGAAGTGGAAGAAATATGTCAACTGTAAACAGCATTGCCCTTAAGTGTCCTATTTGTAGAATTGCTGACAGTCATATAAAGCAGACACCCTCACTGATCCTTTGATTTAAACTACCTGTTCTCAAAATACAACAAAAAAAGGAAAGGAAAAATCAAATTTGTGTTGTATTGAGATAAAGTTCAGTATATAAATGACTTGAGTCAAACATAAAATAACAGCAGAAGAAATTATTCTAAACTTTCTGAAGCCAGGTTAAATAGCAACTTTGGCTTCAGATATATAAGCACAATAACAAAACATTGAATTGAAAAGATCCATAGGGTATTTGAGACCTAATTAAAATTCTAGCCAGATTTGTCAACATATATTTCATTTTGGGCACAAAAGCAGACACCTGTCCTTGCATGAACTGCAGCACTGACAATCTGTGAAATGGGAAGAATGGCAGTGTTTCTTCTCCTGGGTAGGGGAATTCACCAGTAAAATGTTCTGGATATAAAGCCTCAGACTAATTCAGCAATAAATTCCACACAAGTTTTAGAGAAAATAAAACCATTATAGAGACAATAATCCCCTCAAGCTAGTAATGAAAATAAAAATGATTTACTCTGGGAATCTGACTGTATTGCTATTGAATCATTTATCTATGTAAATTATTTGCATATCAGGACAAGTAGAGGCCCCACATGTTTATTTCCACTTTCACCAATGCCTAAAGCTATGTAATATATTTGATTTCTGGCTTACCTGATGTTTCTTAGCTATTAGTTCACCTCAGTACTCATCCTCTTAAGAAATAAATCTGGACTAAGCTTTGGAAGGTAGGAAGACTAAAGCCAGAATTTATTTCAGATAATTATTGTATAGACAATATGGTAAAAAGTTAAAACCATAATGTGTTCTTTATTAGTAAATGAAATCTTATTTTTTCATTCTTGGAGTTATACTATTAAAATATGGATATTTGAAACTCAGAATTACAACACAATTTGTCTTTAAAACATTTAATGAGATTTCTCTGCAGTTATAAGGCCTCACACTTCAAGATTTTGAAGTACCGTAACAGCAGTAATCAATTAAGGCTTACAAAATTCTAAGTTAATAGCTTTCAACATCCTAAGTTAATATTAAGTCAGCAGCCTTTGGTTAAACATAAGCCAACGTTGAGGGGTAAAAAAATCACAAGGTTAATTTACTTGAATGCCTCTATGTTTTGGACATTTACAAACAAAAGATTCAGATTCATTAGTAATTTTTATTCTAATTATATTTCTCATTATAAATAAAATATAGCATTTATAAAAATTCAATTACAAAATATGTTCATAAAGTATAAGTTTATTAATAAGCACTTACTGAGCATCTGCCATGTGGCAAGTTGTTCCAAATCTGGGAGGGACTTAAAATATTGTAAGCTAATTTTACTTTATGGTAACAAATTAATATGGTCTTATATTTAGTTCTACATTATAGAAGAAACTTATCCAGTAAAATTCTATAATGAAGTAGCAATCTTAATGATTCCTTTATAAGAACTTCACATTATTCAATTAACCTCCCTATGAAATTTAAAAGATCAATGTATGGCATTTAATAAGTTGAAAGAAAATAAAAAGAAAACAGAATAGCCTTGAAAATATTTTTATGAGAAATGAGAAAAATGAACTCATTTAGACCACATGAAGAAAAGCAAGTCTAAGCTAAAGATCACTAGGGCTGAGGAACCTAATGCCAAGTTGGACCCTGGCCCATGCAGCTTTCTTCAGGCCTCAGTCATTGCCAAGCCCCAGGAAATACTGGTCAGATCAAAGGCAGTCAGTGTAGCACAGCAAACTCCTCCTGAATCCCTAAAGTGAGCTCTGCCATTACCACTGCATAAGAGATGTTGAAAACTCTCTATGGTATCCCTCAATCTTTGAACAAGTCGGAAATATGAAGATATGTCTAATGGAGACATAAGGGCAGAGGAACATTCTCCATTTCCATAGCAGTAAGACCTAATTTTACCTCTAGACCATCAGAAAATCTGGCTAAGTATAGGCAAATTGGAAGTTGAGGAAGAGGGCAGCATAGATCAAGACCAGTGCTAGTCTCTTGGCAATTTCTTTAGTCAAAATTCTTAGCTTCTGACCCAGGGCTGGGACCAGCGTAAGGCGAGCGAGGCACCTAGGGCACAACACTGAGGGAGGCACACCATGACCCGACAGTGAGAGCCTCCTTACATTCTGCACCCCAGGTATCTCACTCACTTCCCCCTAGTCTAGGCCATCTGACCTATAGCTTTTTCAAGGGTTTTATGTCAAGAAATGTCAAGGCACTGTGGATGACAAACAAATGAGCCTATGTTTTAGAAAAAGGATGACATAAAAAGTGGAGAACATAAACAAAAATGTTCAAAAGAGAGGCCACCTCCCAATTAGAGAAATATTGCGCACCAAAAATATGTAAAGTGGTCCATCATCCAAACTCATCCTGCAACAGCTAATTTGGTACTGGAACACAATTTATCATTTCAAAAACTTAAATTACCAAGGATGAAATCCAGCCCTAAAATGTATCTATAGGTACTAAAAGTCTAACAAAATAGTTATTCTTAAAGGTATGTGCTAACCCTGTTCCTACTCCTACCTAATACATACAAACAGGCTTCAATATAATAATGAATTCTATTTCCTGTGAATGTCTTCAAAGCTACTATAATATAACTAAATGATTCTAATTACAGGAGATTTTGTAGTTGCTTATTTCTAATCAAATGACAATAGCTCCTCAAGATTGAGCTAAATAGATACTTCTGTGTTAAAATCAGAATATAAAATCTTACAAAATGAAAGCCTTTCAAAAGAAATAATGGTTCCTGGGGCTCGTTCATATTTGAAGTCTCAGAGAAGACACTTGGACTGTTAGGTTCTTGGCTTAATTATAACAGAGGTCATCATTTTTAAAAATGAATGGATTAATGTTAGAAACAGTACTTATTGCACACTTTTCTATTCATAGAGAACTTAACCTTTTCAATTTAATACTTTTGATTTCCAAATTCATTTGCAAGTAAAAATAAAGTTATTTAGTCTTGGTGATTTTCCAAGACTTGTGAACTCAGAATTTTTATATCTGTAAGTTCTTAAAGTCTGACATGATCTACTTATTATGCACTTACTTATATTTATTTTTCTTCCTGTATACTCTCATGATAGAGCTTCCATGTTAATTAATTAATTAATTAGGATATTATGGTGCATATCCTGCCTTTTAGAATTGAATTTTCCATACTTAAAAAAAGATTATATGTTTCATTGTACTTGAGTTTGATTCATTATAATAAATATCTTCTTAGAGATAGGTTTAATACAAAGGCAAAGGTGAAAGAATTATCATTATAAATATGTGAGAATTCTTATCAAATATCTTGTCATTGTAATAATTTGTAGTGTAGTCTGTGGAAAACATGAGGACTCCCTGACCTAACCCACTACTAAGTCCTTCTACTAAAATATATATAACAGGAATTTTTTTAACTATACAGCTTTTGTTTAAAGTGTTTATATGTTTTTAAGCACCAATCATGTATGATGATTATATAATCCTTTAAGTAAATCAGTAATCATTTCCACACTACAGATGACAAAATTTAGGTTTGGAGAATATGTGACTAGACCAAGGTCAGAGCATTTAGGAATGCATAACAGGGGTTAGAATCCAGATCTTTTTATTCCCCAGCCAGAGTATTTTCCACTACACTGTTACAACTGGCTGAATGTAATTATGAGCACTGAACATTTTCAATACTAATAGAAAAAGATTATGGTTTCTAAAACTTTCATATTTTATGGTTGTTGATCATTTACACCCTTGATATCAACTCCCTTTAAAAGTAGAGCACTTTGAAATTCTTTCCTCTTTCCTATGAGTGAAATGAAACTGTGTCTATTGGCAAGGTACACTCTTTAAATATTAGCCACAAGCAAATATGCAAGGAAGCCACACAAAAAATACAAGTGCGTCACTGCTGTCATCAAACCCACCCTCTCTGTCTTTTGCCAAAGAGAGAGGAAAAGGGACCTCCAAAGACTTTGAAAAAACAACCTGATTTACAGGGCAATATAAATAAATGTATGTCTAAGAGAGTTGAATTTTAAAAGTAAAGGCAGGAAGAAAAGTAGATAGAGGACTACTTCAAAGTAAGTGAATAATAACACAAGTACCCTTGGACTGCTCTATGGAATTTTAATTCACTATTGTGAAGTTCAAGAACTATTTTTTGTGCCTGGCATTCCTCCAAAACTCTGGCCAATAATGATGAAGTGTGAGTAATGGCTTTTACACCATAAAATGATGGCTTATTCCTCCTACAAATTTGTCATTCTTACCTGTGCACTGTGGCAGACCCTTGAAACAGATCTGTCACCATGAGCTAAAAGAACTGCTTTCATAGTGGTCTGTCCACATAATTAGACCATTTTGTTGTGGTTGTGGTTGTGGTTGTGTTGTATTGAGCACTTATTGTGATCTTGGAGAACTGGCTTCTAATCTCAGTCATGTCTATGCCATTTTAAGTGGTCACTCAATTTCTCTGTTTCTGGTATCTGATGGAGACAAACTTATCCTTACCCACCTACTTCTGTGAGAAGAAAAAGATATTCTGAGTGACTCAACTTTGAAGTATTAGAAGGCATATATAGAAGGCACATATAACCACAGGTGAAATTATTTTCACTACTGTTTTATTCTCTCTGAGCTGATACATGAGTACCCTTGAGGTACAACTAACACTAAACTAAAACTAAATGTTCACTCTCATAGTTTATATCTAGTTACTATATCTTTGATGATGGTTTAGAATGTTCTCCTTTCTGGCTCTTTTGCTATAATTAAACTGAATCCAAGAAAATGGTTTTATTTTTTTAATTGAAAATGGTAATTTCCTAGAATTTTCTCCATGTGAAAGGCTGAAGTCATTAACATGCCACTGATGCTACTGTATATATTCTCTCCTTTCTCCTGGGATCCTTAGACCTCCCCCCCCCTCTGTCCTCCTATTCCCTCTTCTTCCCTCCCCTTGTGTCTCTGTGCCTCCATCTCTCTTCCTTTCCTTTTACTCTTATTCCTTTCCCATGCTTATCCCTGGAGGCCACAAGAATATGTGGCATTGCTTAGCTCTGCAGGTGTCAGGGTTAAAACCCCTCTAGATTCTGCCTTGAGCAATTTAGGCAGTAGAAGTTGTGGAAGAATCTGGAAGACTTTCAGTCAACACAGTGAACATACAAAATATAAGCAGAACACTCAAAACTCCTAGAGCCTATTTTTATATCAACAGAGGTTTTAGTTTTTTTCTACTTCACATTTTACAGCTTTTACTACTAAAGAAGCAGTATATATAAAGCTACTGTGATTACTTAAACTTTATATTCACTAAAGATTATTTTCATTGGCAAAGTTCCCATGGAGTACTTTCAGATTTCTCTGGCAATAAATGTCTTCATAAAGTCATAGGAAGGGACAGAGGTTCCCACAGGAATTTCATAATTCATTGATGGGGGCAGGAGAAGGGCGATTGATGTTCCTTTCTGGACTTGCCCCTTCGGTTATAGATACACTTGCAGGGACAGAATTATCAACTGCTATTTTCCTCAGTGTATTAATTTGCAAAGGAAAATAATAAATTTGGCCTTCTAAAAGAACCGCTAAGAGGAAAAATGAAAAGCTAAAGCAGTGTCTGCCTGATGACCTGCAAATATCAAAATTATATAGATATTTTCTAAATTTTTTAAAACAATATTTTAAAAGAGAAAACTTTCCAGCGAGCCCTATTTACAGAATAGGGGCTTAACACACTATATATTGTGATGTGGTTCACACATATTTAAGCCACTCCATGTTTTGAACACAAACTATCAGCAGTAGTGTCTGACCACAGAAAGAGTTATGATGGCTTTTAAAAATGTTTCTGTTCTAAGCAGTACACTTACATTTTATATGTTCACAGGAGTTGCGACCATTTTTTACATTAGTTAAAAACTACTGTAATTTTATTTGGAGAAGAGAAAAATAAGCAATGGCTGCATGAGTAGGTTCTATAGTAAAGCAAATATTAATAAATTAGTACTTCAGAACTATGTCCAAACCTGTATTTGTTTTGCAAGGAAAGCCTTTGCTTCACAGCTAACTCACACCCCCTGCGATTTTAACAGAAATGATGAATATGAGGATTACCTTCACAGAAAGAAGTCTGATGCCAGGTCTTGAAAATTTCCATGGTTGGTGTGCAGTCACGTTGGTAAAGCCAAAACCAGTCTTCAGTGTCCTCACCACTTTGCAAGCTGTCAAAATCCTCGTCATTTTGAAGATGATTTGTCACTAAGATTAAATAAAATTATATATAGTTTACGAGAGTTTGGTTATAAGATTTTTAATTAATATGAAAGAAAGCTGAGAGGTGCAGTCAGTGTTTAAGGTTGACTGCACAGCGGTCTTTGAATTTCCATTCATTCTGCCATTAAATGTCTTCAGCCACAGCTCCTCCTTCCCTGAACCCCTCCTCCTGAGGTAATGTCCAGGCATGTTCCATGGACTTGTAATACAAATTGCAACACATCAAATACTACCTTCTCCTGCTGAAATAATGCTGGTGTTGTAGAAAACCTGTCATCTATCAAAGGAATTGCTTATGCAGCTCAATAGAATGACCTAAACATAGTGGACAACCTTAGGAATATCACTTACCTGAAAGAGTAGCAACTTTCTATTAATGCCAAGGATCAAAGACTTTTACTTGAATTACATGTTTTGCCTAATTTGTCTCTAAAAAGGTTTTTGGATTCCCAAAGAAACCTGAACCCTCCCTTGCCATTTCCTGCTTGGAAGAAGACAATGGAAACCACATATAGTAAACAAGGACATCAGAATAAACTTTCCTCTACAAATATACAGTAAACCTATCTGCATTATTTTGGGGGTTAACAGAGTAGCATGTGACAGTCTAACCATTACATTGTTCTGGGTTCCAAATTTTAAAGCAATCAATAATACCAAGTAATACACAACTGGAGGAAAGCGGTCTATTATATCCCTCTTATGTCTCTTAAATTTGTAAAAAGTACATGAAACAAAGGCAAACACTCATTTTAATATAAGAATTATTGCTAAGTCAAGACTTATTTAGTCATTAAAATATTACATATAAAATTTTCAAAACTTGAGCATTCATGTTTTAACCTGAGAAAAATTGATTCACTTAACCCTTCAAGCACATGTTTAATCAGACAAAGGGTCACATCAGCTGGTGGAAGCTCTCTCTTAAGTCATGTGTCTGTGCAAAACAGGAAGCACTGCAGCATTATCTTCTGATACCCTTATAAAGGGGGCCTAGGAATAAAGGCGGTACAGACTCATTCCAAAGGTTCCCCATAACAGAAAAGATGACATAGAATGACACAGATTGTAAACGTCACTGATTTAGAACCAGTGCTGGAATGAAGGTAGGGGCGGGTTTTTTGTTTTGTTTTGTTTTTTAAGAGGAACAAAGTTTAAGCTAAATCTTCTGTCTTACTTAATATATCTGCGTATAAACATTCTCTGAGGTCAACTACTTCATGATTCCTGGTAATAGAAAGCTAAAAACAAAATAGTCTCCTACTAGTATATATAGGTAATTAATAAAACAAAAAATGCCATGGAAGTATGCCCAAATGTAATAGGAAAATAAATTAATGGGCAGAAAAATAAATAAAGGATGATCAAGTTCCTTATGCATGTGCAGTAAAGCTTAAGTATGGGATATGTTGGACATATTATACTGAAGGATGAAGTACGTCAATCAGATGGAGGGAAAAAAACCCAGAAGGGATGGCATGAGCAACAACATAGAGGCATGAAATCATGGGGCATGTTAAAAAAAAAAAAAAAAAAAACAGCCTAGATATGAGCAGGCACCATAACATGGCAGACTTTGTGTGCCTTGCAATGGTTGGCCTTTTCGATAAATAGTGTTCATGATAGTCATGAAGTATTTTGAACAAGAAATAAAGGTTAAATTTGTGTCAAGAAAGATAATAGAAAATGAATTGAAGGAGGATGAAGCTGGCAAAAGGAAAACTCCCAACTTAGAAAGCTGAGGACTTAGAATTACTGCTTACTGTGTTTTCTTTCCTTAATTAAAAAAAAAGTGGCATATACTCATTATGGAAAAATTTTAAGATGCAAAACAAATTTAAATCAGTCATCGTCCCATTACCCTGAGGTGCCATGCAATGAACATTGTAGTATATTCCATTCTTTGTGTTTTAATTAAATATGACAATGGGAGTACTGAGAAGTCCAGAACTTGACAAAGGAAAAGACTTCGTCACCATTTATAACAGTTGACCAAAAAACATGACAAAGCGTACATGGTTTTCCAGAGAGACGTCAGCAACCCTCAGACAGAATTCTAGGACTCTAAAGTCTAGAGAGAAAAGTGGACATCAGAGTTTTAACGGGCTTTCATCTTTATCAGTAAAGGGCCCTGACTGTAGGAGAGGGTCCATGTTGTTAGTCATTAGAATGAAGGGGGAGGGGGCAGAAGATTTGGAAAATTTGGTTAGTTATTCTGAATTAGAGACTTGGAAAATCCATCTGTTATGATTGCATAATCATCTTAAAGATGGGAAAGACCAATAAATAAAAGAGTGGGTAGTGTCAGATTTGAGTTTCAAGATAGACTGAAATCTGCACCGAACTGGAAAAAAAAAAAAATACTACATTAATGAGGGCATTTACGTTAGGATAGATCAAAGGAGTAGGACTGTAAGAGTTGGTCTGTAGGGAACGATAAAGTCAGACGTAAAAAAAATTTAGTGAAAATACTATGCTTTTATGAAAGACATTTTTTCCAAAGCATTTTAAAAGAAAGTTTTTTTTCAGTTTGAAATGATCCCCCTCCCCCCCGCACAGAAGCTCTCTGCACCAAAGTGAGCAGAGTGCTGGGCAGGCGTGCACGCACACACAGGGGCTAGGGAAGTCTGTGCACGTGAAAATACATTATTTGTGAGCCAGGTCATTAAGGATCCTCTAAATTTGTGCCGCTCACTCAGAAAAGCGAAATATATGATATAGATTTAGCCCTCCTTTCTATTCATACATTTACCATAGTTATCACTGTTCACAACGCTGGGCTATTTTCCTCTGTACAATTCCATGTAGAATATTAAAAACTCAACACTTCTCAATTTTGATGGAGTAAGAAACATTCTAATACCTTTACATTTAATGCTGAGAAAGTATTTGATTCCTTCCATAAGTTGGAAATGCCTTGAATATGTATTAATACATATGTGTGTGTATATGTAGAGTCTATGTGTGTGGGTGTGGTGTGTGTGTATGAATGATAGACATAGTTTGGAATAAATATAGAGAGAGAGACAGAGAAAAGTACTCTTAACTAATAAAATTATTTACCATTTTTTAAAAGAAATAGAAGCATTTAGCCTTCAAAATCCCTCAGAGTACTTAATTTTATGAGTTTGTCATTGACATATCCGATATTGAAAATGCTAACATATAAAGTATTAACCTGTATTTATTTTCATTTGATATTAAAAGAAATTTGTAAAATACATAAAAATAGATAACTCACTCCACAAACATAACCTCTGTTAATATTTTAGTGTATTATTTTCTTCTAGCATTTATGTCTATGCACAGATAATAGTTTTGAAAACTGTCATCAACTTGCATTGTGATTTTTTGAGGTAATAGAATATAAAATGTATGTTTTATGTTATTACAAAGTTCCTTTTAAACCTTAATTGAAATGGCTGCAAACATTCCATTTTCATTGCTTCTATTGCTGCTATATTGTATACCAGTATTGCCATTTTTGATCAATATTGACAAATTTCTTTCCAAGAGAGCGTACTCATCTACATACCAATTACAATACATAAATGTGCCTTTCAATACATCCTCACCAACATTAGGTAGTATCTTTTCTTTGTACTAGGGCAGAAAATGGTGTTTTGCTTTCATTTAAGTTTTAAATCACTGGTGAGGTGAGCACTTCCATATGTTTTAATTAGTACTATTCTTCTTTTGTCAATTGCTGTCTACATCTTTTGTTCCCATTAATCCATTTTTATTAATAATCAAGAAAATCTCCTTTAAAGGAAACATAAAGCAACAATTATTGACAGCCTGTATTTGTACTGATTTCAAGTATCCTCATCATTTGGACAGTCCACTGACATAAGCAAGGAAGGCCAGCTACCAGTTGAAAAAAATGAGAACAGCACATCCTGGAGAATAAAGGCCTCACGTTCTGGAATGAAGAAAAAATGATGGTGTTAGTGATTCCTTCTTCAAAGGTACAGAGATTTTCAACTGTCCTCTTGAAGTATGTCATCCTAGGCAATGAATCAGAAACAACTCTGAGAAAGTGATGCATCTATCAAAAAGTCTTTAATACAGCAAGCATGCAAAAGATACTTCTGGAAAAATGATTGAATGAATAAATGGATTCATATATGCTGGATTCCTGCCTGATCAGTGATGATCGGTGATTCCTTAAAAGCAGGAACAAATAAAATTTTGTCAGATAAACATAAGAGGAAATAAAGAAGTTTAAAAATCAAAAAAGAACTGTCAATAATTCTATAACATCTATTTTTGGAGATAAGTTAAAGCAAGAAGCAAGGTATAACTGGAGAGAAAATAAATTCAGAATAAAAGAAGATGCAACAGCTCGCTGAAGAAATTTCTACTGTTTTGTGTTTGATCAGGGATTCATGAAAATAGAATATAAAAGGCAGAAGTAATTAGGTTCTATTCTATGATTTTTATTAGCCTGAGTAGCATAGCAAGGAACACTGTCACAAGTAAAGATATGGACAAAGAAGGCTATTCTTTGAGGGAAAATGGTGTGGGTTGTACCCATATATTATAAAAGGCACATACTTTCTCCTATCATAGAAACTAGGACAAGCTGGTAGAAGGATTCCTCAAACAAAGTTTGGCCAGGAAGAAAACTTAAAGTTGTTTGAAAACCTTTTCCAATATGTCAATGATTGATAATGACAATAGACAGATAGCAGGTTGTTAGATGATGGTGTTTTTAAGTAACGAGATGTCTTTGGAAATCCAATCAAGTAAGACATGTTCATTAAGATCCAATTGGCATTTTGAGGAATAGAAAGTGAGGAACCAATTATGATGAATGTCCTTATCAATCTAATATTTGATAACATAAAGGTTGAAATGATATAAAAGAAAGTGAAAAATGAAGCTGGAAAGGAGACCTTGTAAAATTGGTTTCACACATTACAACTCAAGGCACATGTGATTGATTTATATCCTAGGATAGTAAAAAAAAAAATGCTATCATTTGTAAGACCCCATTTGAAAACACCTTAAAGAGTACTAGGAGCATGTATTTATAAAGAATGAATCTTGCCCTATTGCCTTTAAAATAGACATTACTAGCAAACCAAGTAGAAATGTTTGTTGAAATCCACCTTAATTAAAGAGCATGGAGTATATATTCTAGACCAATATTAGGTGCATACCAATGTAAGACATTAGACAGAATTAGCCAGTGAATTAACCAAGCTTCTTGTGTATTTGTGGGATGAGAAGAGGAGTGGGCAATGCCTTAGAAAGTTGATTTGGAATTCACAGTGTCCTTGGAAAACTGAAGACAGTCAAACACAAAGTTCAAGCAAAATGAGATCAAGAGTAAATTAATCCAAAAAGGGGAAGAAAAGCAAGCTGCAAATAAAAGTTATGGAAGATTGATTATATGGAAATGAACCAAAATAATATGTAACAAACATAAAGCATAGCAAGAGGTCCAAAGTTATTCACAGTAAGCTGTAATTATAAAAGCCATATATAGAAAGTAGAATTTAGAGTAGAATTTAAGAAAAGAAACTCAAAGTTCATTAGAAAGTTAAATATTGACTAAATTAAAATTCTAAAACTGGAATTTTGACCATGAGATGACTATTGAATTTAAAATCATGTCATGTAGCATTTTTGAGCAGTCTTTCGCTCTTCCCAAAAGTCAAAAAAATAAAAAAGAGGAAATTTTTAAGTAATAAATGAGAGAGATCCTACAAGAGAAGCTAAAACATTGGAATTTATAGCCATAATATATTAGCATATTTTCTGTATCTATATAGGAAAATATATAGATATATACACCACTTGCTAGTATGCCATCAAGTACAAATAGATATTTAAATAAAGCTATTTTAATGGCTCCAATGATGATAATATAATCCTGTCTGGAAGTTGAGGTACTTGGCATTTGTTGATTTCCTGAGCTAGACAGTGGCATGCCTTATTTGCTAATCTTTAAAGCAGTCCCTGAAAGTAGCTAATGCTATACCTATTTTATCAATAATAGTGGTGAGTCCCAGAGAATTAAGTGGCATGTCCAGGATCACACAGCTAATAAATTCTAAAGCCAACATCAGAACTCAACTCTTAGCCAATATCCGTCCTCTTCCCACAGGGCGGTTGTAAATGGGAAAAACAGAGTCAGCAGCATGGAATGCTTTGGGAAGAGTGGGCTGGCCAAGATTCAACTTGATAGGAAGAATATATTAGTGTAGAGGTAGCACAGGCTAGATTTCTGATACTCAGAAATATTTATAACATTCCTGAAAATGAGTAAAATGTAACTTCAGTAAAAATCAAACAATGAGAGAGAAGAAAGTAACCATGATTTCTCTGATTTATTATTATTTTTAAAATAGAAATAATATAAGAAAGGAGGGTGGTTAAATAAAAATAAAACTATCAAATTTTCAGTGCTCTACCTAGCAGAACTAATTGACCTGGGAGCCACATTTCTAGCTGGCTAACTGATTGAGCTGAACTCACCTAAAATATCAAAGGATACTTTTTATATTTTTCTACCTTATATCCTATTGCTTGAAGTTGCTTATTCCAAAACCATAGAGTCTGGGTAATTTAATGTCATTAAATTTGTATGATTATTCAGAAATAAAATCTAGAGTTGCTAAAAGGATAACCAATTCAGGAAGTATTTATTGAGTAGTTTCCATATATCAGACATTGTATATCTGGAAATAGGAGTTTTTTCTGCTGAAAGAGTCTTTGAAGGAAATCAGAGACCTATCAACTGTATTGCCTAAATTCTCATCTAACAGACAATATAAAAATTATTTAGATAGTTTTATATAATTGGATAAAATCTTTTTAAAATTCTTTTGTTTTATAGATATAAAAAACAGATATCTAAGTGAGCCAAGGTTATTTCATTATTTTTGAGTTACTTAATACTAGGTCTAAAGCATTTAGTAGACATCAGTGTAGAAACGTAAGTTCTAAACAATTACTACATTTCAATTAGAAATAATTTGCTAAATGATGAAATAAGTAGTAAAGAAACTAACAATTACACAAATCAAAGTCTACACTTAATCATGACTGAAGCATTTTCTTAAAACTTGGCCTAAATATTTCTACATCATACATTTTTACAAAATAGAATGACTAAATCATTAGACAACTGTTCATTCTAAATAGTAAAATACTTCTAAGAAAAAGTAAAAAAAAAAATATTCATCATCAGCCTCCTTTGCACAATAATAATCATTGCAACAAAACCATCTTTTAACATGCTGAACTGAACAAACATGCCTGATGGGCTTGTTTTCTTAGCTTTTGTCAAGAGTAAACGCAAATGATTTTGCAAGATTCTAAAGAGCAACCCTGGCAATGGGGAGGGTCGGGGGAGTAACCCAGATTAGGTTGCAGGACAGTATTGGACTCTCTTTAAATTAAACACTTTTGAGGATCACAGATGTTGAGCAACATGTCTTGAAGTGACCGACTTCATGAAGTAAGAGGCAGCAGTTTACACTGGAATGACGTAGAAAATTTTTTGTTAACAAATCACCTACGCACATCCCTACTCCACCCCCTTTTATAGTATATTTGTTATATTGAATCTGATTTCTTCCATGCCCTCCTATTTTCAGGAGAATTTGGTCCGGGAAGATGTTTTCCACCCTCCTGGAAATAGGACCACTGCTTTTACAAACATTAAGTTCCATCTTCCTAAAACTGTATTGCAATTCCCTGTGGATGGATCACATAGCTATATTTCCTTCAGATTTGTAGATTTCTGGGTTGAGTCACAGAGGGGCAGGAGTGCCTTTTCTTATTTTATAGAGGCTAAAATTTTTGGAGAAAACTGATGCTCTGGAGAAGGGGAACAAAGAAAAACAAGAAGGAGATGGAGAAGGGGAGGAGGAAGAAGAAGAAAGAGAAAGAAAGAAGCCAACCTCCTAATCCTTGAACTCTACAAACTACTAACAATTAGTCAAAAGTGCATCCTTGGATTTCAATTCCTGACAAGCCTTTGAGGGTTGAAGAATTAATTGTTTTATTCTGGTATTGTTTATTTGATGTCATTTATTTTTAACCTATATTTGCCCTCATCAAGATCATTCTCAGCTGATAGGAAGAGGAAACTATGTAGTGTTGTTGCTAATTGATCTTGGATTAGGGAATTGACTAATTTAAGAGAACATTTTGAAAACTTTGTGAACTAAAAAAGCAAAGTACTGAATATCAGAAAGTTGAAAACTATGCCAAGATTTCAAAAAACTGTATTTAAAAGTTAATCGACAGATTAGAAGTTGAGGTCAAGCAGTAATAATAAAAATCTCATGAAAAGACTGATTAAACACATTCTAAAATGTAAGATAAATGAGAGAAATAAAGTTGTACAATAGAAGTATTATTAGTACTATGTTAGTAACTCTCGATAGTAAACCAATATGCAACTTGGAAAAAGTAAGGCTTTCCAGGTTAGAATATTTGTACTAAAAATATTGACTGTGTTCTTTAAATCATTGGAGACCCTGACCCCCAAAATACACTTGTCCATAAATGTCTTTTTTTCTGTCATTAATTAAAATAATTAATTTGTACTTGATTAATCAACATTTCTCTTATTATAACCCACACACATTTGAAACAAAGATATACGCAGGACTTTCAGAGACCAGAGCTATAATATAGGAACACAAAGGCCCAGTGATAAAATATTGCCATTCTCAATAGAAACTAAGGCTTCTTTTAAAAATATACGCAACTCTTCTTCAAATTTGCAAATAGAATTGTACAATCTCTAGGTAAATTCATTACTTTATTAGCCTTTAACAAACAAAAGACAAAAATATTTTAAAAGACCTTTTAATAAGACACAATTTTTTCTTATTTTCTATTATATGATAAAGTCAGAAGACTTAAAACCTAATCAAAGTTACTGATACTTTCAACTAAGGGTCTTTCAGGAGTACAGTTTTTAGTCACATGCAAATCAGAGCACCTCCAAAGATCATTCTGTGAACATTATACAGAAAGAATTGATACCCACTAGACTACATAATTCTTTCATTTTAGTTTCCATCTTAATATAAAAGGTAAAAAAAATGAAAACTTTCTTTATTATGACCAATATTTGTCTTTGATAATATTTTTTTCTTATCCTCAAAATGATAGTATGTCTTGATAATATTTAAAAACAAATAGAAATATTACAGTGAACTGAAAAAACAGAATTCAAATATGGGAATTAACTTTTAATAACCCCAAATTAAATTCTGAATTGTCTGCATTTTTGCAAATTGCCTTTGCAGTTAACTCTCTGATTAGAGGCCAGAATCAATTTCAATGAAAATCAGTCTTTTAAAAAGTCCTTTTTAAAATAACATTTACATTTAAATAAAAGTTTATCATATTAACTGAACAAAATAAACCAGGAAATATGTCCATTTAACACCATTTTTTACACAGCTATTTTCAGTTCTGGGAATTTATAAGCATGTAAATTCTTTGGCTAAGTTTCCAGGCAAACACAATGGTGTGGGGCAGGGACAGTAACAGGCTGAGATGGCTCTTAAACACTGAAGGTCAAACCTGAGTCCTGGCACGAACTAGGGCCACGGGAGGGTCCAGTAGTGTTCTTTGTAGTGTTCTTTTGCCACCCTCAGCTACAGCAGCTGGCTAGAATCCAGAGTGTCTTAGCACTCCCAATCTCTGACTAATTCTTTCTCTTCTTTTCCTCATCCTGCCATACAAATTTCACCAGCAAAAATATTTAAGACATGATAGAAGGCATGCAGATAAGAGAGAAGTCCAAGGAGGAATGTGTGATTATAAAACAATACATTTAAAATATGTAACTGAATCTCACAGTGGCTTGACATATAGCCAATAGTGTCAAAGACCATACAACTTCTGTCTATTGAAGTTTTCTCTTGATAAAATGGAGTTGACAGAGAAAACTATGAGGAATAATTAAAAAAAGAACAGATTGTGAATCACTTAGCCAACCAAAAATATACAATATTTTATCTGAAGAAATTTAAAGCCAAATACTCATTAAATTAATTTTCTCAATTTGTCTATATCCTGTCAATCTTTCAAAGCCATTTGAAATCACACTCTTGTAATGAACTATGTACATCTTGTCTACATTATATAGTTAATACTACTAACATACTCTTATTTCACACACTGATACTCTCCTGGTTAAAATCATTAAGTACACTGCTTATTGACTACAGTGTGAAGCTAAAAATACAATATGTTCACTTTTCCAAAGCTGTAGGCTTTTTTTCTGCCTCATTCATGTTGTGTGATCCTAAATTAGTCTCTTCATTGTCTCTGTTTAATATCAAAAAATTAGAAATAGTAATAACTGTGACCTCTCCTGGGCCATAAGTAATAATTAATTCTCCAGTTCTTTCTATCAACATTTATTGAAAGCCTTTTATATCCTAAACATGGTGCTAAATCCTGAGAATAAGAATAAAACTGGAATATAGACTTGCCCCCACAAGAGTTGACTCTTGAAAATCCGTTCAGGTTTATTCTTGGAAACAGACAACATGTATTTTCTTCTTTCAAGATTGAACAATAAAGAACAACAAAAAGAACTGAAAACCTAAGAAGCTCGAGACCCACAAGACCCAAACATAACAGCCAAATTCATATTCCTCTCTAGCAGCTCTCCCGGATGAAATGTGATCACTTATTAATGCACTTTACAAAATAAAAAGCCTCCATGTCACCTTTCATATCCCAAAGGAGTTGACCTGCCCTCTGAGAATCATTTCAAATCCAACAACTTCTCAAGAGAACAAAAAGAATCACACATTTTTGCGAGCTAATATTAGCCAAAAGGTCTAGTGATCAACACTGAACAAACTAACTAGAATAAAATTGTAAATATCCACTATACATATAAATACAAAAATAAGGTATAAATTGTGAAATCTCACACGAATATATTTTTAAAAAATCAAATGGTTTCTGAAAACATATGAACGATAAATACATGATAAAATGCATTTTAAGATGAATTTAGATTAACATTAAATGCTATAAATATATAAGGCATCATAAAAAATAGCAAGCTTTAAAATAAATAAAATTCCCCCAAATTATGAAATTATAAATCTATAATTTATAAATTTATGATCTATAGCTACTATCACACCCAATAGGAATACCACAACATAATTACTAAAATGCAGAGAAAAAAGTAAAGTTCATACCAATGTTATATTAAAGTTACAAGGGTTTAAAACTCAGGAATAATAAAAATTTCTCAAGAATTCCTCATCAGAATCCAATGAATTACTCAGCTCACCACCGTTCCTTCTTTTCCAAATCTTGAATATGAGCAGCTAAAAAAAGATGAGCCACATAAAAATGAAAGCAAACAAACTTTTGACTGTTAAGGCTTATAGACAGGATGGCTGGGAACAGGATTGCCATGTCCAGGCCCAAGTTAGCAAAGTCCTTTTTTAAGGAGATTAATCTTTTTCTTCAGGCTTGAAAACCCTTACTATGTCTGGGAAAATAACTACTCCACTACCTTGATACTGGGCTCCGTGTTTCTTCCAGACCTAAGATAAGACACCTTTCCTTATCTCCTTTGAAAAAAAGAAATGGCTTCAAAGTCCAGGAGACAGCTCATACTATAATACCAATAGGATTAGAGGTCTTTCCAGATCACCTGACTTAGAATTAGTATGAGGGGAAAAAAATATACTAGACACTTCAATAAAAAAAAATCCCCCCAAATCAACATATTTACTCAGTAAATACATGTCTTAAATATGTAAATACAGTTTAAGATTAAAGATGACAACTATTCTTTCATATAAGTAAGATATTACACTTCAGAATGTCATACCCCAGCTTAAATTAACCTGTAACAATATGCTGCAAATTTTATTTGCATTTGTATTTCAAGCCCAATATAATTTTGTACTTCAAGGAATAACCATACTCTCAAAGTAGTAGAAGGAAAAGTAATTCAATCTAGTTGAAAATAATTTATGGCTTTAAAACTATTTTAAGTAATATTTACATGTATAAGTAATATATAAACAGCTAAGTAAAATGTTATATAAATGTTTCCCTAGAAGAACACAAAGCATCTTGGTTCCTATTAATCTTCCTTTGATAGGTTTAAATCTTAGCAATCAGCAGAATTAAGAGTTTTTAATATTAAATGTATAAAAATGTTCTTCAAATGAGGATGAAAAACATAGCTGTATGTTTATACAAGTCAACTAGGAACCCTAGAGCTGAGTTTTGACATGAATTCATTCAATTACAGTGGCTGAGTTATTTAACCTTTGCGTGCTTCATTTTCTCATAAGGAAATTGAGAAAGATTAATGGTTCTGAAAAGAGTTCTTGGCCTAAAGGTGTTTCTCATCAAGTGTGCTGTGTGCAGAGGAGGAATATTCACAGTCTTACATTTCAGAAGGAAGTTTCCAGTAATACAAACCTACTGACATGGATGTATTCCCAATATACACATATTTTCTTTAACTACTAACAAGTTGTGCAGCATCCTATGCTAGTCAAGAAGCAGAAGCAAACTCTTTCCCTGGCTCTGTCACAACCTCATTCTATCCTTAGCCAAGTCAATTAATCTTCCTACTTCCCAGTTTCTCTAAAAACTAGGCAAATCAATGCCACAAAAATGGCAGGGATGTGTATGAGTTAATGAGAGAATATCCATCAAGCCCTATGATCTCTGAAGGGAGCACGAAAGGAGCACCAATTTGATTAAACCTCTAATGGCCCAATGTTAATAGCCTTCATAGAATTGTTAAGAAATAACTTAGAGGAAAATTAGGGTGATTAGGAAATTAGGGCAATTGTTTCCTGACACCCTAATTTCATATGTCTAATTTATTCATTATTTATCCATTTATTTATTTATTCATTCAACAAGTTGAGGTACTCTGTTAGGCAATGGTGAAATGAACTGACATGGTCCCAAACCTCATGATACCGCTTGAGAGATGCTTAGCAGTGTATCAGGACAGCTTAGTAATCAATCTCACAATATATAATTACAAATTTCATTACAATATATGATTATAAACTCTGCAGGGGAAAGATGAGCTGTTTTGTTGAAAATAATCGTGGGGAACAAAATTTAGATTGGGTGGTTAGAGACAGTCTGAGGAAGCTGAGATGTGAATGATACATATTAATTAAATGTATAATGTGGGAGGAAAAGCATCCCCACCAGAAGGAACGTCATGTGTGAAGGCTTTGAACTGGGAATTGATGGGACCCTCCAGGAACTGACTAGGGGGCAGAAGGATGGTGAACAAGGCAGGGAGTATTACTAGGAGAGATCTGAGAGGCAATCAGACCCCAGATCCTATAGAGAGGGGTTGATAGGACATGTTAAGATACTGATTTGTCATTCCTAGTTCAATAGGAAGTCATTGAGGGATTTTAACATGGAAAGTAAAACTTATTTTATTTATGTTACAAAAAAGATTAAGCTAATCACTGTATGGAGATGAACTGCATATAAGGTGAGTCAACATTAGAAGCCAACTGTGGTACACCTGTCTGGGTGCCCTGCCCAGGTCCCATTTACTAGGTCAGTGCACCCATTTCACAGCCACTGTGAGTGCTGGTGACTAATCACTCACACTTGACACTATTTCCAGAGACTTTCCCTGGTTGAGATGTGTTTCCTTATTGTGTTATAGGGGCATGAAAAAGGGGCTTTTATCTCAAAAGCAGACAACTCTGTCATGTGGTTTGTGCTCCAAATCCCTCCCTGTGGGTCAGGCCCAGGCTAGAATTTACTTGAGACCACATAATTAAAGTATTCAAGTGATGGAGGTATAAGTCAGATTGAAGTGGATCAAAGAGGGAACAGGACATAAAAAAGTGGAGAAAACATGAGAAGAAAAGCAGTTAAATAAAAGGATAGAAACTGGATGAGACTGTGAAGCCAGGAAGAGTTTTGTTTGTTGGTCTTTTGTTTTTTATTTATTTTTGAAATGAAAGTTGACTAGGAGATATTTGTAGGCTTATGAGACTGCTCTACGTGAAACGGGGAGGTAAATTTACATGAGAGAAAGAGTATAACCAAAAAGTGAAGCCTTTGAGAAAGTGAGATAAGACAGGATCTAAAGAGCATGGAAAAGGATTGATTTTTGAGAGCAGTGAGGACATTTGCACCCTTTAAACAGGAGGGTAGGAGCAGATGCATGAAACATAATTTCTCTTGCTGAAGGTTTGTTGATATGGGAGGGTGAAGACGAGAATATGACCACTTGATAGTTTCTACTTTATAATGAAGTAGGACGTACATTTTTCAACTCAAGATTGGAAAGTTTAAAATAATTCCTTCGATGAGTAGGATCATGATCTCATTAGAGTACCACAGCCGGAGAGCCAGTAGTGCTAGATTCACATTTGAGATCAGTGACTGTGAATTTATAGTGACACCAGAATGTTCGTGTTTGTGGTTTTCTCCAGCCATTTTCAAAGTACATAAATGCTGGCATACAGATGGAGGATTGGTCATTAAAGGTTTCAGTGTTGCCAGTCCAGTTAGCAAGAAATTAGGGTGTAGAAGTTAAAGGTATCTAGAAAGGAAATGATTATAATGGTACACCCTAGATCTTAAGCTAGATAAAAAAGGATGCTCAGAGAATTGTTACAGTGGGAAGACTTGAGTACATGAAATCAAAAAATAAGGATGGGGCTAGGCAGAAAGAAGGATGTTTGATTTTGAAGGTGGTACAGTTTCTGGTAAGGAGAGGCCTCGATATGGCCACAGGAGCTGGTGGCTAAAGTCACAGCTGAGGCACAGGAAGAGAATGGTTTCCTAAAGCTGTTTTGCATCACACCAGTTGGTTCACATAACTCTGGTACTCTGAGGTCAACCAACATCTGCTGAATAACATGAATTATCTTTAGAAAAATAATTAACTGTCATTCCATTACAAAGCAATCTGGATGGATAAAGTGTACTAAGTGAAGCACAAATATTTTTCCATTTTCCCTTTGGGAAAATCTACACCTCACATCACAAAAATATTGGTTTAAGTAAAATTCTAAGAATACTTTTTTAGGTTTTGTTTTTCAGGGGTTAACAGTTCTAATGTGGCCTTGGACTCTCTAAGTCAGCACAACTGATCAATCAGCATTTCACTGATTGCTTAATTCCTCCTTCTCTACATAAGAGGGGGAAAAAGCCCTTGCAAAATGTGTTTGTTCTGTTTGTTATTCTGGACAAAGCCGATAACGAGTTGCAGCTGCTGTACAGAGTGTACTGCTTGCCGAGGCCATTGCTTTAACTTATAGATAGAAGGGAGCAGCCAGAGATGTGCCTCGAGCTGAAGCCAGTGCTGCAAATAGGACAGCTCTCTCCCGCTACAGTGTATGCATTTCATTACCCAGCAATTTGTTCTGGGAGGACAGTTTGATTGGCCAGGCAAGAGACTCAAAAAGAGAATTTTTTAAATATCACAACTCAGCTGAAACAGTTCTGTTTTCTGACCTGAGAAATTCGCTTCTATCAGCCTCAGTAAAGATGCTGGTAATAGTAGGTGATGCAGACTGAACACGTTTCCCTCTGGACAGTCTTGGGGCTATGCCGCAGGCCTCACAATTCCTAGTGCTAAAGCTGCTTGCGTACTCAGCCCTTCATCTAGCTGAGTTTTGTTCCTCTCTTCCAGTGTAACTAATGACTGTGAGTCAAAAAGATGTAAAGTCAACTATCTGCCCCATGATTAAACAGGTGTTTGAACTAACTAAAGAAGCAGCATCACTTGTCCACTATTTGTAATATCATTTTCTGTTTTATCCTAGATTATTAATTAGAATGAGAAGAAAACAATAGTAGTCAATATTATAAAGCTTAATTCAAAATAGAGACATATTTCTAGAATGGAACAATAAAATAGTAGGCTTCGTACACTTTGTTAGAAAAGGTTCCCAAATTAGCCACTTAACTATTTGCATGACCTTGAGCAAGTTGGTTTAACTCTTTGAGCCTCAGTTTCTTCATATATTAAATGGGAATAATAACACTTGCTTCAGAGGGTCGTTGAGAGAATTTAAATAGAATAAGTTATGTAAAATGTCTGGCATTGGTGAGAAAAGGATACTTTCAATGACTCACAGCAAGAGTATAAATTGGTCTAGTCACTTTGTAGCACAATTTGTCATTATACGGTAAAATGTGCATACCCTGTGGCAATTACATTTCTCAGTATGTAACTTAGAGAAATACTAAAACATGTGCACAAAATGATAGATACATATATAGAGTGATAGATGTTCCATGCAGCATAAATGAACCAGTGGGAATAATTTGTAAATGTATTAATGTTCTTTTCTCTTTTGAAATTCTCTTTACTGACCTTCTCCACAAACACACCTATTTGTTTTAGGGTGGTTTAGGACTATTACAACAGGAATGCAAAGTGAAAGAAAAAGTTAATATTCATCTTTCTGTCATACCAATGAGATTTTGCAATAAGACAGCAGTCCTAAAAACCAAGATTTGTCCAGGGAGAAAGGATTTTTTTTTTAATGTTAAACTGCTATTAACTTATCACAACTCAACCTAGAGGATTCAGATTATATAGCATTCTTCCACATCACAATGAGACTAATCATTCCTAGTATGATTGCTGGGCATTGAGGTAGAAGGTAGAAAGTGATGTGGCATAGAAGTAGACAGCCTCAAGTCCAGCACTTCTAAGATGAGGGGTTGCAGGAAGAAGAATGGAAATACAGGAGTCTGATCAGCATCTTTTATTTCCATTCCCACTCCCAACCCTTGATTCAGGATCACTCTTGAAGGAAGTAAAGAAGTGGTATAGCAGCAATGACAGCAGCAGGCCAACAGATATATACACCTCTGAAACAGAGCCCATGGCCTGGAAACTGGGGACCCAGAATGGCCCAAGTCCTCACATTGACAACACAGAGGTTCTGAGAGTACCAGAGCAATTAAGAGTCTTGGGAGTCAAAATGAAAAGACCACTGCAAGAAGATAATTTCACACAAGGAACAAATCACCATAGCCAGTATTACACCAAAGAACAGATGGGACATAATACCACATCAGGGACCAGCATAGACAGCAGAGCATCTCAGCCCCTCTGTAGATATCAGGGAAGATCCAGAGGACACTGCATCAATCTAGGTACCCTACTCTCCCCACCACCAAATCATGGAAGCCAAACAACCAGATGCCATCCTGAAGAGGAATAGGGTGAGCAGACAGAATTTGGAAAAATCGAGCATCTGCCCAAGTCAACCAAGCAGGGGCAGAGTTACCTTAAAGGGAGTATTTGAACTGCAGCATTGGACTCAAGACAACATTCACTCTGGTGGCCTGGAGTTCAGTTTTAAATAGGTGAAATAGATCAGATCAGTCATTTAAAAAAAAAAATCAGTTGCATCTTCTTTGCACATTTGAGCCTACTATGGGTAATTCCAAACCTTGCTTCCACGTAATTAATAGTGATATAACTGAACAAAGAGCAGTATGCCAATCTGTGGACTATTTTGCAGCAGATTAAAAGGTTAAGGCAGATCTCTATGTAATGAGAATAACAGCAAATACTGACACAGCATGTCCTAGATAACAGGCTCTGTCCTGAGTGCTTTTCAGTTATCAACTCATGTCATCCTTCAACAGTCCTATGAGGCAGGTTCTGTTATTCCCATTTCACATATGTGGAAATAGAGGCACACAAATTAATTATCTTCTTAAGGTTCCGCCATTGATTAGTGATGGAGTCTAGATAGAAAGAGCTCAAACGCATACTGGTTAGTGAGGAAAGCAACTCATAGAACAGTATGCACAGTTTAACATTAATTAAACATATGCACAAACCAATACTATACAATTTTTATCTGTAACTGACTAGAAAAAGGAATAAAGGTACATTATTAAATTGGTGATAAGTTTCTCCTCTAATAGGGGGTATGATTTTTTTTATCATAGGGAAAAGATTTTAACCTTATTTGTAATGTTTTAATTTTTTCACATTGAGAATATAGCAATACTACTCATGTTACTAAAACTTGTTAAAATATATGATGGTAAAAAATGGTGGTCCTTAGGCAAAGAATTTATGAAGAAGACCCCAAAGGCAATCACAGAAGCAACAAA
>VBSM01001562.1:49269442-49307947 GCA_008086735.1 Cheirogaleus medius | reverse complement strand
AAGTATCTCAAGAATGGAAAAACAAGCACCACATGTACTCACTAGCAAATTGGTGTTAACGGATCAACACCTAAGTGGACATATAGGAATAACATTTTTCAGGTGTCGGACGGGTGGGAGGGGGGAGGAGGGGATGGGTATATACAAACATAATGAGTGAGATGTGCAACGTTTGGGGGATGGTCATGCTAGAGGCTCTGCTTACGGGGGGGGGGCATGGGCAATATACGTAACCCTAATATTTGTACCCCCATAATATGGTGAAATAAAATAAATAAATAAAAGGGTGGCCTTAAAGTATGGTGATATGTAGTATTTTTTATTTTCTACTTTATCTGCAATATGCTTATATTACAAAAATTATAAGAAAGTGCAAGTAATGTACTGGATAACTCTGAAATTTAATAAGCTGCACACTGTAGCCCTACAATCCCACTAGATGTCAAAGGACTGATTTTTAATTATGAAATAGTAATTAAATAGGGATTAATGTCATTATCTCAAGAATGCTAACACAAACAAAACTAGTTTCTGTAAACAAGATAATTTCTATTAGAAAATAAAAGAATGCTTAGTAAATTATTGAAATGAAAATGAATAAGTATATATCACTTTACTATATTGAATAAATTCAGCTATTATCAAATTGGATTTTCTTGATTTCTCTTAAAAACAAATTGAACCTCCGTTTGGGAGTATATTGTGCAATCTGTAAAAAAAATTGATGTGATTTATAGTTATGTACATATATGCATATATATTGAACAAAATAAGGACACAGACTTTATTACAATAGGAAACATAGGCCCTTATAAAGTTAACAATGGCTTTTTAAACTTAAATAACATATTGAGACAAGATAGAAAATCTGAAAATGGCACCTTATTAATTTTGAAGATAATTCACTATGTAATTATACAATCTCTATTCCTATTTCAAATCCTGCCACAAACAAACAAAAATGGCTAACAGAAAAGATAATGAATGATGCTGCTATCACCAAGGCCAGAAGGATCAAAGGATCCATATTTTTTTATGGGAAGAGAATCCATTGCTCATTACTAGAAAAATACAGTTAACTAAGAATTATACATTTAAGTTTTAGCATTGTATCTGGTCTGTATAGCAGAGAACTCATATATATATAATCACACTGTATTTACCCTATAACTCTAATACAGTGTTATTCTTTCAGCCTGAAAAAATTAGTAGCACTGGGGAGTAGTGTGGAAGAGGAAATGGCACGTGTTTTGTAGGATGACAAACTACTTTAGTCTCTGTTCAAGGCTACACTAAGCATGAGCGCATCATCTGTCAGTAGTACCTGATGAAACACATCATCTCTGATCTTAAAATAATCACTGCTGTTTTATAATTTCCATATAAAATGGCACACTTTTCAGGGAAATGTGGTAGCTTACTACAAATGGATGGTTAAGACATCCATCCACCCTGGAATTAGGGTATCATATTTGATTAAGACTGCAACCGAAGAGCAGCTGAACAGTAGTACTGTTGTAACACCTCAGAAACATTTGGGTATGTCAGTGCTCAACACTTCAGAGGGCTGTTCTGGCAGGTGTTATTTATGTTATTTACGTGTGGCAGAACACCGCTGCAGGAGAATGGCAGTTCATGCTAGGATGATCTCACCATCCTGTGCATGAAGTCTCTACCAACCCTTTGCCTGTCATTCCAGCCAGGCTGAATTGTCATTCTGCCCCAGAAGACACAACAAATGCAAAAGAAAACAGCAACAAAATGCACATGGAAAGAATTTGACCAATTATAATTGGGATTTTTCCCCTTCTCTTATCACTAGGCCTTCTCACCACTCAATGGTTTGAAAATTAACCCCTTAGCAATATGCTATAACTGAACCTGGTGATGACTTGAGGAAGTAGAAATCCAAAACAGATAATTCATCTTTAGATAATATATAATACCCTTCTGCAGCTTATCAGCATTTCAAAGTACAAAAGTTTAAGAAATTCCTATTAAAATACGCCTGGTATCATTAAGGAAGGGAATGGTAAACTTTATATCTTTCTGGGTTTCTGGTGTATTCATGAATATGATATAAATTTGTCACAGACTTTCAACTGCTAATGTTTCTAACATGTTAAACAGTGAAATTACCACATGGGCTTTTTTCTCTTCATGTTTATTTATCTTGTACTATTTAACTTTAGTTTAAGAAGTAATCTAAAAATTTGTCAAGATTTCCAGCCAACAATTTATTCTTATGTTCTTTCTCCCTACTCTCACTTCCCTCTTACTGGATATAAGATCTATCAGGGAAATTAAATTGTTCTCTACAGAAGTGTTGTGACAGTAGATACCCACAGTGGGTATTCGTAGTTCCAATGTTCTTTGATGATCTACTGGCTCATTTGGGATTGCCAATGGGGTTAAGTCCAAAGAAGTACCTAAACACTGTTTAAGTCAGAATACATATATATTTAAAATGATCCTGAAAAAATTTGAATTAGTAACCAGAGAATTGATTTTCTTTCAAAGTTAAAAATTGTATAGAGTTTTTAAAAATTGTATACACATGAAATCTTTTCATAAGGACTTAATCTGCATGTAGTCTATTTATGATGGCTTTAGTAATGTGTGTCTAAGTCTGAAATAGGCTTGCACTGGAAATGGCAGTATGACATCAGACCTGAGCTTGAATCTCAGCTTTGTCACTTACTAGCTGAGTTAACCTAGACGTAATCTTTCCAACTCAGTTTCCCCATCTGAGAAGTGAAGATCATAATAGCTCCTCCCTCACAGTTAGCGCCCACTGTAGATGGTCTATAGATGGTCAGCAATCTGATGTGGGAAAGCAAGAGTTAAGCTGCGTTGCATAGAACTTCACCCAATAATAAGGAAGTTTCAATGTCATTATCAAAGAATGGAAAAGGAAAAAGGGAAGAAAGACTGAATTTTTTTAAGTGTATGCTGTAAAAAGAAAAAGTTATAGCTGGGATAATATTTCTGATTTCTGATTTTTTCTTCCCCAGGAGTCCTTCCTGTTTCCTACCCTACATGTTGAATCTAACATTCCTTATTTCCAAAGGAGAGAGTAAATACAACAGAGAATCACATTATTATTCCTCAGCTTTGTTATACAAATTTGGCTTTTTTAAAGCTAGTAGCAAAGACCTGAGTCTGGAAAGCAAGGCTTTCAGGTATTATTGTGAGAAAAAGGATTTGTGGGTTCCAAGGAGACAGAGCTTAAATGACTCAGCATAGTATTTATAGTATAAAACTTAAAGAGGGGATGAAACATGAACTTTTTTAAATACTAAAAAGTAGATAAAAGGCTTTAATGAGGGGAGGGGGTGGGGGGTTGAGCAGATTGTAGCATACTGACATGGGTGGTTGCCTAACCTGTTCTCAATGCATAACCAGGGAACACTGCAAGCTCTTCGGAAGACCCCTCATTCAGCGGGGCACCAAAGCAATATGGCACAAGGGCCACTGTGATAGCTGGGGAAGATTTTAGATAGATGAGCCAGAGGAAGACTCCTAGAGTGCCAGAGTCCACTTTCTGCACAGAAAGCAGCCATGACTTCTTGAGCAACCCCTGAGGAAAGACAGAGAGCGCTCAGAAGGCCTGTCACCTGAAGAGGACAAGAGTTAGGGCATGAGGTTGGAGTCTGAACATCTAGCCCAGATGCTGCACATGAGGCCCAAGAGCTAGAAGAGAACTGCTATGCCTCAGTAGAAGCCAGCAAAGACTGGGGAAGACCCAAGAAATGAGACACCCCTTCCAATGCAAAGATGACCTATGAGCCACCCAGTCACTTAGATCATCTCTAGAAGTAATCAAAGAAGGGGCCAGGGAGAGAACTTAGAATTTGACTATATAAACTGGAAGTGACTAACTGAAGTTGAAAAAGAGTAACACTTTTCAGCCAACTTGAATGAACAAGGGTTTGAGCTAAGTTCAGTAAGAGGAAAATAGTTCCAATTCTGTACACCTGAGCTATCACTGTAAATTTTAAACCCAATACAATGTTTTCTCAATTATGTATTTCCATGTAAAGCAGATCCACCGAGACCTCTTGGAAACTTACTGCCTATTGATTCTAAGATACTTTCAAGTTAACAAAAACATGAGAGCAATGCTACATACCGAAGTCAATAACTGCCACAGTGGAACAATCCTAGAAATGTACAAATCTGGCCCACAGCAATATATAGTAATGATTTTTGGTAGCTGTTACAAGAGTGGACATTTATCTTTTCGGAGTGAGTCTGCATTAAGCAGAAGAAAGATGAAGTGATTATTACGGTCCCTCCTCTTTCAAAGGTGCCCTTCATCCCCTTCCCAGCACAAGGGAAGATACACCAGAAGGGAGCAGAGTATCCATCAATCACTGCAGGGTTGGCCGCACGCCTAAGCAACATGTGCATCCGCGGGCAGCCCCTCCGCAAGCAGTCTCTTTGCCGTGGAAACGTTGCTTATTTCTCCGCAGGGTATCTTAACGCTTCTTTTAAGAAGCTGTGTGACAGCAGCAGCAGAGTGCTAACTCATCAGAACATGTGGCAGGAACATCCAACATGGCTCTATCACTCCTCAAATCACACTTTGACTAATCAAGGAGCAGTTAACAAAGGGCAGCTAAGGACACTGCCTTAATTCCACAGTTCACTGTCCGATTAAACCAGGCGGAGAGAGTTCTAGAGGTTGGTTTCCCTGTTTCTCACCAGCTTTCCTTTGAAGAGAAAGAGGAACAAAGGATCATTTCTGATGACTCCAAAATAGACTTGCTCTTGCAGTCTTTTTTAATGATCATTTGATTCATACCCCTTGGTAGGCCACAGTCTGGTGCACGATCCTTCAGGTGTCTTCCAGAAATAGACGGAGAGATAACCCAAGAATCCTCTAAATTGCAAAGCTAGGAAATATTCAAAGTGATTCATTTCCAGAAATTAAATGAATTTGTACTGTTTTGCAGAGCCAGATATATAACCTGTTACCACCACTTCCGGCCCTATGAATCTAGACATGCACAGCTTCAGTTGGTACATCTATGTCTTAGGAAACTCATTCCTTTGTGAAAGTTCTAGCTGAAAACACAGACTCAGGAGCGTGGTTACCTGGTTCATATCCTGGCTCCACCACTTACTAAATGTGTGGACTTGGGAAAATTGCCTAATTACCTACTCTGTGCCTCAGTTTCCCAGATATATAATTAGAATTATGATATTATCTATGTCATAAGGTGGTAGTGAAGAATAAATAAGTGATTTCTAGATACAGTACTTACATAAGTGTCTAGCATCTAGTATCAAAGAACTATTAGCCACTAATTATTATTGTTGTTATTATTTTTGCAATCTCAAGACCTTCTATTCACGAGAGAGTTCCATTTTCCAAACCTCTTAGTGTATCTAAATTTAAGCCTTTAGAGAGCTAGAAACCTTTTCCATGGCTTAAGGTCTTGTTTGAGTCCATAAGATTCATCTATATGAAGTAGCAAAGTAGAGTGGGGAAGACGGTGGCAGGCAGGCCTCACCAGATGGCAGTTCCCTGTCTTTCATGGTCACACTATTCTACAAGAGAATCTTACACTGGAAGAGTGACTTTCTTCTCCTCTCACCATTGCTCTTCCCCACTTTTCCCAAGTTAAATGGCCACTCGCTTTCGTGGTGTTACCCTCTACTCACATTCTTACAGAATAACCTTCTTGAGGACCTCTTTTACCTAGAAGACTTAGTCAATCACAATCAGAGTATGATCTCTAAAACTGAGTACTGTGTCTTATCAAAAATAAAAAAATAACTTCCCATTTGGATTATAGGTTAGCCCTCAGTCAGGTTGGTAGACCTGCTGACTAGATATACATAAGGCACCATAAATAGGAACTGTTTTACAAGCACTGGTAAACACATATTTTTATTTAGCAATGGTTACCTCCTAAACCAAAGTTTTAAATGAATAATTTCAAACTAAACTTAAGCAATTTAATCTAATAGAACAATTCAGAACTTTGAGGATCAGGATATATACTACTGCATGAAATTCTAAAGCATTTGGTTATCTTTTTTGACCTAACAGACTTTAATTTAAAAAGCCAGACATAGATATTAGCTATTACTTACACACAGGTTTCCGTTTCTAGTGCCACCCTAGTCCTAACAGGATACAATAAAGAAACAGAAAAATCTACAGCTGCTTCAGATTTATGTATGACTATTTCAAAACAAAAGAGTAATTCAGAGTTTAGGACTGCTAAGTATAAAGCCATTCATTTAGTATTTTATCAGTTTCTCTCTTCATTCTTCAGAATAATTTTTAATCTAATACTTTCCAAGTAACATATTCCCCTTCCAAATGACTCCAAGGTCAAAGACTAATTAACCTTTTCTCTTGAAATTTGGCAATAGTACAGACTTTGTTGCCTCATGTTGAAGTTTGGAGCTCTCTTATAACCCTTCAAAATTATTTAAACACTCTCTAAAATGCCTCGTAGATCTTTGTGACCTAGTCAAGACTAATGAAATGCTTAAACTTTCACTCCAAGGACCCTAAATAAAAACCATGACGCAGAAATGTAGTGTTAATCAGAGACCTAACTAAATAAGAATGCCAAAGAATTGAGGGATTTTCAGAGTTAAGGGCATCCTTAGAAGACAGTCCTGTGAATCAATCAGAAAAGCTCAGTCTCACTGACTGAGGGACCTTCAGCTGCTAACTTAAAGTATGAGTGTACATTTTCCCAGAAATTAACTGAGAAAATTATATTTAGGGCGTCCGCCTCACAAGAACAACGCAGTCTAGAAAGCCACGTGCCACACAGAAAAACAGAAAAGTAGGGTTATGACTATCCATTTGTGCTTACATTTTAACGTTTAGAACATCCTATAACATAGCTAAAGTTTTACCCCGTAGCAAGGCCAAATTATAATCTTGTTTCCAGATCCTTTTTGGTAGTAGATTGTAAACAACTTAACCTCCTCTGTCCAAAGAGATTCAACTAGAAACTCCTCCCCATAAACAACCTTTATTTCCATAGCTCAGAGTTACCAGAAATTCTCTCATCTTTTTTTCTCTTTTCTCATTGGTTAGGCCAAGCAAAACAGAGCTTGTGGGCATAACCTCCTCAAATTTGCACAAATACTTGAATGCAAAGCTTTGGATTGGACTGCCTCATTAAAATGTTCCCAATTGATTACTTTTATTGTTCACTTTTTCAGTAGGCATGCAATGATAAGTACCAAAGAAATAGAAATCCTAAAATAACTAGTAAATCACTTGACAATTGAAAGACTATTACACAATGCTAAATAGAAACCATAGGAGCTAATGGCTGGCAGAAGAGAACTGTTCAAAATCACAAACCGAACAGGGAATTATCTGTTCTGCAGAGTTCACACTTTTTTTTTTCTCCTGTCTTTGCCCACTATGGCTAAAATTGATTCCCTAGGGCTTTCAGCCCCAAGGCCATGATCTCTCAACTTGCAGATGAGTTGTACCTTCTGTCATCATTTTTCCTATATAAGAAACCAGAAATTTTAAGTCATGTCCTGGAAAATTTTCAAGCTTTGTAGTTTTATTCAACTGGTGACATGGCAAGAGCTTTTAAGGTAATATTACCAGTTGTTTCTCAAAATACATAAGCAAGACATAAATAAGAATAAAGATTTTTAAAAGGTACCTCTCTCATGAACATTTTCTGATATTAACAAAGACAGTTGTTATCCAAGCTCTTTTGCATAATACATGCAAGAAATGATTGTTGAAAATGCACATTCAGATTCTCAGGCCACACACCAGATCTACTGAATCTAAATTGCCACAATCAGAGCTAGGGATCTGCATTTTTAACAAGCTCCCCAGTTGAGTTTGAAGTAGGTGATTGTCAGATACATACGTAATAGAACTAGAGTATGAATGGAAGTTGGGGCACAAACAGAGGCAGTATCTGTGATGCTGCAGGAAGTTTCTGGAACTTGGTTTAACAGCTGACTTTACCACTACCATTCACAACTACTATCTTAAGTGAAACTATATAATCTTCCTCAGCCTCAGCTTCCTCATATGAGGAGTGAAAATAATAACTACTTTGAAGCATTGTCTTATGGATGGGTTTACAGTACTGAAAATACTCAATAAAAGATAGCTACTATCATTCAGCTGCCCTCTAGTTGAACAGCCCTCATAGCCTGCTAGAACAAAAACATCTTTCCTTCAGAAACTGTGATGTTTCTCTTTATGTCTTCCATGAATATACAAAACACAACTATCTCAGAAATGGGAGGCAATTGTGGTCAAAAATGCAGGTTTTGGAGTTAAACCATCTGAATTTAAATGTTAATGCCACCACTTATTTGAGCAAATAAATTAACATTTATATGACTTGATTCCTCCTCTGTAGAATCAATTTAAGAATACCTATCTCATATAAAGTGGTCAGCAGAATTCTACACAATGCTCAATAGTTTTGCTATTATTGAAACATAAGAAAGAGAATTTGATGGAAAAGAGTGAATAATTTTATTTTGTAGTTGAGGATAGAAGAAAAATTGTAAAGTGATTTATCAAAGACCAATGAAATTTTAGAAAAGCAAATTGTTGGCATTTTCCACAAATATAATTCCAAATCAGAAGAGTCTAATCTATTTAAAGAGTCCAATAATTCTACCAATCAAAAATTGTATTGCATTTAATAAAAAAACATTTTATATAGGGATTTGATCATTTTGCCCAACTTTTAGCTAAATCATTCTTACCTTTATGCAGGTCACTAAATTGCCTTCAGAATCAACCTTCCTATCAATGGACATAATTATAAAGTAGTAACCCTTGTCAAGATATTATATACCATTATACTTTTAATAAAATGCTTAAAATCTACAAGTTGAAAACAATTTGGAGTCCAAATTCACTACAATTTACTACAGGAAACTTGAAATACATAAGAAGAGAAGACTTAGCTGGTGACAAGATCGGAAAATGATTTTGACTGAAAATGTCTAGCATTATATTGTGTGTATATCTCAAGCTGAAATAGAATAGAATTGAACTGACATGGAGCAATGAATGGGCAATAAAATGGGGATAGAATAAATGCAGTTAAGATGAAAGCAAATGGAATCTATATTTTATCCATCCCTATCCATCTCCACAATACAGTCACTTGTTATCAGGATGTCTAACCTAGTTTCTACTTCCAGTGTGAAGTAAGACATTATGCCTCTCACTGCTGATGAAAGTATTGATTAAGTAGTGAGGAGTACGCAAAAAAATTCTGGGATGCTCTTTCCAGCCTTTTCTTTTCGTTTTTTTTTTTTTTTTTTTTGGTCATATTCAAAGGAAAACTCAGACTAAAATGCATCTCCCATTGTTTTCTCCCTAGATGCTAATGTTGGAGCTTAAGCGTCTGTAATGTAATGAGTCCAACAACCAAGAGAAAGCAAATGAAAACAGCCTTTCCAAATCATGTAAACCTGACTGGAGAAAACAAGTGGTACAGATGAACTCTCTGATAGCCCCTAAAATAAGTTTATTCTGGCAGAGCATTAAAAATGAAGACAAAATTTTGAACTAGTTCCAGGGAAAAGTGTAAATGACTCTTGGCACTCTGCTCTTCTTTCTCTAGGCTCAATCCAATGTTCCAATGACTTTTTTTCTGCACCTACTAAGTGCTAAGTCTTAGGAGATGGAAAGATGATTACAGCTTGGTTTCTACCTTTAAGGAAATGAAAGGAGTCAGAGATATGCAAAATTAACTCCAGAGAGAGTTAGCATATTCTCATAGCTATCCTAACACTGACTTTATATTTCCAGTCTTATCTTCACTATAACTCTCTTTAAAAATCTTAACTGGGCCATCTCACCATCATGATAAATTCAAATATGCATAAGGCCAAACATATAACAATCCCCTTCCCCTAAAAAAGCACAGTATATTCCAAATTTACTGGAGTCCTCTTGAATTTCCCAATCACTACTTTCCCAATGTAAAAGTTAACATTTTCTTTACTTGTCCTTTTGTTTCCAATTTCATACTTAGTTAACTATCACGTCCTTTCAAATTTGCCACATAAAAATATTTTTTCCTCAATTCCTACTATTAACTGCAACTTATTTTAGATTCCTTTGACTTTTACCTATTAATATTATAGTTAGAAGTAAATAGGATGACAGAGATCTACCTCATCCACACCCATGAACTTGGAACTAAATGAGTAACAATGTAGTAGACACCATTGGAATGGCTTTCTAGTTCACAAAGCTCACCACCAGGGGGCCCCAGATTCGGCACTGTTCCTGCCTTTCCTAAAGCATTATTGTTGGACTCATTCTTCCCTTCGTTGAGCTACTGTGGTGCATTTCCAATAAAGGACCTTTTCTTTAACTTACTGATTTCTGTTGCTTGCAACCAATTAAAACCACCAATTAAAAAAATGCAATTAAGAGTTAAACAAATTAAATCAAACACAATAAGAGGAGATAGAATATCTGCAAGATCTATAATACTTTGCTAAAGCTTCATTGGTACAGTTGACACAAACAAATAAATCATGTATAATAAGTGTTGAAACTCTTATTAAAGGGTGGGAAGGTTGAAGTGGTGCTGTGTACATCAGAAACAGTGATTGAGTCACTGAAAAAGTTTCTCTTTGTTGTGGGGTAAAATGTTTTATCTGATCACATGGCAACCTACATAAAATATGCCCCAAGATCACCACTTTCCTTTTGTTCTAATTATATGCCCACTAAACAATCAATTGAGTATGACTTCAAGTTCCCACATAACTCAACACAGGTAAGGGGATGCTTTAAAGAGATAGCCTCCTGTTTGAAATTAACAATATCCCTATGCATTTGGCTACTGTGAGTTTCTTACCAAGAGTCTAATCATTTCTGAGAGTACCAGTAAAGGAAGCTTATAGTCCTAAAATGCTAAGGAATATAACATTAACTGCCACAAATTCACAAGGACAATATCAGTCCCTGCACCCCTAAGGCAACCTTCCCATCACTGACTCTCATCTCCAGTCCCACTCCACTGCGTCAGACTTCAACAGCTGTATGACTGCCCCTCCCCCACAGAACTTCCCTGTTCATTCATTTTTCAGCCTTTTTAAATCTGTCAAGCATATACTAGGCAATGAAGTAAATGGACACAAAGATGGGCAATACTCAGTTTATTAATAACTAATAATTTATTAATATGCTAGCAAATGTAACAAAGAACAAATAGAGGGTTCTATTTTAGGACATATAAAAGGGGACTTATCTTGGTCAGGAGTGTCAGGGAACACTTCCTGGGAAAATTACAATAAAGTTGAAACCTGAAAGATGGCCCTAGATTACACTTCCAAAGCCTGTTTTCTGCCACTTTCAGATTAATATTTAATAAAACTTTCAACATTTCTTGCATTCAAAATCTCTACCCACTAGAACAATAATTAAACTGGTGAGACTTATCTTTAGGACCACTAGGTCTATAGAATGAAATATTATTTTTCAATATGTGCATAACATTTTATCTTATGGGAGTCCTACAAATAGCTGGATGTCCCTGATATATTTTTATGTAAAAAAGGCAACCTGTAAAGAAATGTATATGACTTATTCCATTTTTAGGAAAATGAACAACTTAGCACGGATGTTTTTGTTTTTATAGGGATTTTTGAGCACAGAGAAATATGTGGAAGGAAACACATCAAGCTATTAACAATGGTTTCCTAAGAAGAAGAAAGAAGAGATGAAGAAATATAGAAGGAAAAAACTGCTATAGTATAACTAAAAATATAATGGTTTAATTTTAAGTAAAAATTCAGAAGTACGTATCCCATCTATACTATTTCTGCAAATCTGCAAAAATTGAAAATAGTAGAGATTTTAGTCTTTACCAAATAGAAATATCATGGATAAATGATATTATTGATTGATTAGGTGACAAGATTGTAACAATTTGTATCATTGGTATCTGTTTTCATTTTAATGCCATGCTTGCAATAAAGCAATGTTTAAATTTTTTTGTAATTTTAAGAATAATCTCTGCTACCCAGTTTCAAAGGCTCTCTTTAATTCAGCTTCAGCCTCTCTCTTCAGTTTCCCACTGCTTCCCAGATGCATCCACCAAGTGTTTTTTATCAGTAACCTTCAGCTTTATGGCTTTTGTGATAGATTTCAGGGTGTGTGGGGCAGGTGTGGCAGGGAAGAGAAGAAAGAAAATTTTATTGAGTTCTGCTATGTGGCAGGTACTATGTAGGTACTTTCAATTTATAAATCCATTTAGTTCTTTCAATATGTTAAAAGGGAGGTATTTCTACCTTCTCTCTTTTACAAATAAGGAAACTGAGTTAAGTAATGTCTGCAGTTCACAGCACCAAAGGGGTAGATCTTGAATTTTCACACGGGACAGCCTTATTATAAAACTCACCCACTGCACTTTGTCCTCTGCCTACTTTTTCCATACTCGTCTCCCACGAGTCCCCAATGGTCTCTTTACTCTAGTTATACTAGTCATGTTGGATTACTTGCATTTTCTAGTATAAGTCATTTTTTTCTCTCACTCAATCTCCCTTTCCCAACCCTCTCTTTCTCCTTCTCCTCTTCTTCTTTTTCTCCTCCTCATCCTCCCACCTCTCCTTCCCCCCCTCTCTTTCTCTCTCTCGCTCTCTCTCTCTCTCTCTCCCTCCCTCCCTCCCTCCCTCCCTATCTCTCTTCATTTTACTTTGCTTGGAATGTACCACTCCTACTCCACGTGTATATTAAGCAAATCATTTGCTCCCTAAGACTCAACCCATTTATCCTGTCTCTAAACAGACTCCAGAGCATCCTCTGGGCTTCCGTTATGCCTACTTTTTACCTCTATTATGTCTCTTATCACTGCCATAATTATTTGATGATTTAGTTGCCAGCTCACCTAACCCTTCTCCTTTCCCACCCTATCTGTGAGTCATCATCAGGCAGAAGCTATACTAAGTTCTTCTTTGTAATTTCAAAGCCTCATATAGGACCCGGAAGCCATCAAAAACTTGATAAATGCATGCCAAATGATTGAATAAATTAATTGTTCCCTGGAGTTCAGTACTCAAATCCAAAGTCATTTGGAGAAGGCAGGTGAGGGAACAAGACAGAATGAACGTGATAGTTTGCCCTCTGTTCTTAAAAGATAGCACAGTCTCTCAGATAAGTTAACATTCTGAGGGAAGTTTTGCATCAGAATAATTAGTTAGAGAGTACAAAGTTTCTGAGAAATCATGTGTAGTTATATACACAAAATTTTACATGGTGCACCTGCAGAAGCTGAACCCTAACTCAGGGGCATCCAGCCATACCAAAGATTTCCTTGTCCCTGGTGTGGCATAGAAGCTGGAATAGTGGGTATTTCAACAATGACCCATGTAGAAAAATGACTGATGATGACAGGAGACTCCTTAGTTCTTATGACTACAGAGAAGGAAGACCCCCAATAAAAATTAGCTTTAATTTCTTGCCAGCCCAGTGGATGAGAGAAGAGAGTTGAATTTGAGTAAATAATAGGGATAAAAGAATATGATACTTCTTACTTTACTATATTTTGTATAAGTTAGGATTACTGGGTTTCAAGCAACACAAAATTCTACCTAATAACTTAAGAAACATTGAAGGAGGTTTTGCACAGAAAGAACAGCCAAAAAATAAAGCCTTTGGAACCAACAAGAACTAGTGAAGCTCTGAGGTTCTAGGGAACAGGAGTCAATGGCCTTTGTCAGAGTGCCATCTTGGAGCTGAATTCACTCCAAAAGTTTAGGAAAAAGTCAAAACCTGAGGCAGGCTCTGAGAACCCTGAATGGACAGAGAACCGTAAAAAGACTCCAAAAGCTTATGAAAGAAAAAGAGCTTAGCTCACGTTGGGAGAAAGGCATGAGGAAGATGGGGAAAGCAAAGTAATGTTCACTGAATGTAATGTTCATTCTGACGGTGTGATAGGCACTTTTGGTATGCTGTTTTATTAATATGGTGCAGCAAAACTTCAGTGAATGTACAAAAAGTAATGACTATCACAGAATGCAGACTTCATTTACTTCATAATCATGTGTATGGCTGGCCCTTGACCTTAGGTACCCTCCACTAAGCACATATTTGATTTGCACAATGAGGCCCTTGACGCTGGTAAAGAGCAAAGGGTCAACATTGCTGGTCAGAGGAACAAATGATCTTTCCAGTCCATCTCTGCCCCACGTTCAAGCACAACCCTGCAGGAGATAATGTCAAGCACTTTACATGTGCCTACATGAGCATTCACTCCTTAAAAGTGTACAGAGACTACAACTAGCTTACCTTTTAGGAACTTCTTTCTCCTCTAGTCCCTAAAGCAGATAGAATCCAGCTCACTCTGTCCTAAAATAAGTCTGCTAGTTTGAGGTAGAAAAGAAAGTATTTCTAGATGGTTCTATATACTGACAGTTAAATCTAGAAAGGGCCTAAAGAACTATGCAATACTTAGTCCATGCTCACATGCTTCTATGCTTTTATAGATGAGAAAATGGAATTTCAGATAAGACAAAGGAGTTACCCAATATCTCACAGCTGTTATTAGGAGCAAGACTTTAACCTGGGACTCCCATTTTCTAATTCATTTCTTTTCTTACTTTACCAGAGTTTACTCAGATGTTGGAATTCCATGGCAGCTTTAAGTTCTTCACAATTAAGAAGTAGTGGATTAATTACCCCACTGTGGATTAAATAGTTTTTCACTTGATTTAATTATTCACCTCTATCTTTCAGAACATTTTTCTCAATCCAAATGATGACCAATGCAACAGAGCATTTTCACCTTCTCATAAGAATTCTAGAGACTGAAATCATAGGTTTATCATAGGCAGTTTTCATTTGAGGCTACTCCTTTTTTATTTGCAGTCCCACCAACATGGTGGTATGCTCTTTCTAATTATTCACAATGGTGATAGAGTCCATGAACCCAAGAAGCAACATCGGCTATCCACTATGATCTATGGAGTTTTTTAGATCAGAACAACTTCGACCACCCAGATTAAGAATACCTTTGGAAGCTAATCCAATAGCACTATCTGGCTGACAGATGCAAAGGCAAACAACAAAAACTGAAATAGTCCAGAATAAATTGTTATGATTCCAGAGTATCTCATTTGCATTTTGGATTCAAAATCTATGGAATGGAAATGTAATGCTTTTAGTCTCCTACTTTAATTGTGATATCAGTCAGGTATCTTAGCTGCAAACAACAAAATCCATTCTGGCTAGAGTAGAAAAAGAATTTCTTAAAATGATAACACCCTTAACTACACCAAAACATACAAATAAATATGTAAAGCTTTACAAATATATATGTAAAGCTTTTGTAAAATACAAAGCTTTGAATTGGACGTTATCAAACTTTAAAAATTTGTACTTCAAAGGCATTGTTAAGAAAGGGAAAAGATAAGACACAGACTGGCAGATCATATTACTCATAAAGGACTTGTATTGAGAATATATCAAGAACTCCTACAAGTCAATAATAAGACAAACTAATTTAAAATGGACAAAATATTTGTAAAGATATTTCACCAAAAAAGATATACAAATGGCTAATAAGCACAGGAAAATATGCTCAACATCAGCGGTCACTAGGAAAATGCAAATTAAAACCACAATGAGATACCATTTGATGCCACCTAGAAAAACTATAATCAAAAAGCTATATTGAAAAAGATAAGGCCAGGTGCGGTGGCTCACTCCTGTAACCCTAGCACTTTGGGAGGCTGAGGCAAGAGAATCGCTTGAGCTATGATGACACCACTGCACTCTAGCCTGGGCAACAGAGCGAGACCCTGTCTCAAAAAAAAAGAAAAGAAAAGAAAAAGAAAAAAAAAGATAAGTAATAACAAGTGTTGATGAGCATGCAGAGAAATTGGAAACTTCATGCATTGCTGGTAGAACTGTAAAATAGTGCAGTTGCTTTGAAATCAATTTGCCAGTTTCTTAAAAATGTAAACATAAATTTACTATATAATTCAACAATTCCACTCCTAGGTAGCTACTTAAAAGAAATAAAATGAAAACGCATGTCTTCACAAATACTTACACATATATTCATTAAAACATTATTCAGAAAGGCCGAAAGTGGAAACAATCCAAAAGTCCATCAATTGTAAATATATAAACAAATCGATATTTCCATACAAAGGGATACTATTCAGTCATAAAACGAAACGAACTATTGATCAATGCTACCATGTGGGTAAACGTCAAAAACCTCATCCTAACTAAAAGAAGCCAGATGCAAAAGGCCACATATTGTTTCATTCCATTTAGATAAAACATCTGGAAAAGGCAATTCTATGAGAAAGAATGTAAATTAGTAGCTGTCTGGGCTGAAGGTGGAAACAAATATCAATTACAAATGGGAATGAGATATTTTTGTATTGATGGAACTGGTCTGAAACTAGATAGTGGTGACAGTTGCAAAACTCTAAGAATTTACTGAAAATCATTGGATTGTACACTTAAAATGAGAGTATTTTATGGTATATAAATTGCAACTTACTGACGCTTTTTAAACAAAAAGACTCTTCCATTTTCACCTAAGATGGAGTAAGAGAGACTGGATATACCCACCCATGTGAAAGAACCAAAAAAAATGATATATTAAACAATTCTTTTTCAAGACTCAAGAAAACAGACAGCCAAAGAGAGGAGTCATGGACAGACTGGATACAAATGGATGAGTCACGTGATTGCCCCACCTTAGTGTCATGAAGACTTTTCAGGCTTTGGCTCAGGATGCAGAGAGTGAGGCAGAGTTCAGTGGATGCCTGAAGTTTGAGAGCAGGAAGCCGACAGTCTGTGGGTACAAAGGCAGCTAGAGTTCTCAGTAGAGTATTATTGAAGAGTAAGCTACACTGAGAGAGAATTTTGGAGATCTGCAGATGGTCTCCCCCAAGTATTCAATACTTGCATATGAAGCAGTTAGCAAAGGTTAGAAAAAGAACCACTTGAAATGACCAGAGGGAACAGCCAGAATAAAAAGTCTTCATAATTCACAGTGTGTTGGGTAGAGTCAGAAGAATCTTGCTTCCATATTGAGGGATAATTAGCCTTAGACTAAACATGGGTCTTTTTCCACCTAACAAATCATAACAGCAAGATCCAAAAGGATAAAACTGTTAACAAGTAACTTAGCTGTGTCCTAGAAAAAAGCTCAGGAATATTTATAAGAAAAGAAACATCCCTAGCACCAAATAAATTACAATGGCTGACATCCAATCAAAAATCACCAGGCATGCAAAGAAGCAGGAAATATGATGTATCATGTGGAGAAAAATCAATCAAAACTGACTCAGAACTGACACAGATGTTAGAATTAGCAGACAAGGAAATTAAAGTAGGTATTATAACTCCATTTATATGTTCAAACAGTTAAGTACAGGTATGAGAGATATTTTAAAAAACAAGCATTGAACTTACGGAGATAAAAACTACAATGTCTGACATTTAAAAATCCACTGGATAGGATTAACAGCAGACTAGATATTGCACAAGAAAATAGCAATGAACTCAAAGATGTAGCAATAGAACTCTCTAAAATGAAACATGAAATGAAAAAATAATTCTTAAAAAAGTGAAAAAGCATTAGTGAGCTGTTAGACAACTTCAAGTGGTTTAATATTTGAGTAATTGGAGTCCCCAAACAGAAAAGCAGGGGGAACAAGAAAATATGTAAAAAATAAAGCTTGACATTTTCAAAATTTGAACTATAAAACAAATAAAAGTTCAAATAATTTCAATGATTCTCAAGCACAAGAAATATTCGGAAATTACACCAAGGAACATCATAATCAAATTGCTCAAAACCAATGATACAGAGCAAAATCTTAAAAACAGAGGAAAAAAACCATGGAGAACAAAAAACAAAGACAAGAATGACATCAGATTTCTCCTAGGAAATGATGCAAATTACAAGATAGTAAAAGCAACATATTTAAACTACTGAAAGAAAAAAAAATCTGTCAACCCACAATTCTATAGTAAGAATTAAAAAGAAATTAGTCATTAGAGAAATGCAAATTAAAACTACAATGAGATGCCACTACCCACCTATATATAAGAAAGGCTAAAATTAAGAAAACTGGCCATACTAAATGTTGGTGAGGTTTTGAAAGAACTGGAACTCTTGTACATGGCTGGTGGTAATGGAAAGTGCTACAACCCCTTTAGTAAACCGTTTGGAAGTTTCATAAAAATCTTAACATACGCTTACCATTTACCACATGATCTACCCATTCCATTCTTTGTTTTTTCCCCAAGAGAAATAAAAACATTTGTCTATGAAAGATCTGCATACTAATGTTTTTAGCAGCTTTCTTTTGTAGTAGCCGAAACCTGGAAACAAACCCAAATACTCTGATAGTCATGCAGGTGGATGGGGAAAAAATGGTAGTATATTCATACAATGGAATATGACTCAGCATTGAAAATAAATGAATGATTGATTGCTACACACAACAACATGGATGAATCTCAGAACAATTATGCTTGGTGAAAGAAGCTAGATGGAAAATAATCCGTATTGTATGATTCTATATATATAAAATTCTAGAATTCAACTAACCTATAGTGACAGAAATAGAAAGGATCAACTAGGGACAGGGAAGATAGGCAGGAATGAGGAATTACAAAAAGGCATGAGGAAAGTTTGTGGTGATGGATATATTATCTTAACTCCAGTGATAGTTGCACAGATGTATGCATATGTAAAAATGCATTAAATCAAATATTTTATAAGTACAGTTTATTGGATGTCAATTATATCTTAATAAAGCTGTGAAAAATATGTTATTGATATATATCAAAATTATATAAATTTAGCCAAAATCAATACCAAGAGATATATCACCATCTGAGAATAAACTAGGATGCAAGAATAAATAAGAAATTTGATTTTAAAATATGTAAGGAAATAAATGATGGAAATATGTATTTCTCAAAACTATTTTGAGGGACATAACAATAAGCATATAGATGCATTTTCAGAAACATGACAGAGACGTGGTCTGATGAGGAAATCACAGCTACCAAGATTACCTGAGTACTGCATGCTGGAACTCATCTCTGATGATAGCACTACAAAATAATGCCACTTTTTCTTTAAAAACTTTTTCATAAAAGTTCCCTTCCCTAAAGCCAAATACCTCTGCCAACATTTGCATCAGAAAAATGCAAACTTCACTGATGCCTCATACCGCACAGCACATTTTTGAACTGAAGTCTCATTCGAGTGCATGTGATTGTTGGGGCCTGGGTCACATGCCTGTATTTAGCTGCAAGCAAAGCTAGGAATTCAAGTTCAGAATCTGTGTAGGGCAGGAAATACTCACAATGTGTCAGTTTCTCCATAATTTCTAAAGGTCATTTAGAAGATAATGGACAGATAGAAATAATGATAGTTGTCCACTATAATCATTATTCAAAATTAGACCCATGCAAAACTGTTAATATTTCCTTAACCATCACTTTATAAGAAAGGAAATTTTGTAGACTTCAATAATTCACACTTTAAATACAATACTATTCTTAATTTAATGTTTATTATTGATGCTAGAGAGATGGATTACACAATTTTACTTTCAGAATTACGTCAAAGGAATATGTAATCTATTAGTAATATCTTAGATGCACATAGTCTTTACATTTTTGAAAGATTTTTCTATAACTTATCTGTAATTTCAGAAGGTAATAGTCATACCTTGGACAAAATGCAATCAGATCTCCAGAAATTGAATTAAAGTATTAAATAGCAATTCTGATAAGGCAGAAATTAATGATTAATGATGCAGAAAAAATGGGTAGGAATATACAAAGCACAAGAAATAACTTGGCACCAATTGATAAACACAGTTAATTTTCCACAGAAACTGATCAAGAAACTCAATCAAGAATGTATTGGGATTTTGCAAGAGCATTTCAGGAGAAAATCTTAACTGTGGGGGTTTCTCTCACATAAATGGAGAGAGAAGAAAGGAAACTAAAGTTGTTTTTAGGATTTTAGTTTGGAATTAACAGAAATTTAAAAAAACACAATAGGAGCAAATTTGGAGGAGAAGCTCAAGAGTAGAATTTGGCAAATTTAGATTTAAAAGTCCCGTGGTCCACCCACATGGAAAGGGTCAGCATTCAGACATTTTGTTCTGGGATTTAGGAATCACAGAATCATTAGTTTTAGTTCTCAAGTCTTTATTTTATTTGGATCTTATAATAATGAGAATTAGGTTCAGAAAAAAAGAAATAACTGAAGTTTAAACAAGGTAGAAACTTAGTTCTCTCTCACATCTGTTAAGTCCAGAAGTTGAGCTGGCATGATGCTCTACAGAATTAAAGACCCAGCTCTTTTTCTCATGTGGCTTCTTTTCCCAAAGTTGTCTCGTGGTCCAAGAGGGCTACTGGAGCTTCAGCCATCGTATCCATATTCCAATCAACAGGAAAAGAGAGAGAAGTAAAAAGAGCATGCCTGTCTATTTAGAGACACTTCCTATAAGCTGCACATCATTTCCACCTTCATCCCATTGGCCAGAACTTAGTTGATGGCTATACTTATCTATCAGAGTGGTTGGGAAATACAGTCTTTATTCTAAGCCACCCATTTTCCTAGCTAAAAATCGTGGCTCGTTTTTACTAAGTGAAAGGAGGAGAGCAGATATTGAGTAATAATTTGTACTTAACTTAAATACCCAAGGCAAATGGCTCTAGCAACACTCTCTCTCCCACTAAAGAAAGTAAGTGGCAGTAACAGCACCATCATAGGGATCAATGCAATCTAGTCTAATTTATAAAACATAAAATCACTCACAAGCTTTCATACCCTAACAATTATTAGTCAAAAGCTTCTTATAAGACACAACAGACCACAACATATCAAAGTGTCGGGGCATGATGTGTACACAGAACCACATTGATGACAATTAAACTATTACAACATAACCATCAGAAATCCACTGGTACTAACCACTTTTTATAGGGGCAAATGAATAAATTCCAGACACATGGATAACATGTATAATGTCCTGGATCTGATACACAATCATGATATAAAATTATAAAAGGTAGCTCACAGTTATCAAAAATCCAAAACTCTAATTTTGGATGACCATTTGGTTGACCAGTTCAAAATGCAGCATGAATTTCAACAACAACAACAAAAATTATTTAAGATATCCTTCTAACTAAAAACTTTGTGCTATTTTATATCATATATTTCTTTAGAAAAAACTCAAAAACCATATGTTCCTATTAGTCTGATACCAAAAAAAATGAAAAGAAAAGAAAATTGGAAGAAACAGCAATGAGGAAGAAAAAAGGCTAAGCTGCGTAAATGGAATAACTGCTATCATTTTTCTTTGCCACTACCTTGACAATAAAAGGTTCCTATGGAAGCTCCTAATTTATGGTCCTTTCAGGCAGTCACTGCTGAACAAAGCCACATTGATTTCCCTGGATCCAAGGTGGGGCAGTTCAAGGCCACTAACAATTGCAACTCACACTTCTATTGGTTGATATCTATGAATTGGATCTGACCCAGACCAAATTTATGAATGGGGCTGATCTTGGCCTACCTGTCTTATCACCAACAAATAGAAACTTTTAACTTACCGTAAGTCGTACACATGAGTGCACCCTGGACTTCTGACCCATGCCTGCGCTAGCTCTCTGGTTTGGAGACCTTATGACTCTCTTTGAAGATTATGCACCAATAAAGTATATTAATCTTTGATACAGCCAAACCTTTAACTGCTGAGAACAGTATTATTACAGCAAGAAGACTAACTTAAAAGGAATTAGGCAGAAAAGTTTAGTGTGTTTGTTCCTGGGTTTTCCTTAGGTTAGTGTTATTAATAAAGTGGGATTAAAAGTTCCTTTATGAAATATTTCTTCCTTCACAAAACATTATAGGACAAATATGTAGAGAAATAAAGTAGGGAAACAGAAAGGAAGAGACCAAAACTCAGTGCCAATGGGTATATACTAATCTATGCATAAAAATAAAGAATAGAAATAGGAAAAGAACATTAGAAAGAAAGAAAGCTAATATTTTAATAAATCAGTGATAAAGAGAATGAAAGCGTTGACATCAAAGAGATGATAAAGAAGGGAACTGGAGAAACAAAGAAAAATCAAAGTCTTAACTGTACAGCTGAATTCTATTCTTTAAAAGCTTTCTGAAGGAGGTGGCATGAGCTGAGTTTTGAAGGACAGGCAGGAGTTAACAAGGAGGAGAGTATATGCGAAGATAGTAATAGGTGACATAGAACCCATCTGGGGAACTGCGTGCAAAGCGTGAGGTAGGGGCATGAAGTAGAGATTAGCCAGGGTTCAAGTCACGTGCTTTGTGCAGTAAGGCAGAGTTTAGCTTTATCCTGAAGGCTCTTATGGAATTGTCGAAGGAGTTTAAGCAGAGAAGTAACATGATCAGATATGCATTTTAAAAAGAATCACCAAACCAAAGGGAGGGACACATAGGAATGTAGACAGAGAGGAGACAGAAAGACAGTAATATAGATGAGAACTGACATGATCTTGAGCTCAAAGACACTGGGAAAAAGGAAAAGGCAAGAGGCATTAGGAAATGGAAACTGTGGCCTTGTAGATTGGATGAGAGAGGGAGAGAGAGAGCGAGCAAGCACTATAAGGTAAGATGGCACCAACCATGTTTCAAATATAAGCATCTAGGTAGCTGGTTTTGTGGTTCTCTGAAATATGGTCTCCAGGAAAATGAAGAGGTCTAGGGAAAACTTAGTAAGTTTAGTTTTGATAATGTTCAATGTGAGCTGCCTGTGAATGATCAGGAAATGTCAGGAGGCAATTGACTGGTGAATCTGAAAATCAGCTTAATTTATGGTGCAATGACTCACATAGAATAAGACCTACAGAAATTCTTTAACTAGAGGAATTATATTGATTTGAATAAATTTGTTGAGAATTATTGAAACCACAATGTGTAAGTGAGAAAAATGTACAAGGTATCATTATATATGTTCCAAATTGAAAACAATTTCACTAAGTTTTGAGTTTAGTCTATAGTCCTTCCTCATTAAGGAATTGGTATTGATCCTCAACCAGTGTGGATCTGGTAATAGCCTCACCAATAGCCTTTCCGTGTTGTTCTAGGCATGCTTCATTATTGCCCTTGTCCCACTGTGTCTGACCAGCAGTGTAATGTGAACTTATTGCTAAGCCTTGAGCTTTGCTTATGGAGACATGAAAGACTTTGAATACTGAGTCTATCTTCATCAACTTCCCTGGATGTCTGCCCAATAATTCTGCTGTTTTCAACCTGAGCCTTCTGGCTCTTGGATTCTTCTACTGAGATTATGGTTCTTCTCAAGTGAGGGCTGTGTTCCTTTTCTTTTTTCAGTGGCTACAATTTCTTCATTATATGTCGATTGAAGGGATTTAAAGGCCCTAATGATGGTATGAGTTTCTTCCTCCTAGAGTCTCCACTATTATACTCCCCTGGAAATAGCTCATTCAGAGAACTATTGCTATCTGCTTCCTTCATGCTTCATATTACATGAATTACCCTAAGAACACCTTCTCCTAGGCAGAGTTAGTGGTTGCCTCTTTCCTCTAGAGGGTTATTGCCCTAAAGAAGTTAGTATATGATCAGTGAGGAAAAACTCCCAAATGTCATCTGTATCATGTATTTTGGCCCCATTCCTATCCCCTTTCAAGTAATGTAGGAATGCAAAAGCAAAAAACAGACAAAGATCATCCTCCCAATTGCTCACTTCCTAAATTTATTTAGGATTGTGTAGACACACTAAATGATGCCAATCACAATTGAGAAGGAAGTTTCCCTCGTCTTGATTGCCTCGCCAATAAGAAGTGGGTATACCACAATGTACATAGGTCCTCCAGAATGGGGAAGAGCTGAGTTCAGAGCATCTGTTCAATCTTATATGAAAAGAATACACCTACATTAACAGGAAATACATCCTTTCATAATGATTGTCCGATTGGACTATCTATCCTTCATCTATATGTAACTCCAATACACTACCCTTTAGAATCTAGATGTAGGGATAAGGTGTACTGTGTCAGATTGCATGGACTCAGAGCTTGGCTCAGCTACCTAGCAGCTGTGTGATGTTGAGCAATTTGCTTTTACTCAGTTTCCTCATCTGTAAAATGAGGATAATATTAACAATAAGACCTGCCTCATGACGTGATGTGAGGATTAAGTGGCATGACATATGTCAAGTAAGCCCTCAATGAACGTTAGCTATTAATGTAAAAAAAAGATTTTTTCTTGCATTTTTGAGGGTTTATTTTGCATTGTTTTGGATTTTTGTTTATTTGGTTGGTTGTTTTGTTTTTTAATGAAGACTGGAAACTGATGCTGCCAGATGGAAACCAGAGTAGAGTAAACAATGGATATTTATGGGTGGACACACACCATATCTTGCTCCACTGTTCCAGGAAGTGACCCATCGGTATATGTCACTCAGGGAAGAAGAAAGCACAGTGGTATATCCCGGCACGGAGAGCATAGCATCTCCCTGAATGACAAGCAGCTGGGCTGGAACAAAGCCAGTGAAGGAATGCAATCTCTTTGAAAAAAAAAAAAAATCACAACACATCTTCCTGTTTTGACAGCCCAGGGAAAAGAGGCAGCTTTATAGAATAAAGCAGCAAGCGTGCTTTGAGATCTTCCAATGAAAAGCAACGAGGAAGCACACCCTCTTATTGTGCAAAATCCCTACTTATGTGTACATCAAGAGCTTTGGCCCTCACCCGAATTGTGCTGTAAAGAGGAGAGGATTTTGACTGTTTTTCCCTGATAGGGCACAAAATTCTTTCTTCCTGGATTTGGCTGGTGCTGCCACAGCTGCTGAGAACAAACATAACATTACAGAGGACATCTCTCGAATAAGAATTTTCCCATTGGTAACCTGAATATGTTCACCCTTCTAAGAATGTTGTGTCACAATCATTTTTGGACTCCTGAAATTTTTATCAACCACAAAGGTAGCAAAATAAGATTTAATCTACCATTAGTTCATTATAACCAGATTATAAACAGTAGTTAGAGGCAGAAAAGGGAAGAAAGAAAAGAGAGTCCACTGACAAAGAATAAGAGAGAAAGACACAGAGAAGAGGGAAGGAGCACACACCTGCTAGAAATAATTAGAAAAATGTGAACTAATATTTATGCAGGGGGTTCACTTTCTCTCTCCCTTCAGAAGATAGAACGTTTATTTAATGAGTCTCCATCAACTTGTCAAGCAAAACAGCTGCACCTTCTGGGTCTATAGCTCAGAGAAAGGAGCTAAAGTGTCATGTCCCCATGAAGCTTCCTAAACTGGGTGTCTCAAATATTTTGTGCAAGGAAAACAAAAATCCCAAACAACCAGAAACTCCTCCATCCTGAGAATTGCCTGCGCCATCTAGTGGCACCATGTAATATAACCTCCGGGAGGTTATCTATGGAATCAAAGCTTCTGACTTTTCCTGTAGAGTTAGGAAGACAAATTATCCATCTAGTCACAGGATGTCAGTGCCAGAGAGACCTTAACAAAGCCAGTGGTCTCTGCTCTGCACAAGAGAATCCCATAGAGAGCTTTTAAAAATAGATCTCATGCCAAATAAAAGGAATCAGAATTTCTAGGACTGGGGTTCAAGGAATTGGGATTTTTTTTTTTTTTAAAGCTCTTCAGGTCACTTAAGGTGAATCAAGCCTTGAGAAACACTGAGTTAATCCAACCCTTCCCTGTTATAAAGTGTAGAAAGGAGGAACGAGTTATCCTTAGTCATTTAGTTGCTGGAGGAACAGAAATGGAGCTGAGGCATTCAAATTGTGAGGTCTTATTAGACCAACTTGAACATTATGAGACTACGAAGGGGCAGGGCAGGAGGTAAGAGGAAAGCACCATTCCAGATCCAGAAACTACAATTTCCCTTCAGAGTGGGGATGTTTTATTCTTTTTCTTTTTCTCTCTCCTGTCCTGAAATCACCCTAAAATTTTTCAGACCAAATGAACATATGTACACCTCATTCATTTGAAAAGATGCTTTTTGCAATAAAAAATGTTTATGATTTTAAAAAATCAATTGAATGCAGATATTTTAGCTTTTTTATTTTATGTGGTACATTTTAAAACTTTTTAGCAGGCTCTATGTGCACAAATTTTGCTGGCTTTAGGAATTATAAAAATGAATTCTTTATAACTTGCCTCACTTCAAAAAAGATTTGGAACAAAAGTAGATATAAAGCAGTAACATGTTTTTTTTTTTAATTTTAAATGAGTGAAAGGTAAGGATGACCAAATAGTAACATGAAATCAGAGTTAGTACACAAGAATATATTCCTTAATTAGATCTTACACAAATATTGCTGAGCTTGTTAGAACTAATGAAAACAAAAAAAGATACGATCAGTTACAAGATTTCCATTCCCTATTTGATAAAAACAGACCATTTGACCCAAATAAGAGTAGTTTTCCTTGACAGAAAATAAATGTGATCAATAAGTAACACATAGTAGAGGATGGTGATAAGTGCTATGAAGGAAAATAAAGCAGGGAGAAAAATCAGAGTTTAAGTATTAAATAGGGTGATCAGGGAATGTGTCACTGAGGTGAGGCACCGAGCTGTGCAGCTATCTGAGGGGTGGGCATCTCAAGCAGATAGGGTAGCAAATACCAAAGCCCTGAGGAGCAAGCATGCCTGGCATGTTTGAGGAACATCAGGAAGCTAGTGAGAGAGTAGTTGCAACTAAGGTTAAGTTTTATTTAGATTATGTCACTTCTCATTCTGAGAAACAGGCAAAGTCCTTGCAGTGGTTTATAGATCCCTGCATGATCAGGCTTCCATCAATTCATTGTCCTCTCCTGAACTGCTCATACTCAGAGATTTTTGTGCAAAAGCTCCCAAGAGGGCCAGTTTGCCTAAGTAAATTCCTATGTTGATTCTTATTTGTGGCCAGAAGAAGAGGCAGGTTTTATTCAAGGACACTTGAGGAACAGAGGCAGGAAATGTTGGTAACAGGGTAGTGGCTCCTCCTAGACCAGGAAGTTCTTCCGAAGGGTGGAAAAGCACAGGCAGAAGGACTTGTTTCTACTAATGGCTCTGGAAACAGAGACACACACACAGTTTTGTTTTAATTTCTGGAATAGCAAGGTGTGGAGTGGGAAAGTTGAGCATTTTCTTATGCAAATCATAATGTCTGCGGACTGATGCCATAGACATTTCTGGTGCATTGGAAGTGCCGCGGCTGGGTTGAACTTTTTTCTGAGGAAACTATACAAGACATATTCCAGGAAATTCTTGGTACAAAGGACACAACATTTTGGTGACAACTGGATCTGAGTATTTGAGAAATAAAAATGTTTGGAGTTTCCCACCAATTCATCTTCATTTTGTAGGAAGGAAGGGAGGGAACAGGGAGAAATGAAGGAGAAAGAAAGAAGAAAGGGCGGGAGGGAAGAAGGCATTTAAGATACCCTATGCCTCTATACACGCACACACACTCACCCATGCACACACACACACAAACCCACACACACATACATATACACAGTTATACATACCTGAAGCAGTTAATGAATTCTAGATTCAATGGCAAAGAAGAGAGGTATGGCAAAGCAACATTGAAAGTTACCTGTTAAACAGTTTAATTCATACATTGTGTTTCCAAAAATTTAAGTTTAATTTGGGAAAAGAGAGATATGAAGGAAGAGTCTCCTGAACAGATTAAATATGCAAGACAGAAGAAAGGAAAAGAATTTTTCCAGTCTAAATGGGATCCCACTCAACTGGAAGGGACAGGCAGGAAGAAAGTGCAATCTGCATGTTGCTAGAGAGGCTGTATTTCCTACCATAAGGAAAGAAGCTGGTGGTAGAGGAGGTACCAAACCCGTTTTTATTTAAAATTTTGATATTTTGTTTATTATAGATTTTTTGCATTATTTTAGATTTTGGTAATTTTACTTATGTGATTACCGAGTTTTGTGGCTTCCCTTAGTCTTAGTCCTAGTTCCTGAGTAGCAGCACATCACAGAAAGATGCCAGTGCTCCAAGCATGCTACACTACTGGACCCAAAGAGCTAGGCTAATGACCTGATGAACTCCAGTGGTAACCTCAATAGACAGATGACCTACAAATGAAAGGTTTCTCTGCTCCACCAAATTTTGCCCTACTAAGAATTTTTGAACTATGGGATTAAGTAAACCATAAGAAAGAATGGGGTTAATAGCAAAATCGAGGTTAGCCACAAAAAATTAAGTTCTGTGTCTTGCCCATTTGAGTTTATGGACTGATATTCTCAATGATTTTACCAATAATTTTCAACTCTGACTGCATGTTAGAATCATGTGGAATGATTTTAATACATAGCAAAGACAGAACCCCAACCTGAGAAGTTCTGTTGTAATTAGGATGTTTTAAAAAGCTTTCAGGTTATTCCAATGTGCAGCCAGAGCTGACAACCATTGCCTTATACTATCAAGCATCAATGTTGCATGTCATGTTCTCTCTGACAGTTGAGCCTCGTAGAGACCCAGCAACCGTGGCAGACTTACTCACTGCCTTCCCAATCTTCCCTTCTTATATGGCTTCAAAACAAATCTCAGTATGCGGTGCATACTGCAGTGAAGTATAAAGCAAAACAGAGCTCACTACAAAAAGTAGAGAGCTTCAGAATATAATTACAATAACAAATTTTAGAGTCCTTTCACTTAGAGTCTATAGAGAGTCAATTCTCTAAAAAATATGTTTGCATTTATGGGATGATCATTTTTTTCAAGAATACCAAAGCCATTTTAAAGTTAGAAAAGTTCAAAATCAAAGAAAATGAGGCAGGGTGTGATGGCTCACACCTGTAATCCTAGCACTCTGGGAGGCCGAGGCAGGAGGATTGCTCAAAATCAGGAGTTCAAAACCAGCCTGAGCAAGAGCAAGACCCTATCTCTACTAAAACTAGAAAGAAATTAATTGGCCAACTAAAAATATATAGAAAAAATTAGCCGGGCATTGTGGTACATGCCTGTAGTCCCAGCTGCTCGAGAGGCTGAGGCAGGAGGATCGCTTGAGCCCACGAGTTTGAGGTTGCTATGAGCTAGGCTGATGCTACAGCACTCTACCCCGGGCAACAGAGTGACACTCTATCCCCAAAATAAATAAAGAAAGAAAAATAAAGAAAATGTGTTTTAGAATAAAATAGCACAAAACCTATTTGAGCTCTTTTCAATGAAATTATTGTCATAGTTTAAATATTTTTCTTTAGATGTTCTAATGACTGCATGAGAGCAGCAGACACTGAATCACCTTTGCCCCTGAAAGCCTGGAAGTAAAGCATACCTCTCCACTCTGTATTGTTACGGGGCTGGGTTAGATTAGGTTTAACCCTGGTTTTTCAAGGTGCTTATAATCTAATAGACTATTGGTAGCTCAGCATTCAGCATCATGACACCATGATAGATGTCCCTGAAATAGCCTGTGAAGCAGTTTACAACTTGAGACAGCTTTATTAACCCATCTGTTCACTCATATGAATGAAATCATTCCTCTACAAACTACAAATGGCTATCACCTCCAATGACAGCACTGCAAATGAGATGTTCAACTTGAAGGAGTATTTGCTTGCCCCTAAGGAAATGTTACTGCCAGGAAAAGTAGAACCAAGAACAAACTGGAAATGAGCTACTTGCCCTGTTTGCCAAATAAAGCCTATAACCAACCTATAAATAGGCAAGAGAAACAGCCAATCAGGAGGTGACTGAAAGGTGTTATGGCCAAGATCCCCAAATCTATCACTGGCACTGTATTCCTTTGATTAAATAGTGTTATCTTCCTGTAGAATATATGTAAATATACATACTTAATATATCCATGTGAAAAGGTAAAAACATTGTCACTAATAATTACATCTAATTGAATTATTCACATCACTTAGAAGCACTTAGCACCTAACCTGGAGGAAGATTATGCAGAAAGGATGGTGAGTGGGACAGAAAAAGAAAAAAACTTTATTCCTTTATAATTTGATTTAGTACTGATTCAGACTGTGTTCTTACTACAGTCTTCTCAATTCTCCCCCAATGCACCCACCAGTTTGCCCCCTATTTGAAAACCTATTTGTAAGCCCTATTTGAATACCAGCTCAGAGAAGCAAGTAATGAAAGACGACTTGGAAACCCAACAGAGGAGGCGTTCTTAATCTTGAACCACAGAGAGGGGTCCAGGGATAGAATTCAAAGGATCCATACACTTGAAAAGAAAAATTCCATCATTTATTTTCACTAACATCTAACTGAAATTTAGTTTTTCTTTCAAATATAAATGCAGGCACCAAACCACCATTGTATTAACAGTACCTGTGACTTTGTCACAGATAGAATTTATAGATATTTTTATCTCTCATTGCAGTTGTTGCAGATATCTTGAAAAAGTATGTGTCATTACTTTGAATTTATGATTAGGCCAGCTGCTAGATTGTTATATAATGTGTAAATAAGAAATACACATATTACTATATCACAGTGTTTTAAATTATTTTTGTAATTGTATTTCAATGTGATGTGTTTTCTTTGAATCCTTTGGATTTTATATTATACATTTAAAAATACTATTATTCGGAGAAGGATTGATAGGCTTTTCTAGACTGCCAAAGCAGGCATGACATCAAAAAGTTTTAAGAACCCTTGCAACAGGGAGTTTTCCCTTTTTATTCTACTTATTAATAATTACATTTTTGTTTACTTTTACTACATACCCCAAGTATGTAATCTTTCTCATAGAATTTGCAGATCCTAAAATTTATATCAAAAAGTTAGGCAAAAAACAAATTACTCTACTAAATTCTGTGCTATCAGTGGCCCTCCGGGTTTCATGGTTAGGCAAAGGTGGCAGATACCCTCAATGCTTCATTCCAAATACTACATTAAAAGTTATTTTCTGCACATGATCAAACTTCAATGATATGAAATACTTTCACTTGCATTTCTTAAAAAAGGAAAGAAATTATTCAATACCCATTCATGGCAGCTATTCTATTTCTGACTTCTACAGTGACTTGCTAGAGGACTATAGCAATTAACTCATCCTTTCGGAACTTCTACTTCTCTATATATAAAAAGCATAAAGTTATGGGTCATTAAACTATATAACTGTCTAAAGGTTCTCCAGCCATCAAATGCTGCTATTTCTTATAACCTATTTTGAGATTTCCAAATGATGAATGTTATATAATCATAAAATGGCATTGCACAGAGAAAGAATTCTGGAAAGATAGTGAAGCCTAGCTCTTATCTATTGGTACATTGGGTTAGCCCTAACCTACACTCATAGCACTCAATTTTGTTGGCTTCTGTCCTGTCACCAAGTTCTTGGTTATCTAGCTTGCCAGTTCTGGCAGATCTGCTAGAGGTGATCCTGCATCTATTTATGGAGGAAGAGGTAGAAACTTGGTTCCTTAATGGTGGAGATGACATGGTAACTTCCCATTTGTCAAAAGATACTCAGAACACCAGGAAATATGAAACGATTCTGTAGATATCAAATGCATACTTTTGCAACCAACACAATTCAAAATATCCAACATTTAAATCATTCCTGCAGGAACTCAACACAAGCAGTAATTACATCTTCCAAAGAAACAAAACAAAAACAAAACACTCTCTTATAGCCAATTAAACTCATTCAAGTCAATTATTCCAACAATTCTTGCCAATACACAATTCAAACCTTCACTTCAAAAGAATTTGTTTACAAACCTACTAATCGCCTTTGGGAATTAACTTCCAGGAAGCATTATAAAGTGTCCTGATCAGGAGCATCATGACCCTCAAGGGGATTTTCCAGCTCTGCCCCCAGAGCATTCTGCATCCCATAGATGGGGAATCCAGGGACCACAAAGATTTAAGGGACTTTTATGAAACAAGAGACTTCTGAGGCAGAAACAGACTAGACTCTTAACCTAGGACTCTGTGGACAATATTCTTACCTTACACACAAAAAGTATAAACCAAGCTTTTCAAGAATTACATTAACAGACTGACAATTTTATTGTGTGCATGTGTATTGTGGGGCCCAAATTTTAAATGCCAGGCTAGGGGTACAAAGATTGAACAATCCCACTTTCAATTTTTCAAAAAATCCAGCTTTTGTTAATTATAGCCAAGGCTCACCACTAAATAAAAGGAGGCTCTCTTCTATTCCCACTTTGGATGTATCCTGTCAGCATTAACTACTATACCAATAAATGTCTTTCACTATCTCCCCACTACCTTCTACAAGTATTCTGGAACCCTCTCTTTACGGATGCAAAGCACTTCACAACCAGAAAAGGAATTCAAGTTGCAGTGGGTAAAATTACAATTCTATAACTAAAATGCTATTGTAAAATCTCTTGGGATATAATTATCAATTTATTTATTAAAGTCATTTGCATGTATTAGATGCAAAATTATTTCATACACCCAATGCTTAATCTACTAAAGTCACAATAAACCTACATAGAGAAACCTACCATGGCTGTGCTGGAGAGGAAAGAAAGGATTATGCACAATAATATCTATATTAGAGATAGTTTATGGGTCAGAGGTAAGTCTACAAAGCATATATATATATATATATATATATATATATATATATCCATTAAGTTTTCCAGAGTATTACTACTAGCGATAAGGCTCTAACTCTACAAGTTTTCTAAATGGTGTTCCTGAGCAGTCACGGAGAATGCTGAAAATAGTCGAATCACTCTGCAACTGAAGCAAAGCTATATATAAAGAGAAATATATTTCTTTCTTTCTCCTTTCTTCTTCCTTCCTATCTTACTACCTGCCTGCCTTCCTCTTTCTTTTCTTTCTTTTATTCTTATACAGTGTGGGAGAAAGCAAGTATGACTGCTGCTAGTTGGTGGCTCTGTCTCCCCATTTTATGATTTTTGGCTTAAACTAAATTTTCATATATTTGATTGCTCCTTAACTAATATTTATTTACTTGTTCCTATGACCTCCACATTGGAAATGTCAGAGTGCCAGTAGGTATATGTGCCAGGGAAGAAAAGTTTCCCTCCTATTATAAAACAGAAGAAGCTCTGTTTCTGGGTAGCTCCACTGGTGTGAATCAATGTGCAAGGAGGAAAGTATTCCTTCCTAAGAGTGCCAGGGAATGAACCAGCTCTGACACAAATCCACCTATTAAATATATTGCACCCAACAGGAGATTCGTGCTGTGCTCTGAGACGTGGTGTTGCCAGATATTCAAAACAAAGTGAGCAGCAGCGAATACCTCTCCCCTCAAGGCAAACTGACCCCAGGTACAAAGAATATCAGTCAGGAGATAGGAAGGAGGACTCTTTTCCTTTCTAATTCTGGAATATATATTATTCAGTACTAAAAGGTTCATCAAACTCAAGCTTTCCTTCTCCAGAGCTGTTTGCACTGATCTAGGCATTAAGGATAAGCTTTCCCATCATCTATAAATTGGTAGTTCAGGTAGACCAAATAATTTTTCATATGTTTAAACAAGTAATTCTCTTACTAAGCTTTCCAATGAACAAATTTTAATAATTCTTAATAATCTATTACACCTCTAATTTCTAAGATTTGTATAAAAGTAAGGAATAGAAGGACAGTGTTAAAAAGTGTGAATCTGAAACCCACTAAGACTTCTCCTAGATATGCTAGAAAAATCTCAGTAACCCTCAAGAATTTTTTAACTCTTTTTCCTGTAGAATATAAAAAATTAACCTCTTTAGCATTTTGCTAGCTATGCAATGCAATTATAAAACAAAAAGTAGAAGGGATGAGACAGTGGGAAAGGGGAGATAGGCACAGTTGTAAACATAAGTTTTTAACCCGCAATTCCCAAAGAAAAACATTACTTTCCCAAGAGAAATCTTTCAGTTATTGTCCAAAAGATGGGTGGAATTTGTACAGTTGCTGATAAATCCATTGGTTTATTTCAGCTCACAATACGCCCTTAATCTCTGAAGGCAATGGTACCTATATACACAAAACAATCACTATCACAGCAGGTGCAGCAAAAGTAGATAGAGGGAACAGGCAGCATGTTAATAAGGAGACGGTTGGAAAACCACAATCTGTCAAGCTCTGGAAAAGAAATGTGGTCATGAGCAAATTCAGCCTATAGTCAGAGGCAGAGTTTTTACAGTGTGGGTCTGAATGATAATCGTGGGCCCAGACATATGTTGTCATCCTTCTTCACTTTTCAAACAGGAACTGTCACTTTGGAGATGTTGTAGTAATACTTGGCATTGACAACTGTCTCCCCTCCCCTCTAAACCGGAGGAGGTGTGTTCCCTCCACCAACACAAAATGGGAAATGATACCCGTGATCTAACGAAAAGTACGATTCAATTCCAATTTTACTTTACTTTCTCTTTCTTCTCTTTAACCTTGGAGAATAGCCAATTTTTGCATCTAAAAAAGAATAATGCAAGCAAACCAAAGAAAAAGGTTGTAGAGCAAAGCAGATAGTTAATAAAGAAAGGAAAAGGCCATTTCAATGCAGATTCAATTAGTTTCAAAACCAAAGGCTTCCCACAGGTCCCCAGCACAGACCTGTGAGTTGTACTGAGTGAGGTTCAGATGCCCTTTTTTTTTTTTAAAGAATTAGGACACATCCCCATGGTCCATGACACAGGCAAGAAAACTGATTTAGTGGCCTAATTCCATTCTCAAAATTTGAAACTCCAGTATTGCATTGGTGCCTTCTGGGCATTTTCCTGACATTTCACTGATGCTAAACTGTTCTCCATTTGGCTTTTTACAAATTGATATGTACGGCTGGGAGCACAAACATGTGTAAAGGTAAATTTACTATCCAAATACTTCAATGAGAAAAGCCAAACTGTGGGGAAAAGAATTCTAAAGAAGAGAAATCAGATTTAGCTTTAAAGAAAAAGAAAATACATCACAATGTACTAAACAACTTCTAAAATAATCTTAAACATAAGGACATCAGGTCACTAAAAGAACACCAATGTCAAGGGAAGGAACATTTGAATAATTTCCATCAACCTCCTCACCCCTCATTCCTTAATATGCACAACTGATGTTTTTCTGTCTTACATAAAGTGTTTTGCAAATGCAGGTTCAGACAAGCCCATTGTGTGCTCCACCCCTTGAGACAGCTGCCTAAGTCACTCCGATTTATAAATTATGGAGCTGCCACAAAAATCAGATGACTCAGATTGAATCTGTTATATATCAGGATCCATCTATCATTTGTACTGGTTAGATGTAAGACAACAGAGAGCAATTCCTCCTACTAAATATCTAAATGGCTGAGAGCAGAGAGAAGTGACAGCAGGCCAGCCAGGAAGAGATGGGGTGGGTGAGGGGTGCAGAACAGCTAGAGTCACCCCAAAAGAAAACAGAGTGGCATGTTGTTCAGTAGATCTGAGAAAGTTACATATAGCTTATTTAAGGAGGGCAAGAGGCTAAGAATGTTCTTGAATTACACTTCATTTCCAGAAAATGTAACAGGGACAAACAAAGATGTGCTTCAGTGTATATTTCTCTGTGCATAGAGGATAGGATTCATTTACAGAGTAAGAATTTAAGGCAAGCAAAACCAGCCATGGGTCCTGTTTGTAGACATGGTTTCTAGAAACTGACTCAAGGTGGAGATTCGGGTGTAGGAGGTTGTGGTGGAGTACCCTCTGCAATGAGAGCTGTGGGAGAGGCAGATTGTAAGGAAGGCAGGTTGGGCAGAAGGAAAAGCTGGCCCCAGTGCATTTGCTTCAGCCCATCCCAGAGGGAGCTCTCAGTCTAACATGACCCTTCAGAGCGTCCCAGATTGAAGCAAGAGTGTTAGTCCTCCCATAAGTGACCAGTCACTAGATGCTCTTCAAAGATACTGCTAAGAAAATAAAAAGACAAGCCACAGACAGGGAGAAAATACAAATCATATATCTAATAAATTACTTGTGTTCAGAATATACATATAAAGAACTCTCAAAGCTATTAAGACAATAAACATCCTAATAAAAAAGCTGGGATCAAGGACAAAGAATTTGAACAGACACATCACACACAAAAAGGTATAGCTGGCAAATAAGCATTAAAAGATGTTAAGGCCAGGTGTGTGTGGCTCATGCCTCTGATCCCAGCACTTTGGGAGGCTGAGGTGGGAGGATTGCTTGAACCCAGGAGTTTGAGACCAGCCTGGGCAACATATCCAGCCCCCGTCTCTACAAAAAATTTTTTAAATTAGCCGGGTGTGGTCGTACACACCTGTAGTCCCAGCTATCGGGAGGCTGAGGTGGGTGAGTTGCTTGAGCCCAGGAGTTTGAGGCTGCAGTGAGCTGTGATGATGCCACTGCACTCCAGCCTGGGCAACAGAGTGAGACCTTGTTTCTAAAAAAAAAGAAAGAAAAGAAAAGAAAGAAAAAAGAAAAGAAAGTACTTTTGTAACTTTGTACAAGTTGATCCTTCTGTCTGTGGTGATCACCTCCTACTCACATTACTGGGCTCATTGCTGTACTTCCTTCCAAACTCAGCTCAGATATCACCTTCCAGGAAAACTCCCTGACTGCCCTAAGTCAGGTTAGGTGCCCCCCTCATGAGTTTCCTTGGTTTCCTGAGTATCTCATAGGACAATATCTATGTACATTGTAATCATTTGTTCATTTGTTCATCTTATTACTAGACTGTGAGATATTTTTAGTCCAGAAACCACATTTTTCATTTTTGTATTCCCAAAACCTAGAACAAAATAGGTGCTCCATAAACACCTATTTGCAACACCTACTTGAAGAATGAGTAAGTGAATGAAGGAATGAACAAAAGAACCAACAAATGAATCAAAGAATATAATTTGGAGGCATTAGAGAGGCCTGACCCTTACATATCTAGGCAGGGGCAACCTGTGTATAGGAAAAGATATATGATTTTTATAATATAAAAGGTTTGTCTGCCATACATCTTCATTGGTTTATTTGAATATTAAGAGTGAGGGAAATACAGTTTTGATGCAGAGAGAATAAATTTGAAATTTATAATGGAGGGTGGGAGTTGTGAGAGGGTCTGTGTAGCCAACACAGCAGAAGAGCCCTGAGATCCAGCAGGAAGGAGGGACAGGGAGGAAACACTGATGGCTGGAGCTGCCGTGGGTAGAGAACAGTTAAGCACATTGAATCTCAAGTCAGAAGGTCTGGGGTCATCATTCACTTGATGGTAACTTTGGAAAAGTGACTTAACTATGCCAGTCTCAGTTTTCTCACTTGGAAAAGCAGGATAACAGTGCATAGTAGTGCTACTCAAGAGACTATTCCAAGATGAAAGGAAATAGATCAAGTGTCTGGTACACAGTAAAGGCCCCATAGACCGTAGCTGCTGTTATTAGGAAGGCTCTGTGGACCAATCTCCCCTTCTTGGCCTTTTTATGTTTCTGCCAATAACACCAAATGCTCTGGAAGGTTTATAAATCTTTATACACAGACTGACAGCAAACCCCCTCCTATCCTCAGCATTACTCTGCCTACCACCTGGCTTGATGGTACATATCTTTATTAAAGAGCTTAGGCCCCATGATGGAAAGGTGTAATATGGGATTATTCTGCCTGAAGAAATCAAGTTAAATTTTTAAAATTTACAAAAGACTTGTCCTGAGTGGTTGTTCTCCACCCTGCTCAAAACGTGTTTATACTTCTGGGTGAGCAATATTTAGGCTATATCTAAGAAAGATCTCTTTGAAATATGAGATTGTTAAAAGCCCTAATTGACTACCAAAATAAGTTAGGTAATACACCTAGGAAAGTATCTAGGTGTAATAATCACTTATACATTGGGTTAAATTAGAGTGAATAGACTTTTAAAAAAAATAGTAGTCCAGGAAATACTTTTAGGGGTATCAAATGTAAATTGGTAGGCATGATAATTCATGGAATTTAGCCTGTTACCATTTAGAACCATTGCTCTTAAAAATTGTTTTCCCTCTCTCTCTCTCTCTCCAGCATATCTCAAACTCCAGTCTGCAAGAGAATCATATTAAGATTCAATCTAGTCTGCAAGACTCTACTCTGTAAGAGATTCATACAAAAAATTTAAAAATGCACATTCAACCTAAACCTCCTGCATCAGAATCTCTGACAGTGAAGTCTGAGAATCTGTGCCTTGAACAAGCTCCTGAGGAGACACAATGTATGAGAATTATTGCTCCAGAACTTGGAGTTACCCAGGGAAAAAGATTTGTGTGACTCCTTGAAATCCAAGTCTTGCTCCTCAGGGGACAGGAAATTAGGTGTGAGCATTTCATCCTCCCTTTCTCAGACAGTTCCAAAACAGCCCTGCACCCAGGCTTGGAGGCTCCCCGCAGGTGTCATGATGATGGTAAAGGAGCCAGGTCCACTCTGCAGCTACAGCCCTGGTGCTGACCAGAGATGTGGTCAGTTCAAGACAATCCCACACAGAGGTAGTAGGATGAACCAGCTGGATTCTTTTTGTTCTTGTTGTTCTTGTTGAGACAGAGTCTCACTCTGTTGCCCAGGCTAGAGTGCCGTGGCGTCAGGCTA
>VBSM01001562.1:49253570-49269342 GCA_008086735.1 Cheirogaleus medius | reverse complement strand
CGGTCTCTGTCCCTTTCACGCTTCTCCTTCTTCACAGTTACTTCTTCCTTGGGCTCTTCCTTGATCTTCCGACTGATGATATTTGGGTTGAAGGTTTTCTTCTTGACTCCCCCGAGGGTGAGGTCCCTGGATCGGATGGAGGGAAGGCGGCCTGGGATGAGGGGGAGCACTGGCCGCCGCCCGATAAGCCCCCGCGCCCCTGACAAGAGGGGTCGGGACCCTCCTGGAGCGCTGGGCTCGCCCGCGGCGTTTCCTTCCGACATGATGCCCGGGCTGCAGCTCCACACCGCACGTCAAGACTTCACCTCCGACGCGACCCGCCGCCAGCCCTCTGTCTTCGCGCCGGGCGGAAGTCTGCGTGGCAAGGCCTGGGCACCGCCATCTTGCCGCGAGGCGGAAGTGACGTTCTGCCTCTTTTGCTTTTGGCTGTAAAGACATGTACTAACACTGTTGATCCAGATCCCAATGCAAGTATTAGGTGTAGAAAGGAACAAAACAATTTAAATCTCTGTACATCTTTTACCAACTTTCTGATCTCACAATCTTTCTTAATGTCCCAAGGAAACCCCAGCACACCTGTGTTTCATAAAATAGTGGCTTTCACCCAGCAGGTACTTTTAGAGAAAGTAATCTGTCAGCACACTAATAACAGTCCTGACAAGGCAAGGTGGAAATGTTGCCAGTGTCATAGGAAATACTGTCTACAGAAAATTAAAAGTGTACCGTGGTGTGCCTGGTGTACGTCTGTTTATGTTCTTGTTTCCTCCACCGGCAGTTGCTCCTGTTAATCCATGAATTCTGTTCTGTGAACAAAACAGAAAATTGCTTCAGTAGTACACAGTCCCAGCCAGATGCTAACCCAACAGCATGGTGACATTAAAGTCAAGCTTAGATACTCTTGCTCTATACTTCTTTGAGCTGAAAGGAAAATAAGGTACTCTTTACAAGAAGATAGAGATGTGATACTTAGGAGAAAAGTGAAAAAAGTAAAAGTCATTCACCTGATTTTGTGTGTGTGTGTGTGTGTGTGTGTGACAGGGGATAGAATTTTCTGGGGAAAAAATATGGAGTCTCGTGACCTATCTTCTACCATAGGTCAGTGAGCCAGCTGCTAACAAAGTTCAATGGAATATGTGGGAGGAAACAGAGAAGGCGTGGATGCTAGGAGGTGAGAGACAAAGGGAACACCACAGAAACTTAGGCATGTTGTCCTTTGCTGGCAGACATGTAGTATCAGTTACTAAAATTTCCATCATGCATTAGAGGCCACTAACTGTCCATCAAAGTCAGTCCTCCCTTTCTTTCATTACGGCGGGACACACAGCTTCTCAGCAGAGAACTTCATTTCACAGCCTCCCGCAGCTAGAGGTGGCCATGGCACTAAATTCTCACCAGTGGAACAATGAGGGAAGTGATGAGTTCCACGTCCTGGTCTGTGCACTCCTCTGTGTGTGCTTGACATCACAAGCTGGATAAAGACACATCTATGATCAGCACTGACCTTGCTGAGGGGATAACACACTGAGGGAGGGAAGGACAAAGAGATGGAAGGAATCTGGGATCCTGAACGGTCACATGAAGCAACACTAATCTGAACTAAGAAAAATACATTTTTGTTTATTTCAACAATTATGTTTGGGGGCCCCTTTGTAACTAACTTAGTTTTCACCCTAATCCATGTCATAACATTTTGAAATTAAAGTCTTAGAATGGAACTAAAGAACCCTGAGATAGTTGTTTTCTTTGTTTAATATAAACCTTTCCAGGTTTCTAGAAGTATTCTGTTTTAAAGGCAATAATTCAATGACTGTTTACTGAAAATTCACAAAAGACAGTCTTATAAAGAGAAAACACAATTTTAAAAATATATATCATTCTAAATTTATCAAAAGTAGAATGGTCCTTGTGAAATTAGAACAAACCTGGGTTAACCACAAATTTTTTTAGCCACCATAACCACATAGGAAAGCATAGGTACTATTATGGGCTAAATTGTTGCCCCCCAAGTTCATATATTGATATCCTAACTCTCAGTACGTCAGCATGTGGCTGTATTTGGAGATGAGTTCTTCAAAGAGATAATTAAGATTAAATGAGGTCACATTAGGGTGGGCTCTAGTCCAATATGATAGTATCCTTATGAGAGGAAATTAGGACACAGATACATGCAGAGTGAAGAGCATGTGGATACAGAAAAAGAAGATGGCCATCTACAAGCCAAGGAGAGAGGCATCAGAAGAAATCAATCCTGCCAACATCTTGATCTCAGACTTCTGTCCTTCAGAACAGTGAGAAAATCAATTTCTGTTGTTTAAGGCTCCAGTCTATGGCGTTTTGTTATAGTAGCCCTAGTAGAATAATACAAGTAGCTAATGTCAAGCATTTTTCTTTTGAGTCAGAACCAAGGAAAAATTCTCTGGGTTGGTTCTCTGACAAGATGAGAGGGAGGGAGGGAGAGAGGATGTAGCTAGCAGCTGCTTTTCGCTCTCAAGCTCAGTAGCAAGGAATAATTACTCAAAACACATAGTGTTTAAAGAGAAGGAGAGAGACCAAAGTCAAAAGGAGAAAATGGCCTCCCCAGCTAAGTTCCTTCCCGTGTTTATTACCAAGGACATGTGCAAAAGGTCAGGGCCATTTGCTAATTTCTTTAACAACATCCATACAGGTCAGCTGTTTTCAGCTGACCTTTGCACACAGCAAGCAGCTTCTGGCAGGTGTTTTTTGCCTGTCTCTTCATTCACCCTGCTCACATTCTTTCCATCCATCCATCCTTTTTTCTAGGCCCAGCCGCCTTATGTCCCCCTATTTAAAATTAGAGACAGAGTATGAGTAGGAGAGGGAGAGATGTAAGCCTCAGCCACTGTCTTTTCAAGATGGTATTGGGAGGTCAATTGGCAGATCCATTGTCCTAGAAATTAAAAGAGACAGAAAGTGACAAGATCAAGCACGACAATAAACCACATATGTAGGTTGAGGCCTGAAAACCAATTATTAGGATTTAGCCAGGAAATATCAGAGCTGAGGCCTGTGTGTCTAGTTGTTTCAATTGACCCCACGTGATCCCAGGCACCGTCATGGTGTTATGTGTCTGTCGCAGGGGGACCCCTGTTGGCAGCAACTGGAGGGGGAGATGTTTCATTTGTGGAATCGAGATGTTGGGTTGATTCTTCCAGCTCATGATGTAAGTGAACTTGTCTGGAAGGGAACTACTTGGGACCTGTAGAAGTCTGAACACAAATATAGCCTCTTCCCCATGTTAAATTAATTACAGTCAAAGGCCAATCTCTTGGAATTAATGACGGCTGGCTAAGGCCGGGTTGTAGAGGTCCCATCTGGACTATAATAGCATTAAGAACTCGTAGGTCCTGTAGTAAACGCCACTTATTATTCTTTTTAGATATCACAAATACAGGAGTGTTCCATGGGCTCAGGGAAGGTTCTATGTGTCCTGCTTTAAGTTGGTCCTGGACAAGAGATTGTAAATGTTCTAATTTATCCTGCTTAATTGGGCCACTGCTCTATCCAGATGGGCGAATTAGTCCACTGTAAAGGTGTGGGGTGTATTGGATGTATCTGAGCAGTGGCCCCTAATGAAAAGGCTGGGTAGTTAGAAGATTCCATTGTTCTGGCAAATCTCATCCCCATAAAGATTGGCCCTCTAGTAGGCAATGTTGAAAAGTGGATGGTTTACTAGGGGAGGAATAGAGATCCCCTTTGAGAGGTGGAGGAGGAGGAGGAGGTATCTGCTCCTCCCGTCAAGCCACAGAAGGCAATGGTGGAGAGAATGGCTCAGGATTCGGGAATTTTATTGCAGGAGATGCTGGCTCCTCTGGCGGAGCAGATACTTGCGGATTAGAATCCATAGGAACATGCAGAGGAGTCAGCACCGTTCGTACCAAGCTCCATGTGGTGAGTATAGCAAGGGCCACCTGAATTCCCTGTCTGAAATTTTTCTTAAAAACCTTCCCTACTTGTTCCCAGAGCTCTAACTCTAATGTGCCCTCATCTGGGAACCAGGGGCAATGCTGTCTTACTGCGCATAAGAGTCCTTGTAAAGCTTTTGGTTCAGCAGAACACTGGGCAGCCTTTAAGAGTTGTTGCAAAGTGCACAGATAAATTCGCTGATCTTTTGTCAGGTGCTGCCCCATATTGGAAATTCCCTTCTGAACTATGCACGTCGGTCCCTTTCCCAAAGCAGCCGGCAGGACTGGATGATTCCCCTTGTAGTCTGGATGACAAAAATGCTCACTGGACACGCAGATTCCTAAATCACGTGGGGGTCAGAACTTGTAGCAGCAGCATTTCACTCTGGTACTCGGTAGGGAAGGAATAATTACTCTAAACACATTGTGTTTACAGAGAAGGGGAGAAACCCAAGTCTAAAGGAGAAAATGGCCTCCCCAGCTAAGGTACTTCCTATATTTATTACCAAGGACACGTGCAAAAGGTCAGAACCATTTGCTAATTTCTTTAATGACATACATACAGCACACAGCAAACAAGCTACTTCAGGCAGGTGTTTTCACCTGTCCCTTCATTCACCCTGCTCACATTCTTTCCATCCATCCATCCTTTCTTCTAGGCCCAGCCCCCACAGGAGGAAGAAAGGAAGAAAGCTCTACATAATTTTAAGTAATTCAAATCTTTGGGTGTTTACAACTAACATAGAGGACTTGTTTCCTTCTTTGACTATATTTGAATTTTAAATAATAATTGTACCTCCCTCCCCAAAATAAGTTTGAATCCATGCCTTATACCACATTTAAAAGTGAATTCCAGAGAAATTGAAGACTTACATGTAAAAATTAAAAGAGCTATAAATAAAATAAAATGTAGAAAGTCGTCTTTGCATCCTATGAGTGATTAAAGACATTTTGAACATAAAGCTAAATCCTTAAATCACAATGTCAAAATTGGATAGGTTTAACTTCATCAAAATGAAGGGTTGTGGTTCCATGAAGGGCGCCCTAGGAAAACTTACCAGACCAAAGAAAATATCTGCAATATCTAAAGCTAAAGGATATTAATATCTAGTAAATACAAAACTAGAAACAAAGAAACAAAACTTTTACAAATCAATAAGAGAATAATGCAATAACTAATAGAAAAATGGGCAAAGTATATGAACAGGTAAAACCCAGTTGTCTAACAAGTATATGAAGCTCAATACCATTAGCCATGGAAGAACTGAAAGTTTCAGCATCAATGAGATCTACGTTATCCATTAGAATGGCAAAAATTAGAACACTAGATAATATCAAATGTTGGAGAAATGGGAATGACAGAAATTATTAGATACTGTTGGAGGAAATATAAACTAGTTCACTGGTTCTGTAAGCAATCTAACAGTATTGGGGAAATTAAATATGAGAATGTCCTGAGATTCAGCAATTGACTTCTGGGCATGTATCTCAAGGATACTCACATCCAGATGTGTAAAAGAACATGTACCTGGATGTTTTTGGTTATATTATTTGTGGCATGGAAATTGGAAACAATGTCCATGACTAGGGAAAAGGATTCATGATATGATATAGAGGCATACTATGAATGACAATATTATATGATTATAGTCCTACATCACTTAATGCCAGGGATACATTCTGAGAAATGTGTTGTTACATAATTTTGTTGTGCAAACATCATACTTACACAAACCTATATGGTATAGCCTACTACACACCTAGGCTATATGGTATGGCCTATTGCTCCTAGGCTGCAAAACTATACACTGAATACCGTATGCCACTGTAGCACAATGGTAACTGTTTGTGTATCTAAAGATATTTAAGCATAGAAAAGTACACTAAAAATACAGTATAAAAGATAAAAAATGATACACCTGTACAGGACACTTACCATGAATGGAGCTTAAAGGCCTGGAAGTTGCTCTAGGTGAGTCAGTATACTACTAGACTTTTTTTTTTTTTGACAATATATATACTACTAGACTTTATAAACACTGTATACATAGTCAATACTAAATTTATTGAAAAAATTTTTCTTCAAAAATAAACGAACCCTAACTTACTATAACTGTTTTATTTTTTTTTAACTTTTTGACTCTTGTAATCACACTCAAAAATATTTTCTTTCTACATCCTGCACATTAGCCTAGACCTACACAGGGTCAGAATCATTAATATCATTGTCTTCTACCTCCACATTTTGTCCCACTGGAAGGATTTTTTTTTACTTTTTACTTTTTTATTTATTTTTACTTTATTTTATTATTGTTTTTTTTTTTTACTATAAAAGGCATAGAGCTGTCACCTCTGTAGTGACAGTGCCTTCCTCTAGAATATCTCCTGAAGGACCTACCTGAGGCTATTTTACACTTAACTTTTTTTTTAATAATTAGGAGTATACTCTATGATAAAAAGTATAGTGCAGCAAATACATAAACTAGTAACATAGTAGTTTGTTAACATTATCAAGTATTATGTACTATACATAATTGTATGTGCTATACTTTTATAAGACTGGCAGCTCAGTAGGTTTGTTTTACACCAGCATCACCACAAACATAAGTGTAATTCACTGTGTTACAATATTATGACAGCTACAGTGTCACTAGGCAATAGGAATTTTTCAGTTTCATTATAATGTTATGGAACCACTGTCATATATTCTGTTTGTCATTGACTGAAATGTTATATGGCACATAACTGTATCTAAAATAACAAACCACACAGAGTAACACAGATAGATGTAAAACACAGATTGCTGAGTATCTATAGCAACATTCTACTTATTAAAAATACCTAAACTAAACATGATATATTTTCCAAAGGAGATATATATGTATGAAAATATAAATTGTATATATATAAATCATATTGTGGTAGTTGCCTTCTGGCAGAGAGGAATGGGTGGGAAATGGAAATTAAGGGGGGGAGGAATAGAATAGGGTCATCCATGCACTGATGCACTGATGATCCTATACTAGAAACTGAGGAGTATAACTAGCTCAATTCTGCACCTGAGTTTTAAACACACACACACTCACACACACACAGCCTCCCCAAGTTCTTCTGAGTTCAATTTGTTATTCTGGCAAGCCATATCTGCGGTGGGGATACTGGTGTAAACCGTCTAATCTTATTAAACTTTTTTTTGGTTACACTACCTTAGTGGTTCACAGCAGGAGCAATATTGCCTCACCATCTCCTTCCAGGGCACACTGTGCAATGTCTGGAAGCATTTTTTGGTTGTCACCTCTTGGGGAGTAGGAGTGCTGCTGTCATCTAGTAAAGAGCCCAGTGATGCTAGCAAACATACTACATTGAACAAGACAGTTCCCACAACAAAGAAGCATCCTTTCCAAAATGTCAATAGTGTAAGGCTGAGAACCCCTATGCCATCTCATTACCTTATCCTTGTAAAGGGTACTTCATTGGTCTTCTGGAGGCCACCCTTCAAGCTGACCAAGCTGCTCTTTTCTTCACTCACTCCCCACTTCCTCACTGTCCTCCCAGCTTCCTTTTCCAATCTTCTTTCAATTCTGCTCCAGCACTATCTACTCATATTAGATGTTATGTTATGATGCCACACTCCCTCTACAAGTTATTAATTCACTGAAATATCACACTAACTTTAATTACTTATATCAGTACTACTAGTGGGATAAACAGTAAGCCTTTATTACTTAAAGAAAAAAAATGATAAAATGTCTCTCACTGCTTTTCCTTTTCTCTCTAATGAGTTTCTCCTCCAAACACTCATTTTTTTAAAAATGAAAGATATCCAATCTAATATTCACTAAGGGCCTCTACTAAGTCTTCACGAATTTTGTGAGGAAAAGAAAGGAGCTAATAAGTTTCTTAGAAGGGCAACAGTTCATAAAGAACAAACGGAGGGTGGGGGTGGAGTTTGGGGCGGGGGTGGGAGGATTAGAAGAGTTCGGGATGACAACCATAGAAGGACAAACTTGGGCCAAGGGGGTAGTGAGTAGGATGCGGATTGAGCTTCAGCCACTGGAGGTCTGGGACTAAGATCCTTCACTTAAACAAAAGGGAAGGAAAAGAAGACTGAGGCTGACTTTTTAACTGAACTCCGAAATTCTCCAAGCAACAGAATGGGCCAAACGTGTACCAGGTGGGATTTAAGTTTAAATGAAAGGAAAAATGTTCAGATAATGGGGATTGTTAAACATTGAATTTAAATGTTGTGGCTCTCCTGCTCTGGTGGTCTTCAGTGTTTTTTTTAAAAGGGCTTCAGTATCCAGTATTATAGTGTAATTTAGGCTAAGGAGCCGATTAAATTTCTTAAGAGCTGTGATTTCTGTTTTCCAGTATTTTCCCTGAAGTTTTTTCAATTGTTATTTGATACCTTGTCTCTTGGGCACTCACATCACCTTTCAAGTGCCTTTGAGTATAAATTATCCCCAAAAGACAAGTTATTCCTCTCATTAATATAGACTGGTTTTTGTTGCTGTTGATAGTGGTGGCAGTGGCGTTTTTGTTTTGTTTCTGTTTTTTAAGAAATGAAAGAAAACGTTTGGAAAGTCCCTGAAGGGACATTATCCTCTTCAATTTTATTTAGCCCGAGCAGGAGGAATACCAATATGTTCAGATCTCAAAGCAGTCTTCTTTTTCTTCTCCAGATTAAAAAAAATAAACAAAAAACTTCTAATTCTTATGAATCTGGAGTTGAATTTACTTTCTCAAAAAAATAAATAAGGGTAGGAAATATTGGGCTCACGTGCACGTTATCCTAAGATATGCCCTCACTTCTGCTACCTAGGAATTAAATTACCCCTCACTACCCTTCAGCAATCACACTCCTGTTTCTTTAACAAACTGTAAGCGACAAGGGGGCGGGCCTTCGGGGCGGTGAAGGCTCTGATTGGTCCTATGGCAGGAAGTAGGCGGTGAAAGCGCCGCTTCTGTTATTTGTCCGAGGCTGCGGGGTGAGAGGCCAGGGCCAAGGAGGGCTTCAAAACGCAGGAACCGCCCTTCTTCATACCGCTAACGTGGGAACGTGGGAGTGCAAAACGGGTCCCCTTCATCCGGGTGGGTTCGGGGCCCTGGCAGCCTTTTCGCGAAGGTGCCGCGCCCTAGCAACTGGGCCGCAGTGGGCCCGAGGTCCACTCGGACCGCCAAGACCGCCCGAAGTCCCCGGAGCTGGAGGGAAGGGATTGCCTGGGCATCGGCCGCCGCCCTCACAACTCGGCCGAGGCCCCTGGCTCACCCTAGCTTCTCTTTTTCCCCTGTTCTGCAGGCTCGCTTCCGGCGTCATGGCTCAAAGGGCCTTCCCGAATCCTTATGCTGATTATAACAAATCCCTGGCCGAAGGCTACTTTGATGCTACCGGGAGGGTGAGTTTGGGATGTATCTGCCTGCATCCCTGCCTCTCTCCCTAGTGATTGGAAGGGAGCTCAGTTTTGCCTGAAAGAAAGCGATGAGCATCCCCTTTGGAAGAATATATGATTTGAGGAGATATATGTAGGATATTTTTAAATACGTAAAATACATGTTAAAGTATACAATTTGAACTCTAGCATAATGTTGAATATCAATGAGATAAGGAGTTATTTATATTATAATAATTGAAGAAACAACCTCAATCATCGATAGTTTATAAAAATTGGCAGAGATGTAGTTTACCTTGCAATTTACATTTTCAGTCTGGTAAGTTGAGGAATCCTAATGGTATTCACACGTGCCATTTTATTCCTTTTTGATTGTACACAAGTATGGGCAGGGTAATGTGGTTTGTGGTAAGGACATCTTTAAACTGTGGTTTGTGGTAAGGACATCTTTAAACTGATGGCGTTAGGAGAATTTGGGGACATAGGAGACCTGACATTTGTACCATTACCACTATTTACAGGTCATCCCCACAGTTTTAATTACTAGTTTGATTTTTTGGGGAAAAAAACTGGTAAATTAAACTGGTTAGCACATCACAAGCCACTGTGCAAGAGAACCTGGATGTGAGATACCAGAGGCCTGTGTTTTCTCATGCCTCATTGGGTGAACATATTGTTAAAGAAGGAATACAGTTCTTAAGAATACCTAGTTTTGAGAAATCCTAAGAATGATTTAGATTGGAAGGGTGCACACACTTTTTAAAAAAATTTTACTTGGTTATTTCTTTGAAACTTGTCAGTCATACAAAAAGCATTTCACATATGATATAATGGCCTTACAGATTTCATATCTGTCAAGTTAACTGTATGTGGGTCTGTTTATTTTTTCCTTAAAACACTTGTCATTATATATTAACTTGGGTCAGTAATGCAGGTAGGAGGGAAGAAAGATGATGAAAAGGTGTAGGGTAGAAGGCTACCAAAATGTATGTGGAGTTAGAGTCAATGTGATTATTTTAAGACCAAGATTGAGCTGCCCAAACAAAGCTTTTTATAATGATTTTGAAGTGAGGTCAGATGGATTCCCTTTAGCCACTTGGGCCTGAGTTGCCTAGCTCTGCAAATTCTGGAGCTGAAATATATGCCTTGTCTTGTTGGAGGAGGACATGCTGCTTCATGCTAACTTGGCAGAGAGAATACTTGAGGATGTGTTCTAACGATAGAAGCCTTCAATAAAATGTAGCTCACTATTTAGGCTGTTTATAAATTGTTTTTATGAATTTAACCCTTTATTTCTAAGGGAAAAAATTCATAAATTTAAACCCTGACCCCAAAATAATAATGTAATTTATTGCCTAACAGAGTTTTTAGACATCCTAGAAAGAAACTTGCATACCAGTTTCAAAATTAATTTTAAACACAAAGGATCAAACTCTGGAGATCTGTCCTCCTTAATTTGTTAACACAAAGATTTCAGTAAGGAACTGGTTTGTTTTCTGGCATCTATCAGGCTTTTAGAGACTTCTCAAATTATTGCTAGAGTTTGAATAATTTGGTGGTCTACCACAAGCAATCAATATTCTCAGGTAGGTCACCTTTATTAAATGCAATATATGCCAAATAGAAAGTAACTTCCCTTCCTGAGGCTGAGGTGTTCTCATTATTCTTGGTCTCTTGAAGGCCAGGCAAGATGATAAATTATACATGATTTATGTACAGAAGATGACATGTTCTCATGTAGATGCACTCTTCTATCTAGTTGAGATTTATAGACCTTTTATATTAACATTGAAGCATATTTTATCTTGCTAAATATATTTTCAAGTCTTGTTGAAATCTTAACCTGTTAGCAGATATTGTTAACGGGAATGTGTCTGTCAAACAATATGTTTTCTTCTTTAGAGTCTGAAATAAGGAATCATAGTGGTGCTTTATAAACAATAACCCACTTAAGATTGAGAGTCTAATTTGCCTTATCAGCAATGCTCCTCGGAAGTGAATCTTAATGTCTTTTTAAATTATTATTAATTTTGATGCTGCTCTCTTTCTTTTTTCAGTGTTAAGATACCCATTTTTAAAAAGGAGATTCTATTGCTAACAGGTGGTGGTTAGGTTTGTTTCTACAATGCATACATGGTAAAATAAAATGTACCCTTGTAATGTTCCCCCGCATTGTTTAGAATTTTTATTGCTTTGTGAAATCTGAGTCATGGAATCACAGCAAGTTCCTGAAATTATTGAGGGATACATTAAAATGACCTTTTAAGACACTTGATGATTCAGTGTATACAGAACTTTAAAAATATTTTTCACTTGTCTTTAGGAAGGATAATGTAATGATTGGTCTCACAGTTTATTCAGCATCTGTGGACCTTGATGTGAGTGTTAATCATCCCAGAACCCCCCAGGCTTAGTGTACTTTCAGTCCATATCCAAATTCTTACTTGTCATAGACCCTTGGACTGCTAAAGAACAGTAAAAATATCAATACTTACATGCTTGAATGGGAAAGACTTGTGACACATGATCTCACTTAATCCTCAAAGTATCTTTTGAAATTGGTGGGGCAGGTATTATTATCCTGACTATATGGAGGTAATTGAAGCATGAAGAAGTTGCTAGTTGAGCAATATCACTCAGCTAATAGTGGGTAAGGATGTAGCCAGGCTCAGTCACTAAGAAATATTTAATGAAGCCCTTACCCTTTGCAGGGCTCTGGGCATAGGTTTGTGATAGCTGGGTTTGACGTTCTTTCCACTCTACTTGAAGCTTCTGATATATGTGAATTTGTTTTGCTTGTCTTGTACTCCTCCTTCAATTTTTAAAAAATAACTGTCCATTTCTTTAATAACAAGAGCAATTAGAATGTTTCTTTAAGGGAGTAACATTCTACTGCTTGAATACTGAAACTCCAATGCCTTGAAAGCAATAAACATCTTCTGATTTGTGCTTAATTTAATAAAATAACTTTTTATTATAATAATAAATATTGGTTTAAATAATAGATGATCTTTATTAGGTGGGAAATTACTATGAGGCAGTTTATTGTTGGCAGTCTGTTTTAGTAGTTAACTAAAAATTTTATGTAAAACATTTAAGTTACAACAGTATTTCTTGCCTTGAGTAGAAAAATAATAGAAGTACTTTTGTTAACATGCTGTTGTTTAAGAATGGATAATAAATTGTCCAGTTCTCACAGGCAGAAAAATGTGGCCTAAGTGGAAATGAAATACCTTCCTATCTTTGATAGGATATAGTCCAAGAAATTGGGTAGCCCATGTTTTTTTGATATTTGTTTTCCCTTAATATCTACAGCTGACTCCTGAGTTCTCACAACGCTTGACCAACAAGATTCGGGAACTTCTTCACCAAATGGAAAGAGGCTTAAAGTCGGCAGACCCTCGAGATGGCACTGGTTACACTGGCTGGGCAGGTAGGAAGTGCTGACTGTGAGCTGGCATGAGCATCATACATGAGAGCCAAAGCATTACTTTTTCAAGAGCTATCTGACTGGATGGTACATGCTTAAATGCTTCCTGCTCTGCATATGAGTAATTGCTTCTGGGAGATTGGTGTGCTCTCAACCCAGCATGGTATCTTCTGGATCTTTAATAGTGCCTTGAACTTAGGGCATGCTAAGCATATTCATGTAATTCTTGCTTGATATTTGGATGGCTGCCATACTTGTGGGGAGAAAAATTGACATAGTTAATTTGGAAGTGGAATTTCAGGGGGAAAGAGTTGGGAAGAATTCCAGAATACAGTGCCTGAAACAGAGGGAAGGAGGATTTATCCTTAGGAAATAAAATATATCCAGAAGCATCATTTTTTAAATAGTTATCCATAACAAGGATCTGTACAGGAGCACAGAGTAAAGTATTGAATCCATGAACCAATCTTTCCATACGAAAATTGCTGGTTAGTTTGCATTTGCTGTATTGTCAATCTCAATCATTGATAGGTTAGAGAAAGTTTGGAAAGAAACACCACTGGTGTTAAAAAGGTGAGAGAGAAATCAAAGAAGGAAAGTTGAAGAACTGTGGTTTGCCAAACGTAGACAAAAAGACAGCTTTATAATCTGCTTGAAGAAAGCACAGTCTAGAGACTAAGTGTTTCCCATTTACTTTGATGAGCTGTCAAGGAGGAAGAAGTTTGCAATGTAAGAAATTTGAATTCTATTTTAAGGCAGTGGTGCTTGTCATAAAAGTGCAGGTTTCTGAGCCTCACAGCAGAGATTCTGATTCAGTGGGTCTGAAACAGGACATAGGAATTTTGCATTTTACAAGCTTCAGTGGTCCTGATGCAGATGGTGATCTGTGGTCTGCAGTTTGAAAGCTTCTTTATGAGAGAAATTTACTAAAAGCAATCTCTTAGCAATTCTCTTTAACACAGGTTGAACATCCCAAATAAAAAATCTGAAATACACAATGTTCCAAAATCTCAAACTTTGAGCACTAACATGACATTCAAAGGAAATGTTCATTGGAGCATCTCAGATTTCAGATTTGGGACATTAACCAGTAAGTATAAGGCAAATATTCCAAAATCCCCCCAAAATTTGGAATCCAAAACACTTTTGGCCCCAAGCATTTCAGATAAGGGGTACTCAACCTGTAATGACCGGTGATTCTATTTTTTTTCTTACAAGGACAGGGAAGGCAGATAAAATCAGTAAAATTATAATCTCAGAGATGTTTAAGGTCAGTATTTTATAAAATAAGAAGAATGGCCTAGATAATATCGGGCCATCCCTTTTATAGTTCAGTTTTATGATTTTTGTGGATTTTAGAAGCTTATCACAAGAAATGTTAACATGTGAATAAAATGAAAGTATTTGGCTTCAAGAAGGAAGTTTTAACAGCTGTCATTTATTATCTACTGTATTCTAGGTGTGGTGTAATTGTCAGGTTAATCTCATCAGTGAACTTTTCTTTATTTAAAATTATCAGGATTTGAACAAAACAGGACTAGTACAATGCATAGTTGTCTTGAGCTTTCCTCTTGATTGTCACATTGCAATAATAACTAAGACTCAGGCGTATAGATCTTTCCCAAGTATATTTGGAGTTTCTATTATTTTGTTATTCCTGGCCAAAAAAAGAACAGAAACAAATTGCTAAGTCTTAATTGTAGGACTACTTACAAAAGAATGACTTAAATCTTTCAATCAACTGTACAGATAGATGAGCTTATATTATTTCTTATTCTAAGGTACCCTGCCTTAGGAGGAAAAGAAGTGGGGATTGATTTCAAGTTGGAATTAATAGTTTCACAATGTTAGGAAAAGTTATCAGTGAATCCCTTGTATTGCTTTTGCTAGTTGAGAAACCAAAAATAAAGCTTTCCCTTGGAAATAGAAAAGAAATTTCACTCCAAAGTAAAATGCAAGTTTGTTTAAATTTTTTGGCTGTGTAGGGTTTCCGGCATCATCTCCTTTGAGTGCCAATATCCTTCAACCTTTTATCCTTAAGTATCTATGCTACTCATTGCTAGCTCCTGAAAGCAGCTTATATGGCAAGTTTTTGAAGCAAATTGGCACACTAAGCAATTTAGGATCTCTTCAGTGGCTGGTTGTTTTATGAGGTAGCATAAAATCTTGTAGATAAATTTGCTAATGGCTTTCAAGGCAAGGTTCCAATGTCTTCTAATCGAACACTGTTAAAAAGCCATAATTCCCACATAAAATAGACTGTCTCCTCCAGTGTTTTGATAAGTAAAATGTTGCCTTGTGCCAGTGTTCAGTCTAACATAAAGCTCTGAATTGCATAAGAAACTAAACCTGATTTTACCACAGAAAATCACCATGTTAATACCTTCTCCTCCTCTTATACCTTCTATACCTTACCAAATATTGTCTAGTTGTAACTGTAATTTTATTATGAAAAAAATGCATTTACAAAAAACACAAATATCTGGTGTTGTGTATTAAAACAATGTTTATATAATTATGTGTAGATTTGTATGTTGCTTTGTGTGTGTCCATGTTATTTTTCAAAAATTGATAGTTTTTAGGAAATAGACATTATATTTGTTTAACTTTGTTCAGCCCCAGATTTGGGGCCATATTTTATAAATATTAACATATTAATATTATTTGTTGTTAATGTGTTAAAAATTACATTATTTTGGGAAACACTGATTCATTGTAGGAAATCCTTAAAACTTTCAACATTGATATTTAATGAGCATTTGTTGTCAATGTACAATGAAAGCTTTTGCAAGTTACCATTATATTATTCAGCATATAGTTTGAGAAAACTGTGTGATTATTACAATTACAATTAGTTAAAACTTTAAATTACTATCTTATTGTGTTAAAAATTTTTTTAGTATTTATTTAATTTTTATTTATTTATTTAGAGATAGGGTCTCACTCTGTTGCCTGGGCTAGAGTGCAATGCATCATAGCTCACAGCAACCTCAAACTCCTAGGCTCAAGTGATCCTTCTGCCTCAGCCT
>VBSM01001562.1:49230038-49253470 GCA_008086735.1 Cheirogaleus medius | reverse complement strand
AAAAAAAAAAACCCCAAAATTCAACAAAATTACAGGGTTTAAATAAGATAGTGTATTTTTCTTTCATATAAAAGAAGGCCAAGGGAAGCAGTCCAGGGCTGATATGGTGGCCTCAGGATATCAGTAGGAACCCAGGCACCTTTCTGTTCCATCATTCCTCAGCCACTGGCTTGTACCTCTTGGTCAAGATGGCTGCTGAAGATCCAGTCATTACATCAGCTTTTTGGGCTGCTAGAAAGAAGAAGAGGCAAAGAAGAATGCATTCCTTCCCTTTTAAAAGACTTCTTGGAGTCCCACTCAGCATTTCAATTCTGCTTGCTTTGCATTGGCAGTCACATGGTCACATAGTCATTCTTGTTAGCAAGGAAGGATGGTAAATGTAGTCTGTTAGCTGGGGTTCTGTTACTAAAAAAGAAGAGTGGATTTTGGGGTAAAACCTTGTTAATCTCCGCTAAAACACCTATATAACAAGAAAAATGATTTTCTTCTTTATTCCTGTGTTTTGTACAAGGAATTTGGTCAGTGAGCTCCAATTTTTCCATCTGCGAAAGAATCTCTAACTTCTGTCCACTTTTAGGGGGATTTTTGTAAATAAATTTACCAACGTCTATAAAATTTTTTGAAATTTGCTAAGCAATGTTTTGTCATTCTTTATTCTAGGGAGACTTATTTGGATTTTGATTCACAATATCTTTATTCTTTTAAGTTTTTATCTTCATTTCAATAAGTAATAATTTTTGCATAAGTCTGTCATAGAAAGGAAATATTGCAGGAATGCCAAATCATAAGTAATTTTTGTAGAGCTACTTGTAACTTAAATCTAGAAGGAACTGCAAGTGATTCTAAACTTAATACTATGAAACATTATTGTTTTGGTAGCTTGATTAAACAGTTCTTTGTCTTCCCTTTCTGCTTTCTCTCAAATTCTTGTTTACTGTTGCAGAATTACAAAGTTTTTAATTTGTACCATGTATCAATTCATACTAAAGCTCATAATCATATGTCTGTATTTCTACTTCATGACTCTAAAGAAAGCTACCAAACTAGGCTGCCCAACTTCCTAATGCCTCATTCATGCTATGCCTAGATTTGTCTCAGTTGATCTTGAAAATAAAATGGTTCTAGTGAGGAGATGACACACCCATGTGTGTTTAGTGTTATATGTGTACAGTTGATACTTGAACAACATGTGGGTTGGGAACAGTCAAAAGTCCATGTATAACTTTTGACTCCCCCCAAACTTAACTCCTAATAGTCTACTGTTGACCAGAAGCCTTACCAATAACATAAAGTTGATTAACACATATTTTGTATATTGTATGTATTATGTACTATATTCTTACAATACAATAAGCTGGAGAAGAGAAAATGTTATTAAGAGAATCATAAGGAAGAGAAAATCTATTTACTATTCATTAAGTGAAAGTGGATCATCATAAAGGTCTTCATCCTTGTCATCTTCATGTTGAGTAGCCCAAGGAGGAGGAGGAGGGGTTGTTGGTCTTGCTGTCTCGGGAGTGGCAGAGGTGGAAGTGGTGGAGGATGTGAAAGGGGAGGCAGGAGAAACAGGCACACCTGATATAACTTTATACATATACATGGTCATTTCTGTCTGACATTTTTGCTTTTTCATTTCTCTAAAAATGTTTCTTCCATAATTTGCTTTAGTTTAAGTGCATCATCATGTAAGGGTCCACATCACAAAAGAAGTCAAAAGCAGTCTTGAACAATCAGAACCCTTTTGCCAGACTGTTTGTTTTCTGGCACTGCTGCTTCTATGTCTTCTTCCTCGTCATCTGGCACTGGTTCAGAAGCATTCATCTCTATCAAGTCATTTTTCTGTTAATTCCTCTAGTATAGTGTCTGTTAGCTTTTGAATTACTCCAAGATACATATCTTGAAACCTTCATGCCCCTACATACCCTAAATCTCTTTCATGATTTCCTTGATTGACATAAATCCTGTGAAATCAACAACATGTGGACACAGTTTTCTCCAGTAGGAATTTATTGTTTCAGCCTTGATGGCTTTTATTACAACAGTGATGACTTCTTCAATGGTGTAATTCTTCTAGGCTTTCATGATGTTCTGACTTTCTGGGTTCTCTTCTCATAGTGTTGACAATCCTTTCCATAAAATACCATGAGCCTTAAAGGTCCTTATGATTCAAGAGGCTGAATTAGAGACATTGTGTTTGGGGGCAAATGCACCACTTTGACACCTTCAGTGTTGCACTCATGGGTTCTAGGTGGCCAGGGGCATTGTCTAATATAGGAAAAACTTTAAAAGGCTGTCACTTACTGGCAAAATATTTCCTGACTTCGAAGACAAACCATCAGTGAAACTAATTCAGGAAAAAGGTTCTCGTCCAAGCCTTCTTGGGTAACCAGAAGATTTCCAGCTACTGTTTTGTCTTTTCCCATCAAGTCTCAGGGGTTAGCAGCCTTATATTAATAGATGAGGGTAGTCCTGATAATAAACCTGACTTCATTTGCATAGAACAGTAGAGTTAGCCTATCGCTTACTAATAAATGTCATTTGCAGCTTCTCTCCCCCCCCCCCCCCCCCCCCCCCCGCCCCCAGAATAGGGCACTTTTGTCTGCATTAAAAACCTGTTCAGGTAGACATCCTTTCTCCTCAGTGGTCTTCTTACTGGCATCTGGGAACCTCATCTGCTGCATCTTAGTAGGCAGACCTGCTTCTCTTATTATCTTGACATTTTTTAAGCTAAACTTATTCTAAAATCATCAAACCATCCTTTGCTGGCTTTAAATTCTCCAGCTTTAGATCCTTCACCTTCCTTTTGCTCTAAGTTGTCATAAAATTACTTTGCTTTTTCTTGAGTCATATTAGAGTCTATAGGTATGCCTTTCTTATGGCAATCCTGCACTGATATAAAAGTTACATTTTCAGTATGAGATAAAAACATATCGTGCTAAAAGTGTAAGGTTTTTGCACCTGCTTAGTATAGCTGCAGCAATGGCATCAAAAATTTCTTTTTCTTCTTTTTACAATGGTCCTTACACTGGATTCGTTAATCTTGAAATGGTGGACAACCACAGTTGCAGACCCCCATCTACAGTACTTACCAAATAGTTCAACTTTTTCTTTTGGTCACTTTTCTCTGCTTCTTGGGAGCACTTCCAGCATCACTAGTATTTGTATGAGTCCCATGGTGTTATTCAAGGTTTGCAGTATTACACTAAACATGATTTAAAATACCTGAGAACCAAGAGAGATTACTTTTTATTACAGTGTGCAATTTATCGGAGAGACAAACTGCTTACACAGAAATGACTAGCATCATATGGTATTTTAAGCAGATACTCAAGACACTTGAGCTCACTGCAATAACAACAGGAGGTAGCTATGAAATTATTATACTAGTGCAGTATGTTAATTTATACATTTATGATTTAATACTGCATCTTTAATGTGTTTACATTTCTCTTGAGTGTGAATGGTGCCATGTATGGTCTGTGTTTGTATACATAAGTTTTGATAAACTTTAATTCTTTGTAATAGATTTGTGTATATTTTATGATAGTAGATGATAAAGTAGATGAGTACATAAATTTTATGCATTCATGACATACCTTTTTCTTTATCTTTCTGGGCTATGCAGTTCATCTGTGAGTTTTTCCAATTGTCACAGATCTCAAAAAAATGTTCTAATATGTTTATTGAAAAAAGTCTGTGTATAAATGAACCTGCGCAGTTCAAACCTGTGTTGTTCAAGGCTCAACTGTACTTAAAATTGAAAAACCGGACTCCTATAATTTTTTCCCATTTTCCATCTTTTCAACAAAAATTGAGACTAATGATGAGAGTATTTATTAGCATTTCTACTAGAGCACTTCTGTGTATTACATATGCTTTGGAAAATTATTATTAAAATTAGATGGAACTTTACCATCTTACTTTATTATGTTTAATTCTCCAGTACTATGTAGTATAATCTGATAGTTAATGCTGGTTCAGATAAGATTAGGATTTGGAATAGGATTATTCTAAATAATCCATGTGTACAAAATGCTTCATTAGTAAGAGTCATATACGTACAGGTTTAAACAGAAATTTAAAAGAGGCAAATAATTGTTTTGGAAGCACTTTACACTCACTTTATGAACTGTTTTACAACTGAAATTATCTTGGCTTTTATTTATAAATGGAAGCGGAGGATATGATACAGTGATAAGAGTGGTTAACATGGTCTTTTAATAGAATCTAAACATCATTTCCACCATACATATTTACACCTGTGAGTTATTATAGTGCAATTTCACAAGCTGTATCCCTGACTTTTACCTTTTTTTAAAATTCACATCAGAGAAGTAAAATGCCCTGACCCTAGGAAGGAAAGAAGGGAAGAATTTTTAAAACCCTGCATCTGTCTCATTGTCAGATGAAGCAGTTATTACCATAAATCCCTCTGGTCTCATGCTCATCCAGGAATGAGGTGTTGGTGATTAATCGATTTTTCAGACCGTAATTTAGAGTTAAAAAATTTCTACTATATATAGTATTCAAAAAAAGAATTCAGTAATTTAATAATAAAATATATTGAAACAATGTTGGTTCCCAAGGGAATGAGGAGCATTAATATGCAGTTTCAGGATCATTTGACTGTTGAAGGACAAGAGTAAAGATTAAAACACAATTCCTGTTAATAAAATGTTACTTTGATTAACAATTGAATGACAAGAATGAGCGTGTATGTTCATGTACACCAACAACTAATGTTAATTGCTAGGCACTGTTTTAAGTGCTTTGCATTAATTCACTGATCTACACCTGAAAACAACTTCATAGCATGGATATTATTCATGTCTCCATTTCACAAATGAGAAAAATGAAGCAAAACAAGGCTGAGTACGTCATTCAAGGTCACACAGCTAGTAATTGACAAAGTTAGTGTTCAATCCTACCAGGCCTGGTTCTACTCTCAACCCCTACATTTGGGTTTATTCTATACATTTTGTAAGTGAAGAAGATTTACTAATAAGATAGAGTAGTTTAAGTAATGACAACATGATACTCATGCTATACAAACTTTTTAGAAATGGCTAATGACAAGTCAAGTTTAAGTGTTTTATTTAGAAAACAAATCAGAATAAGCACTGATAAAGCATGAAAGGAATTCGGAATGAAAGAAGAAAACAAGACTTAACAGGCAAGGGTAATTATTATTTAAAAGTCTATGGAAAAAAGTTATTTGGGATTGTAAGTAAAGTAAACCCTGGGAAGATTTATGGATATTTGCAGATAGAAAAATGAAATCTCTAGCATTCTTTTATAGAAGATGTTTTCCCCCTTCCTAATCCTGTATTAATATATTCAGCATGGTTTCAGGATAGAAAATTAATTGGGCCAAGACAGAAGCTTTTCTTCATAATTGCTTATATTTGAAAAGGTTTGTTGAAGATCTTCTCAAGTGAATTATCATCCATAGTCTAAAATCAATTGGTAGCTCTTGCAGCTGTTAATAAGCGATATTTTGAAAGAACAGCCTCAGTTCTTTTCACTAAAATCCTCCTTTATAAAATTTAGTACATTGAAGTGTAATGCATCATGATACTGATGTACATCGTATTGATGTATGATAATAAGCATTGAGTTGTTCATTTTTATCCTTAATCCTTTCCCAGTAGATTTACATGAGTTCTTTACAGTATGTGCTCACAGCTTTGGTAGCAGGTGAAGCATTTTGTTTACATAGATACCCCATCAAGAGCTGTTATGTATGACCATACACGTAGCAGCAGACAGTGCAGAAATATAACAGACACAGAGGCCCCTTAAGATCAAATCCAAATCCAAGATCAGCTACTGAGTAGATCTTGATGGTGTCCCGAGATCTGTGGGGACTCAACAGAGAACTTAATGCTACCTGCCATGGAGCTGGTCTGGCTTATGTTCCAGGTAGATGTACAGGTAGGTTCTAGGTGGAGAAAATTTTTAAAGTGCTTTATTAAATGGAAAGCATAAAACTCTGGCGAGGAATTGTTATTATAAAGGACTAAATGAGCAGATGAAGTGTTCTTGTGTTAGAAATAAGCATTTAGTAAAAAATGAATTGCTTTCCTTGCAGATAACATAGTAGAAAAGTTAAGTAAACCCAAGGGATGGCTGATCTCTCTACTGTCCTTAAGAGAGAATGAAGGAAAGTGCTAGCCCTCATTTAATTTCATTTTTTTTCCACTCTTAAGTATGATAATTCCTAGGGGGAATGATGATCAGCTTACACTTTAAAAAAAAATACACGCAGGACTCTAGGGGCTTTAGCTCTGAAAGACATGACCTAATCTTCTATAACCAACTCACAGAGTTAATGAGGCTAAGATTGGCACATATTTCCTCTTTTCAAATATTAGATAACATTTTAAATAAGAGGATATGCAGCATAATCCCTAGAGTAATATTAACTTGCACTCTAAATGCAAGTCATTAGAGTGTTTCAAGATGCTTTTCCTCTGATCTACCAAATGTATAGCCTTTGAGCTACAGATCTAGCATGTGGGTCTTAGTTACTGCTGACACCAGACTTACTTGAAAGTAATTACTCTCAAAGGCCAGGTGTCTTCTCTTTGCAATTTGATCTCCTTATAAGTATCTCTTCATCAGAGCCAGCATTTCAATGTCTAATTTGAGCCCTACCAAGTGCCCTTCACCTTCATGAGATGCTCCTGTCCTTCCCAGCCAGTGCTGTTAGGACAAGTGGACAGAATCAGGAGGGTAGATTTGCACCATGTTTATTAGAGCCCTTCACGGTGACCACTAGATAGATCAACGTGCCAAGATGGTCACGTGCTTTCTTTCTGACTGCACTTTATATAGGGCCGATGTCATTGTATTGTAGTTTATCTTAAACTACGAAGACACAGGTTCAAAACAATTTTAGGGCTTAGATGTCACCAGTGTGCTTGGGTGAAGCACAGAAAGTTGGATGAGAGTGTTTGTAATACAGATGAGAAGAGTGATGGGGGGTGAAAGAAAGTGTATCTAAGCAGTTTGACTTTTACAACACTAAGAAGGCTGGAGCTGTGTCTGTCATTTTCATTCCAGTAACTTCAGCATTTAGCCCAGTGTCCAGTCCGTAGTCAGTGGACTGCAGGGCACAGGAGGAGGAAAGTATAATGTTGCCTTGTTTTTTTTAAAAAATCTCTTTTCCTGTTGAACAGTCAACTCTGGAAATAGATAAGGGAGAAAAGACACATCTCTTCAGAGTGCTTGTTTGCCCTCCTTGTTTTCTTTCCCACTCCTTTGTTTGGGGCAATATTAAATGAAAGGTGTAGAATTGTGACAAGTTTCCTCCTCAGATTACCTATATTAAAAGTGTTGGAGTATTTGGAAAACCAGCAGCTTATGATGCTCAGCTTTAATGTGACAACCGAGCAGATGTCCTAGTTAGTGCAGAGTGTTTACATCAAAGTTTTTTGAAGAGTACTGTGCACAGTAACGACAGTGACTAGGAGTGGGAATCCTGCCCTAAAGACAACTGTAATTTTGTTGAAGAAACAGAAATGCACATGCTCAAACATTCACTTGCAAAATTGAGGAAAAGTTACAAAACAACATATTAGAAATCACCAACCTGATATAGAAAGACAAGTGATCATACTGTATGGTGTTAATCAGAGAATACTTTCACTTCTTATTTTTCCATAAATATGAAAGGAAGAAAACATAATAATTGATAAACTTTTTTGTTATTATTTTTATTTCAATAGATTTAGGGGTATAAGTGTTTTTTATTGCATGAATGAATTGTATAATGGTGAAGTCATGGCTTTTAGTGTACCCGTGACCAGAATAGTGTGCATTGTACCCAATAAGTAAATTTTGATCCCTCGCCCCCACCCTCCCCTTTTCTTAGTTTCCAATGTCCACTATACCACCTCATGACTATATATACCCATCATTTAGCTCCCACTTATAAGTGAGAACAAGTGGTATTTGTTTTTCCATTCCTGAGATAATTCACTTAGGACAATGGTCTCTAGTTCCATTCCATGGGGTGCATAGGTAGGAGTGTGTGTGTGGTACACACACATACACACACTCCCCCCCCCACATCTTCTTTATCCATTAATTAATTTATGGGCACTCAGGTTGATTCCATATATTTGCAATTGTGAATTGTGCTGCAGTAAATATTCAGATACAGGTGTCTTTTTGATATGATGATTTCTTTTCCTTCGGGTAGATGCCCAGGAGTGGTACACGGGTACACGTGGTACACACGGGTACACATGAAGAAAGTCTTTAAACACCCTCGATCTGCAAGGAAATGCCTTGCAGATTTGAAGTACCATGGTACAAAGGTTTTTATATTACTGTAGTTTGGTAATAAATGAATGAAATGAATGATAAAAAAATAAATGAAAAGTGTTGAGGGATCATCTCTAGAATGCAAAATTACAGAGAAGTGTTTTGAGAGGTCTGTATATCCGTGAAGATTTTTATCATCTCTATATACATTTGAGACACAGCAAGGTCTTGATTGGTCAAGATGACTAGGACTAATGATCCCTCAGAAATTCAAAAGCTTGGTATTAATTACATCTCAACAGCTGGCTGTATAGTACTACTGGGGATAAATAGCTGAGTAAGGAAATTGCAGATTTAGAAATGTCCCCTAACAATTTACCTTCCATCCCAGAATAGTATCTACAGAAAAAAAATAGAAAAGTCTAGTCTAGAACTTCTATACTGAAGCCAGGACCAATTCTTATTCCAGCAGAATTTTATTTGGTCCTCAAGTATTCTTTTCTTTCAAGTAAATTAGTCATTAACATTTCAAGACCAAGAAATTCCTGGTGAACTGTGAGGCAGGGCCAAACTTCCTGAACTTCTTACACAAAATGACATCTATCCTAGTCTTCAGAGCAGTACTATCCTTAGAATGTTCTGCAGTGATGGAAATGTTACACTTTGCTGTCCATTGCAGCTGCCACTAGCCATATGTGGCTGTTGAGCACTTGAAATGTGGCTAGTGTGATTGAGAAACTGAATTTTAAATTTTATCGTCTTTTAATTAAGTTTCTATAGACATTTATGGCTAGAGGCTATCATTTTGGACACCAAAGTTCTAAAGGAAACCAATTCCAGGAGTTGTAAGATCAGGGTAATATATGTCTAGATGTGTGCTTTTCCTGTTATTCTTTTTCTAGTAGTTTTGTGTTTCTGATCTTAAGTCTTTAATCCATTTTCAGTTGATTTTATATATGATGTGAGATAAAGGTCCAATTTCCTTCTTCTGTGTGAGGATATCCAGTTTTCCCAATACCATTTATTGAAGTTAGGCATCCAGGAGCCATTTGACATCCCCCCCTCAGAGTCATTGTCCACCAGGCTCTGTTGAACTGTTGATTTTACCTTTCAGACAGATAGCTTTCCAATTCACTCTCACTATATCTGTACCGCAACCACCCACCCTGTGTCTCACTCTTACTCCTGAAGCACCCTCCTCCCTGCTTTTCCTGCATCCACTATTTCACACATTCCCTTTCAAACCTTACAGTGCATTTATGGTGAATTGTTTTTTAAAAAAACTATGTTCTTCCCATGCTTGAAATGGTGCTTTTCAAATGAAATCCCAAATCCTTACCTGGCTTATGAGATCCTGTATGATCTAGCTCCTGCCTACTTCTCTAGCTATGAAAGGAGCTGTATTCTTTAGGATCAGGCTTACTGATATGTGGCAACAAAATCTAAAATAACAGTGGCTTTAACACCACAGAAGTTTATTTCCCTTTTGTGTAAACAGGCAATCCAGGGACTGGTGTGGCAGCTTCACAGTCATTGGGATCTAGGCTGCTTTGATCTTGATGCTTTACCAACCTCATCACAGAGCTTCCAACTTATGGTATAAAATGGCTGCTTCTGCTGCATCATCACATCTACATTCCAGCCAGGAAGAAAGCAGAAAGGGAAAGAAATGGCTAGTCCCTTCCTTTTAAGAACATTTTCCCAAGTTGCCCCCTCTATTCCCACTACATCCCATGGATCAGAACTTAGTCACATGGCTGTACCCAGCTGTGAATAAGATTGTTCTGGGCAGCCTTGTGCCCGGGTGAAATCCAGGGCATTATTGTTGAGAAAAAAGGGAAATACATTTAGGGACCCATTTAGAAGTTTCTATCACAAGAGCTAAATCCTCATCTTCCAGAGCAGAATATGAGTCAAAAATACCTGAAATAGAAAAATCAAGAGATAGCACATAAGCATATCGTTAGAAATATAGAGGCAAATACTAGAGGAAAGGGCTAAAATTATTGAAAGTGGTTGCCTCTGGGAGACAGGAATAGGGTGAGGCAGGGAATTGGTGTTTTACATATTAAGTGTTGCAGTACTACGTGACTTTTTCCATGAAGAACATATATGTTTTAATAAAAATTACATTTGAAAGAGTTTACTGAAGCCAGGCCTGTGAGTATATATAAGGACTAGATGAATTTTTCCTGCAGAGCCTTTGAAGTTGTGTCTTTCCTACCTTGCGAGCTATCCCTAAGTCTTTGGTATTTATTTAAAGGTGATGTCAGATGCATGGATATTGTCAAGGATCAGAAGACCATAAGGAGCAGATTCAAGACATTTGGCCACAAGCTGTTCCCCCATTTTTGCTACCATTAAATTAGGACACATGGGGTATAAAACATTGATGAGGTATTAAATGCCTTTGACTTAGGCATTTTGTCTTATTTTCCTGACCTGAGACTTGATTTATGATAAGCATGTGCAAGAGAATTTTTCTAATTGGCAACAGCACTCATTACTTAAAGTCCTTTTCATCCATGGGTGTTTTGTGACAGGGATCATTAGGCACAGTAAACTGTGACCTGCAAAAGATTGCTTATCAAAACCTGCAGACACTGAGGCCCAGACGAGAGGAAGGGGAGAAATGGAACCTGAGATGGTGGAATCCCAGAAACTAGAAAGATAATCCTCGGCAGATCAAAAAGAAAAAGAAAAGAAAATTTTTTCATCCAGATGTAATATTGTGAGACTTGTAAGAAATGATTACCTGTTTTCCATGAGAAATACATCAAACCTGACAACTGCAAGCTTTAATAGGTTTTGTTTGTTAACTATTTAGGCCAAGAGGAATTGTTGCAAATGAGAGACAAAGGTCTGAAAAGGAAAACAATCATTGGGCTTGTATTTAATCACTTTTTATTTTCTCAGATCTCGGACATATTATCTGGCTCTGGTGCTTACATAACTTAATTAGGGGAGTTCAGGCAGCATTGGGAATAAGCGGGCAAAATGAAAGGGTAACAATTTAAACGGATTGCCTGCAGATGCGTGATATGGATGGAGATGAAGCCTATTAAGAACCTAATTCTAGAAGAAGCTGTTGACATTGATCATTTGTGAAAAGGAGAATTTTTTTTTCTTACCCACATACGTGGTTTTGTACACTTGTCTATAAACCGTAAGCATTGGTGCATCTGATCATCAGCTTGTGGAATTACTAACACCAAGCCACTTTGAAAGAGCAGACAAGGTTATTAACTTTGGTAGGAAATGAAAATTTGGCCTTAATATACATGTGAAATTGAATTGTCTGTAGCACAAAGCTTTGGAGATTACCCGTGCAAGATGAGAAAACTATCTAAATTTAAAATTGTCCTCAGTACAGTGAAAAGTAATTTTGCAGACTGCATTTTTGCTGCATTGAAATCTGTGAAGAGATTGGCTCTATTAATTTAGATTTAAACAGAGGCTCTGTGTCTTCTAAAAATGGTAAATGAGATGGAAAATGTACTTTAATGGGAAAAATGGATTTCTGGAAATGCTGCAGGCAGGCAGGCTTCCTACTCCACATCTTTGAGTCTGCCCTGCAACCAGCTGGCTTCAGGGGAAAGGCTCTATCCTCTGTGACAGGCATTTGAAATAAGGACATGCAGACAACGTCTCAATTACGTATATAGTAGGCTTCAAGAGTAGGATAAGAAGTAAATTAAGTAAGGCACACGGCAAAAATCATTGGCAGCATTTACATTATAGTTACCAAACTAGCTGGGTCCTTGACAGAGGAAAAAAAGTTAAGGAGGAATTGAGTATGTTTTCTCAAATGTCAAATAACTTTTTTATAACCCCTGTCTGGAAGGATATTGAGGTAGGGGATTTGGTTACATACATTACCTTTTCATACAAAAACCTACCATGTTCCTCCGAAAATAAGACCTACCCATAAAATAAGCCCTAGCAGGATTTCTGACCTAGGCCGTTTCACCCCTCCTTAGGCAACCTGGTGGTCCCCCACTCCCGGGAGGTCACCATATTGATGCCGAACTTAGTGCGGACACCCGATCGGCATAGCGCACTACAGCCCAGAACTCCTAAACTCAAGTGATCCTCCTGCCTCAGCCTCCCGAGTAGCTGGGACTACAGGCGCAAGCCGCTGTGTCCAGGGCTCCTAGCAGGATTTCTAAGCATTTGTGCAATATAAGCCCTACCCCGAAAATAAAACCTAGTGATGGCCGTGGCTACGCAGCATATCTGCACAACCCATGCATTTAATCACGCAGCGGTAAAGAAGACGAACAGCCCTTCTCATCTGCCCCATGAGAGCTCTATTGCTCTACATGAGAAATTGGGGCCAATGGTTCTAAAGGAAATAGAGTCGCAAGAAATTCAGGATGGAATTCGGGGTTTGGAGAGTTATGATGATGTACCAGAAGAAGACGACTTAACTATATTTGAATAAATGTAGATTTTTGTGCCATACTTAAAAAAAATAACACAGCCCCTGAAAATAAGTCCTAGGGTGTCTTCTTGAGGAAAAATAAATATAAGACCCTGTCTTATTTTCGGGGAAACACGGTATCTTTTATATAAGGATGAATTGAGTTTTTCATTACCTAGTGTTTGAATTTCTTTAGCTCATAAGAACAGAACATTTCTTGTTTATTATTAATTAAATAAATCATTATTCATTAAATAAATAAGTGGCTATTTATTTGGAACCATAGTTTGATGACCTATCATTTAACCTTTAAGAATAATGCATTAACACAATAGAGTACAATAAAAATTAGTAATAGACTGTGTCCCTGTTGTCCAGAGTCATAGAGTTTTTTATTTAGTAGAGTGCTAATGATGAGGAAACTGAAGATAAGTAAGTGATTTGCCTATGCCTTATTCCTAGAGCGATTTAGTGATAGACCTGAGCCTAGAACTAAAGTGATCCAAACTTCCAGATAATTTACATATTTGTTATAGCTTAGCAAAAATCAACACTGCTGAGTAAGCAACACACCAAAATAATAAAATAACTACCCTTTCCTTTCCTCGTCTTTTTTTTTTTTTTTTTTTTTTTGCTTTTCAGGTATTGCTGTGCTTTACTTACATCTTTATGATGTATTTGGGGACCCTGCCTACCTACAGATGGCACATGGTTATGTAAAGCAAAGTCTGAACTGTTTGACCAAACGTTCCATCACCTTCCTTTGTGGGGATGCAGGCCCTCTGGCGGTGGCTGCTGTGCTGTATAACAAGATGAACAACGAGAAGCAGGCAGAAGATTGCATTACACGGTAATCATGTTTCTTTGTGAGGATTATTGTCTGGACATCATTATGCATTCATTCTGCATGTGTTAGCAAAGAACCTTCTGGTGAATTTACTTTTCTCTCAGCAGATAAATCTTACTACTGTCATTTAATCAATTCTCATATTATTCTTAAGGAACAGCCATTATAATCCCTATTTTATTGCAAAATATAAGACATAGTCATGTTCCAGATCAAACATCAATTCAGTAACATAAATGATATCAAAAGCCTAATCTTGTGATTACTAATCCAAGGTGCTATCCAGGATCAGTAAGTCAAAGAAATGCAGTTCACTTCCTTTTGGAGGGCTGGGAGAGGCCTCCTAAGGGAGCACAAACTGATTTAAAACTGCCTTTCTTAGGGGCAATGACACACAAATCCAGATTTTCATTTTTAATATGAGTCATGGTGGTCCACTAGAAGCTTTTGAATTATGAAGAGTTACTAAACTTTTGTACTAATAAACCACAATCGTTGCCTTACCAGAGTTCATTGAGCATTCTCAGAATTCTAAGAAATCTGGCTGACATGCAAATCTGCACGCAATGCTGTTAGGCTCCGACTGAGCGTGCAAACGCAAACACGCAGAGTGACAACTCCAGCAGCACTGTAACCGGTCAGTGTCCCTGAGTTGACCATGGTTTTTGATTCCCATTATTGTTTCTTCTTATACATTACCATTAGAATAGCTTTATCATCACCATTTAAGTTTATCGAGGATCCATTAGTTAATCTTATACTGTGTAGTAGTGTATATCTCATCAAAAGGTTTCCTTGACTTTTTAAGATATAATTATGTTGTATTTAAAGAAGAAATTATTTATACCTTGTTTATTTCTCATATATATGGAAATTCTTCCCCCTCTCCTGTTTTTGTCCCATACAATGATATTTTCCTATCCTGACTTTTTCTACTGGAAATGTTAACAAAAGGAGGGGGTGGGTGGGCCAAGGAGTCTTTTGCTCTACCTATAATGATTTGTGAATCATTGTATTAGGTCACTGCCTGAATTGACGTAATACTTTAGAATACCTCTTTTTCACTCATGCCTATACTACATCTGTTTGAGGCCAGAAGCTATACAGTGTTACTGAAAAACAAATACCACATGACTTAGTGTGTCTAGAGGAAAAAACTGAACATTCCCCTCCAGGACTGAGAAACATTTAATATAAAACCTGTCACCAAGCTTGATCAAAATGGCAGATGAAACAAAACAATGACTTCCCAAAAAGTTTAGAATGTGTTCCTTCCAGAGTGTTTGACTTGCATAAGATCAGCCAATACAAAAACTATTCCATACTCACCTATGTATGAAATGCAGAAACCACCTTTTTACTTTTTGTCATAGCCAGTTTAAAGCCATTAGCCACAAATCTGCTTTACATGTCCACAAGATACTCTTACTCAATGAATCACTTTTAAGTATCATCACATTAAATTGATGTGGTCCCAATATTTTATATATAATGCCAGCCTCTTCCAAAATATGTACAGCCAAATGGTAATAGTTTGCTATGTGAGGAATGTTAATAGGTGATGAAAACAAGGTTTGTGTATTCAGACAGATTGGGGTTTGTGTTTAAGCACTAATTAAAATTAAATATGCATCTTTACTGGCTGCTCAGTCTTTAGTAGCTTATGTACCTGGGGGGAACACACCAACTCTAGGGAACAGCATTCGCCAAAGTTATGTTTAGAAAACGCTTTTTCTTCATGGCATCTTAATGGCCTATTCTAAAAAACAGTCTGGGAAATGCTACCATATATCATTATTGGTTTATTAAAATTAAAGAATTCTTAATAGCAAGCTAAGATTTCATTCTTTTTTTGATATTTTGTAATAAAGGTGTTTTTGTTATTTATATATTTTTAAATTTTAATACATTTCAACAGTATTTTATTCATAGTCAGTAATCTTGTTAAGGTTAAATATATAGAATGTGGCTATAATAGGAAAACACTATTTGTGGCTGCAGCTTTGATTTTTCAAATTTTTGGATTTCATGGTTAAACAGTGAAAAAAGAATAATTTTTAAATTACAGAGCTCGCTTCATCTTTCACATCTTCTTTTTAAAGGAAAAACCTATAAATCTTTTCAACTCAGTGTCAGGAAATCCAAAATTATTTAATATCATCAGTTATTTAATAAACATTCTTGTTTGTTTTACTCTTTACCAAACCTTCTTTCTCATATCACAGCCCTTTGGATTTATCACAGATACTGAAATTCTCTGTGTAGTGTCTATATTGTGCTCCACTGCCAGCATCATAGTCCAGCTTACCTTTTCTGCATTTTCTTAACATAATGGTCTTTCAAAAACATAATTTTGAGTTTTAGTGACCAAAAGGGCCTTTGAGAGCATCAAAAGTCTAATACAGGGGTAGGGAACCTTTTCATATTAGAAGGCCACATTAATTTAGCTATAATCAAATAAGACCACATTCAAGAAACTTCAATTAGATATACTTAAAATGTATATTCTTTTGTAAAAATCTAACTACTATGTACTTAATAATTTTAAAAAATGAAAACTATTTGTTAATTTTAAAGTTAACCTTTTGATGACTTTGTTGTATAGTACTCAACCTAACACAAACAGATAGTTGTTTTTCATGTTGGCATTTTATTGCCATTGGTATTATGTATTATTAGTAAAAAGAAAGCAAGATTCTCTTTCAGGAGAGACTGCAGTCTCTCGTTGGTTAGAAAGCATCTAAATATATGGTTGCAGCATGAAGGTCCACAGTTTCAGTTTATCCTATAGATGGGTATCAGGCATTTGTGACCTTACGGGCATCTTGATTTGGGTTAGGTAGGAGATTCACAGCAATAAGTGATTGAAAAGCAAAAAAGTATTTTCGGGCATGTTACCAAAGGCATGGGTATTCTACTGTATTTTTCTGTATTTCAGTTGGGTCTTTTTTAGCATCAAACAATGACTTTCAAAGGTCATCTGAGAGCTTCAGTTTTATCTGTAGTTCTTTAGGTGCCTTGGTGATATCAATTAGGTGAGGCTGAAATGCTAATTTGAGTGTGATATCATGATTCTCAGAGTCAGCGAACCTTTCATTGTATTCTCCAATTAATAGGTCTATAACAGCTGAGTATTCTTCAGATGATTTGGAAATATCCTGCTCATCCGTGACCTTTGCTAACTGGGGAAAATGTACATCCAAAATTTCCTTTGGAAGAAGAAGTATTTTGAAAAACCTATAGTTTTTTTTTTTAAATGCTTGGATTTTTGCCACATATTGTGTATAAACTTAGTTTTACCTTGCAAAGAAATATTTGTTTTGATTTGACATATCACACAGAAATGCTACATTCCAATAGAAATCTTCTTTCAGTAACTCACATTACTGGTTCTGTTCTTCATAAAATTTAACAATCTGCTCTTGCAGAGATGAAACTTAGGCTAACACCTATCCCTGGAATAGCCAGTGTACTTTAGAATGATAATGGCAAATCCACACTGATTACCTCATCTTTCAACTTTAGCATGTTATGAAACTGATAATGCCATCCTGCATTTATACCAATATAGTTAACAATACTTGCAACTTGTTCCAAAGTGTCACTTAAAATAGTAGCTTTAGCACAGAGATTTTGCTGATGCAAGATACACTGAAAAGAAATGAGAGCATCTGGATCTATTAATACTTTTTTTATCTGTGCAATAAACCGTTCATGTTTTCCTTTCATGGAAGGTACACCATCTCTACATACACTCACTAAAATTTACCAAATTCAGTCCAACTTCATGACATTTATCATGAAAGTTATTGAAAATATCTATTCCCCCAATTCTGTTTGCAGGAGTGCCCAAAGGGAGTAACTCTTCCTGGCAAAGAAAATCTTCTGTCATGACCTGGGCTGAGTCAGTAGTATCAGTTGATTCATCCAAAGCAATTGAATAATATATATTTTCCTTTTGAAGTATTGCATAAAGTCCTGTTAAGTTGAAGGCTAATGCTGCCAATCAGTTATGGTTCTCCTTGAAAGAGGCAGAACCATATACCTTTGTACTTTGAAGTGTTATCGGGGTCTAAGCATCCTACAACTTCAACAGTGCATTCTTTCACAATTTCTGCATCACTGAATGGCTTCCTTTTTTTCCTGAGTATGTAAGCTACTTTATAAGTTGCTTCCATGGCATTATTTCCAGGTCTTATTGCTGCTTGAAAGAGTTGTCCTTGCTTTTGCTTTTTATCTTTTAGTTTCTGCAAATACAACCTTTTGCGCCTCTCCCTCTAATTTAAAATATTTGTGGTCCTTATGAGTAGTGTTATAATGCTGATGAGCATTGAATTTCTTTAATGTTAATGTTGCAGTATCATAAAGCAAGCAAATCATCTTACCATTAGCAGAAACAAGATAATATTGCAATTCCCAATCCTCATTAAAAAATCTGTTTTCTTTCTTCAGCATTCTCTTGGTCTTTTTGACATGATGGGCTATTAAGCAGACAGAATTAAAAAATACTGTTGACCAGTGCAACTATTCACAAATTCCACTTCAAACACAAACACAGTGCACCACTGTCAAATCTGATAACAGACTGATGTACTTAACCCCCATAAACTCAGTGTTTTCCTATGGTATAGGTTCTTAACCTTGAGCCCCTGAGAATCTTAAGGCTTTCAGAGGTATATAAAACCTCTAAATTGTATTCAGTGTAGGGAGAGCATCTGTGCTTTTCTTGGAGGGCTCTGTACTCCCTAAAAGGAGTGTGCAAGTGTGTGTTTATGTTCACATTGTCCTGCAAATGGCCTAGCAAGTGGAGGTTAGGACAATATATGGTGCCAGTTCTTTCTACTGCCTGATATATGTCATGTCTGTTTTTACACACACACCCTAGCCTGCTTCTACATGGAGAATTGGTGCCACAACACAAAATAGAGTGTATTCCTTGTTTTGTACCCAATTAGATGGCTAACCTGACATGTAGGGTGCTTTGGGGCCATACTTAGAATGACAAAGAACTTTAGCTTTCTGATCAAGAAATAACCTCTCTTTGTAGTGCGATGAGTCAGTAAAAGACTTTTTTTTTTTTTAATTACAACTTTTTGACAGTGCAAGGCAAAAACCTCTCCCCAGTAATACCCTGGGGAAATATTGCTAGGAGTGGAACAAAACCAACTTGTTTTTGTCTTTATTCTTCCTTCAGTGACATTTCAGTGACTTGCTTATCTCTTCTGGAGATGGGTTGCTATTAATATCAACCTATCGAAACAAATAAATGGAGCTGCAACAATGTGCTTGTGGATTTGAAAGTTTCTGAAAACGACATAAAGTAACCATTATGAGTGGTACATGCCTGTGATCTCAGCTAGTCAGGTGGCTGAGGTGGGAGGATCACTCAAGGCCAGGAGTTCAACTATAGCCTGGACAATGTAGCGAGACCCCTGCCTCTATTAAAAATAATGATAACCATAATGATAAATTATGGTATTATTTCTTCATTTTTTCTTGAGAATATAGCATGTAAAACATACAGTTGAAAGTCCTACCTTTAGTATTCATCAGGCCCAACTAATGAATTTTAGTGATTTGAATTCAAATCCCCCCAAAAAGGAATATTTCGTATATTACCCTCTAACCTGTATTGTATTAATTAGATGCTCTGAGCAATACTTTATTTTCAAGTATTTGAAATGTATTAATGCAAATGGGTTTGGCTGCAAAATAATTAGAATGTTAATATATCTCATGACCTTCTGGTAGTGTAGATCATAAGACTGGCAAATAAAGGAATGACATTTTCTAATACAATGGTTCAGACATTTTATTTTGGTAGGGACATCATTGGAGTGAATGCAATAATTGTTCTGGCCAGTATTCTGTAGAGCAGTGTTTGTTTAAAAAAATTCATAGTAATTTCCCTATTTGAATAGTTCTTCGAATCTCATTTGCAAAGTAAATCAAAGTGCTTTTTAAACTAAATTTTATACAATTTGATACATTTATATTAAAACTTGACAATAGGTTCTTATCAGAACTTTGAGACATTCATTCTATATACTGTAACAGTTGAGTTTGTATGTAGTAAACAGATTTTGTTTTATGATCTCGATGTTATTGAGATTCCAGTTCTGGAATGAGAAAAAAAAATAGAATTTTTCTTAATATTTTTAAGTTCTTTTAAAAATTAGGGGGGAGTTGTATGTACAAACATATATATGGTAGTGAAGTAGAAAACAAAATGGCCCATAATTCTACCACCCAGATAGCCCTGTTGATGTTTTTAAAAGGTAAAATAAGTTATTACTAGAAAATGGAAATAAACCATGGTGACCTCTATTCCTAAGATAACCACTGTTCCATTGTGAGTTTATCACCTATATTTGTAGACCAAAAAAATGCATGAGCCAGCATTCGCATATTTAACTAATTTGAGATACATCAATTTAATGAAAAATTTTCATAATATGAAAAGGTTTAAATTTTGGGGTACCTGCAACTAGCCATGCTTTTCAAACCCCTCTTTCCTAGTGGGGAGTAAGTTTCCTTAGACTCTTTCATAGCTTTTCCTCAGTCTTTGTTTCATAACTATCAACTGATTTTAATCACTAAAATCATTTAATCCTGTGCTCTTCATTTTAAATGTTAAGTGTTCCCTTCCCCTCACTCCAAGCCTTTGGAAGTGGTGGGAGGAGAATGGGAAAGGATCATTTTCTCTTTCATATGTATCCTTACTACAGACCCAGGGCCTTTTTTTCACTAGATCTTTTGGTGTACAGCCTGGTGGTAACAATTGTCAGGTTTTTGTTTGCTTGGGTTTTATTTGGTTTGGTTGGTTGGTTGCTTGCTTGCTTGCTTTGGTGTTTGTAAATGTCAGTGGCCTCCAGAGATTAGCAGTAGGGGCTGTATACCCCCTCTGTTATACCATTGCCACTGAGTATGTTAAAATGAAAGCACAAGCAGTTGCCCAATTCCGCCAAATGTGCAAATATTTATTAGGAAGAAGATACACATATATACAAATAAATAGTCTCCTACCCTGTTCTTGTAGCTATATTGTGCTCAAGCCATTCTTGGAAGCTTCTGCCTCAAGGCTACAATGTGGCCCTCCAGATCCCCAAGTGCGGAATCCAAACTTCACAGAACAAATCCATTTATTAAAAGGATTTGCCTTTATTAAAAGGATTTGTTCTGTAAAATTTGGATTCAGTCAAAAGGCTGCACTCAAGGATCCAGAAGGCCACATGTGGCCCCAAGGCCACAGGTTCCCCACCGCTGGCCCCTCTGACCCATCTTTGCCTCTCACTCCACCAATAAAAAGCCATTTTCTATCACTCCTTAATAATAACAAATTCTCTGGTGTAGATTTTCATAGTCACTGTATTTGAAGTGCTGAACACCTCTGAATGTTGATTACTGATTAGAGTACTTCAAATATCACCCCTGGGAGGAGGGCTGATTTTTGATACTTCAAATGCAATTAACCATCCCTAGTGTATAGACTAAATTTAGATGACATACATACACAGGCACAGCACACTGTTTAGACTTAACTACTTTAAAAGTAAATTTCCATATAGGCAACAAATGAGAGAATTTTTAAATTGGAAGGGACTATTAAATATTTCATAGATGAAAAATTTTAAGAACAGATTCAGTAGTGTAGCTAGTGTCATAAGAGAACTAATATCCTCTCATTACTACTCTTTTCTAGAAATTTCCTGGCTCTTTATACTAATAACATTTTGTCAAGTTTCACCAAAAATTAAAATATTTTAATTTAAATTATATTGAATTTATAGGTTAAATTAGGGACATTTGAGATGCACTTTCAAAATTTCATGTGATAAAAAATCTGAAATAGCAAGAACATTTTTCCTACCTATTATTTGCTGTTCCCCCACCCAAAAAGGAAAAAAGCAGGTTCATTCTCAGAGTGCAAACTATCAAATATGATTACTTCCCTAAGCTTATCTTCCTCTGTGATCTCCCCCTACTCTCTGGTTCCCTGGAGCTTCCCTTTTTGGTCCTCTGGCAAGAAAGTGGGGCTTTGGTTACCCTGCTCTGTCATGTACTTCCCGCTACTGAGCCCGCCTCTGGGGCCAGGCGACGTGGACGATACAAGAGGTAAAGCAATGGGGTTCGCCTCTTGTGGGACCACAGTTCCTCCAATCTGTGAGGAAAAGTTCCCCTCCTCAGAGTTTAGGATCCTGGGGACTCCCCTTGCCTTAGCCTCTGCTGCCAGCATGAGGTTGCTTGTAGCCTGGGGCATAAGGGAACAGAGAAAAGAAAAAGGAAAAAATAAAGAAAAATGGGGAGTTTACTCACTGTCTCTTATATTAGGAGTTCTCTTGCCTATTCTTCCTTGAAACAGCACTAATGGCCTTCCTCTGGGGCTCTGTCTGCCTCTCGTGCCCCCTTTCAGGTTTTGGGGTGTACTAAGTTCGGGCTAGGGGAATACCAGAGGGGAAAAAGTGGCAAACTCACCACTGGTTTGGAGATACTTCAAATTCTGCTCTTCTTCCCCTTTCTGCCTATTACTATTTACTTTTCAGAGTCCTTAAATATCTCCTTCATATATTCTGTCCAGGTTTTGGAGCTACATTTCATGGAAGAGGCAGGGTATGTTTATTACATCTTACTTGGAACCAGCACCAAAAATAACTTTTTCTGAGAAACAAAACTGAGCCTATCAATAGGAACCTAATATATTATAATATATCCATTTAATGGTGATACTATGTAACTATTATGAAGAACGAAATTACCGTGTGCTGATATGGAATGGTTGTCAAATGTATTGTTAAATAGACAGCTGTAGAATAACATTTATATTTATAAATATGCTTATGGGTACATAAATAATTCTAGGAATATACAAAAGTTGGTAACAATGGTGGTTTTGAGGAAGAACTAGAAGGCTGGGAGACCGGGAGACTGATATACCCATGTGCCATTTGCATGTATTATCAATTATGGTCCATCAGGCTGCCATATACTCTTTAAGTAGGCTTGGTGTCACATTAAGAAATAAACTAAAGAAGGAGATAACTGGGGTGCAGCAACCTTTTCATTTTATGGACATAGAGGGCCTTTCGAGTGTTGCTTTAATCCTTGTTCCAGGCTAAATGCTGTAGTAGCCACCAGTTCTTGGCTTCTCTGAGCCCAAATGCTAATGTACTAGTTTTAGGACCTGCCTCCATGAGGAACTAGGGAATTTCAGACAGCCCCAGTCATACATTTGCATTCTTTCATTCTCTGAATTTCTTGTTTTATCAGTTCCATTGTGAAATTTAGTTAAAGGCTGATCTTTGAACTTTGACTATCCTATATATATTTTATGTATATATAATATCCTGTGTGTATGTGCATTTTTTAAATGTACCATTTTTAGGTATATACCAATACTTGATCCCTTGCAAATTATTTTGGGCATGTATTTTTATTCCTAGACTAATTCACCTAAATAAGATTGATCCCCGTGCCCCAAATGAAATGCTCTATGGACGAATGGGCTACATCTCTGCTCTTCTTTTTGTCAATAAGAACTTTGGAGTGGAAAAGATTCCTCAAAGCCACATCCAGCAGGTACCACATTTTTATCCTTTTTAGGATCCCACTTACTTACTCTACTGTCTGCCTAAACTATTGTTTTTGTCTCTCAAGTTAGTATATCCCAAGTAGGAAGAAGGTGTATCTTGACTGCTAAAGGTCAGGCATGATCAGAGAACCAACAGCTTAACACTGAATGCTTCTGGACACCCTTCTGACTCAGAGTCAGAAGCCCAGCTTGCCCCATTTGAAGTGGAACAAAAGAATCTCTTTTCAGAAGATTATGGCCAGATTTTACCTCCCAGATACAGATATCTCCTTTTGTGCTAGTGGAGTTTATGCTTTCTTTTT
>VBSM01001562.1:49182146-49224145 GCA_008086735.1 Cheirogaleus medius | reverse complement strand
CGCCTCGGCCTCCCAGAGTGCTAGGATTACAGGCGTGAGCCACCATGCCCAGGCAAAAGGGATGTAATTCTTCTTAATAGCATTTATGGAAGAACAAAAGAAAGACGTAGGGGGATTTTGTTCCTTTCTTCTTTAATAACTTTGGAGATATGTGGCTCAGATAGCTCATTAAATTCCTCCCATGCAGCATATTCTCTTTCAGACCATCCATTTTTCTGCATTAATCCCTTTTCTCTTACTTGAAGGTAGTTTTTGACTTTTCAGAGTAATCCGTAGAGACAACCTCTGTTAACTTCTGGGAGTCTCTGAAAGAAATCACTATCATAATTTAACTTGGCCTCATTTTCAGTTTGCTGAATGGTGCTTAGAGTATGGAGAACATGGATGCAGAACACCGGATACCCCCTTCTCCCTCTTTGAAGGTATTTTTCACACTTATTTGCCTTGTAATATCAGCATGTACTTCTCTACTTGGTAATTAATGTATTTGAATTTGAGTTTTATCAAAAAATTAATTTTATAGTCATTTCTTAAGCTACTTATTTCCTAACGTGACAAATCAATATTAAAGATCATCATTAGCACACATACCTGATACTAGTAGTCGCAATAGTGACTCCCGTTTATGAGGCTAGGCACATGCTAGGCATTTTGCAGATGCTGTCATAAATCATTTCAGCAGTAACATGCAGGTATTACTACCCTTATGTAACAGATGAGGAAACTGAGGCTCAGGCAGGTAAATGGCCCATGGTGAAGGAGCTCACATATGGTAAATGGCAGGGCTGTAACCTGAATTTGTCTGGCTCCATTCTCTCTCCCATCTTGCACCTTGAAATAAAGGCTGAGCACTAGTGATCTCCTCTAGTGATCTCCTCACTAGTGATCTCCTCTAACGGTGAACTGCAATGTATAAAATATAGACAGATTCCCCTTCATTTAAATCATTGCCATTAATATTGTAGTGTTGATAGTAAAAAAAATGGAGTCATCCTATAAAATGGAGTCATTTGGTATAATAACTTTTGCTTCTTTCTCTTTCTTCAGGAATGGCTGGAACAATATATTTCCTGGCTGACCTGCTAGTCCCCTCAAAAGCCAGATTCCCTGCATTTGAACTATAAAAGGAAAGCATGCCCCCTGCAACTCACTGCATGACCCTTTCTGTATACTCAAACCTGGGCTAACTGCTTTTGTTGCTTTTCAAGGAAACAGAGTCAAACTGTGTACTTGATTTAATTAATATTTTTTTCAGAATTTGTCTTTAGTTCAGTTCCTTTTCTTTATCATTGACTTTTACTTAAAAGTATCCAAGGAAATCTTTTAACTTCAATTTCTTCCTGAATGGTGGGTGATATATACAGTATTTTGAAGTCATATGTGTATATTTCAGAACTTTGAAGAAATCCTATTTAAGTTTATGAATATAACTATCTGTTACTGTTCTAAAAATGTTTAAAAGAAACTATAGATAAAGGAAGATAAATATGACTATTATTGAAAAATTTTCTCCACCTCTTTAATATTTTTCCTCCAACAGGAGGGCAGATAGTTTTACAACTTGCTTTTTTCTCTAGGTGGTTGATTATGAAAGGGGACAAAAATATAACTGTTTGCTCCCCAGGAAAATATTCCAAGAGTTGCAAACTGGACTTGGGACCTAAATACCATTTTTTAAATTCATGATGCTATGTGGACTAGAGGCGATCGTATTTTCAAATATGCCTATTTTTATCAGTAAGGCATCTAAGCTTCCTAAGCCAACATTATAATCAAAAACTTCTAAAACATGGTGGTTGTGAAAATTTTTATTTGAAGGTTACTTCAGGATAAGCTAACAATAACAGTTTATTTTTTTCTCTAAAATAATGTAGTGTATTTTAGAACTGTTTATTTAAATTTGTTTTTCTGTATTCATAAAAGATCAGGAAGCTAATTTTCTATGTGTGGATATGCTCTGAGCTAGGATTCCAGTCCACTCTGGCTGACCTTCTGAGCTTCAATTTGTGTTTTACTTACTTTGTAGTGACCATGCGTTAGTGCTGGCTATTTGGTATAAGCCATTTTCCAAACATATTTTCCTTCCTATCAATTTTTCTGAATATTGGTATTTTCACTAAATAGTACAGCATTCTATTTCTGTTTAAAAAAGGGGGCAGGAAGGGGAATGCCGGGTAACCAATAACTTGAACAAGAACACTAAGCTTTTGATAGAAATGCTGTTTACTTAAGAGGTATTATCCAGAATTCATGCTTAGAACAAATGGATCTGTGCATATCCTAGGCTTAATAGTTCCTTAATTTCTGAGACCACAGAATCAGGTTTTATATGATAGATGAAGACTCCCTGGTGCTTCACATTCTGTACAAATGTTTCGACTCATCAGCTCCTACTCCTACTCCTTCCATTGCTGCCCTCCCCAGTCCTCTTTTATCTCTTTTTGACTAATTTTGAAAAATTTTAGCTTCAAATAACAGGGTCTAAGAATTTTTAATGTGCCTATTTCACAGCTCTCTTGGTCACAAAAAATATGCTATTTTTATTAGAACTTTGAACCAAATTCCCACTGAGTGTGTGCTGTTTCCTACAGGTAGCAGTCCTCTAATATTTTCTTTTTAGCACCAAAATAGCTAATATTACTGGAAATCATCTGACCCTTTAAAGGCCACTAACAGTAGGCTCTAAAAAGCAGCCCACTGCTCAATTCCTAGGATTAGCTTACTCCTTCTGTGACTTATGTAAGTCGGCAAGGACATTGTGCCTCTCGGATTCCTATAGTGCTGCTGGTAAGCTGCGTGGAAGCTCTGCCTTTCTTGTGAAAGTTTCCACTCAATGATGTCAGCATTTACAGTAGGAAGCAAACGTAGGGCACAGCAAAGCTCATTTGCCTTTGGCTGGGTGTCCAACTTAAAAGAATGAAGCTCATTTGGTTTAGTTTAATGTCTTACGGTACTGTGCCTGTCCTTTTAGCCACTATAATTATTAACTGAAGGGAAAAGAACAAAACACACTCTCTCTGAGCCAGAGGAGACTTCATCACAGTGTTCCACTAAGCATCTTGATGAATTTAACCCCAGGAAGACTTCAAGGCAGGGAGAAAAACGTTTCGAATAAGATTCTTGTTAATGTTTGGATTGCAGTTTAGCTGCTATCATCCCTTAACAAATTCATCAACACAAACATAATTCAAAAGTTTTTTTTTTTTTAGCTTTTTAAGATTTATTAAACTATCCACTCCCACCATTTCACTTGACCAAGAAAAAAAAAAAAAGACTTATTAAACTGGAAAGATTTCATATTTGTGTCATTGTTTGTTTTATTTATGCTTAAGAGCTAAAAAGGTTTTGATAGGATTTTAAACTCAGGCAAAGCTACAATGCTGAGACCAGTCCCCCAACTGGGGACTGAAAGCACCTTTTGCACTAGCTGTCTTAGTTTTGAAAGGAAGCGGTATCATTATTTCAGTTCTATCTCTTATATTTTTCCCTTAGATATTTTTCTGCCTAGTAAAAACCCTTCCCAAAAGTGGCTTCCTAGAAAACTCAATAGGATCTCTTATCTCCACGCACAGACGAGGTCATAAAACCTTCAAAGGTTGTCAAGCAGTGTTCATTTACCCTGTCATGTGTTTCTGTTTGTGTAGTTCTGAGAAATTGCAAATAGTTAACTTCAACGTGTAAAAAGTGTTAACATTATCATGACCATTTCCATAGATCCCACTGGCGTTGGTCTCATCTGACTTGTTACTCTTTAATCCTTAGAGTCATTGGCTCCCTTTTCATCTTTGATGTCAGTTCCAATTATTTGGCATCAAATGCCTTCACAGTAGATAGAGTTTTAGGTAAAAGTGGATCTAAGGCCATTTTCTCTCCTTAACACTTCCCTAAATAACTGAATTAAGGGTAATATTCTGCTTCTATGTCCTCAGGTTAATTTGTATATGATCCTTATGATGATGCCCTGCCTTTTACTAGCATATTTTGAAATATAAAATGTGAAGAGAATATTGACTCCTATACTCCTTTGGTTACTAGAACTCATCTGTGGTCCTTTATCAATCATACTGAATTCTCATTCCATTTCTGCTTACCTTAAATAAGTCAGAGAACCCCATTTCTGTATTTTCTGTACTATTGAGCCATAGAATAGAAGAACTGGTTCTCTCTTAGAGATATAAAATAAAGCGTATAGGCTATTCAGAGAACCCACCCCAATGTTATATTGTCTTTTAATGGAAAGGCTGGGATATAGGTATTTCTATGTTCTATAAAGGATGTGGCTTGCTGGTTCTTAATAAAATTTTATTAAGACTATATGTTGTCATGTGCTTTTTGTTTGCCTAAGTTTAAACTTGAGAAATACTTTCCTTTAATTGCAAATGATGACTTTTTCTTTATCTACTAATTCCCTGGGGTTTGTTCCTTTTTCTTCATTGTTGAGTCAAACAAGATTTGTACTACTGTCTGAAAATAGAGATTTATAAGAGGAAAATATTTTTAAAATCTGATTGTTTCCACGTCCTTGCAATAGTGAATTGTGCTGCCATAAACATTCGGGTGCAGATGTCTTTATAATAGAATGTCTTATGCTCTTTTGGGTAGATGCCTGATAATGCTATTGCTGGATCGAAAGGTATTTCTATTTTTAGCTCTTTGAGGTATCTCCAAATTCTTTTCCAAAAAGGCTGCACTAATTTGCAGTCCCACCAGCAGTGTAAGAGTGTTCCTGTCTTTCCACATCCTTGCCAGCATTTGTTGTTTTGGGATTTTTTGATACAGGCCAATCTCACTGGGGTTAGGTGATATTTCATTGTGGTTTTGATTTGCATTATAATTAGAGATGTTGAGCATTTTTTTATATTTGCCGGCCATTATTCTGTCTTCCTTGGAAAAGTTTCTGTTCATTTCCATTGCCCATTTCTTGATGGGGTTGTTTGATTTTTTCTTGTTAATTCTTTTGAGTTCTAGATAGATTCTTGTTATCAGACCTTTATCGGAAGTGTAGAGAGCAAATATTTTCTCCCATTCTGTAGGTTGTCCATTTGCTCTAATGATAGTTTCCTTGGCTGTGCAGAGCTTTTTAATTTGACTAGATCCCATTTGTTTATTTTTGTTGCTGCAGTGATTGCTTTGGGGGTCTTCTTCAATTCATGAGTGGATTATTAAAATTTGGTATATGTTTACAATGGAATATTACTCAATTCTAAGAAATGACAGTGAGCTAGCACTGCTTACATTATCCTGGATTAAGCATAAGCCTATTATCCAAAGTGAGGTGACACAAGATCAGAAAAATGGGCTCCACATGTACTTGCCATCAAATTGGCACTGACTAACACTATGGTGCTCAAATGGTGGTGGTGTTCACCAGGGGTTAGGGGGTCGACCCACCTCTGAGGGATGTGGTGAGCATTGTGGAGGGGAAGAGCATACCTCTAACCCTTGCTAGGGAGAAGCAAAGATATAAAATGTAATCAAAATGTTCATACTTTCATATTATCTTGAAATAAAATAAAAATGAAAAAAAAATCTTATTGTTATAGCAATAGGAGGAATCTACTAGGCTTCAAGCAAAGCAGTGTGTTAACCATCTCATACATAGGAGAATCTACCCTGTGGTTAATAATAACTAAAGACCTAATTCTAGAAGTTGATTTCCCTGATGACCAGTTCTCAAAAGAACTTTGAATAAAGGGGATTAAATGAGGCATAATCATAAAATATATATTAAGAGGTCAGAAAGGAGTTCTGCTGAATCATTCAGAATAACTTTGTACCACTACTTTTCATGACAGAGCTAGTTAGTGTCACTTAGCACAACAGAGATTTGCCAAATTATAAAATACTTGTTTTCATCTTTACGTTTTGTCCTCTGGTACATATGATTAAAATGTCCTTCATACCCTTAGTCTACTGATTGAATGACTCATAATACTGAGGACAAATGCAGGGTTATTTTTATTTCTCTCATTTGAATAAGTAAAGGTATGTATGATGATATCAAGTCTTTAGATGCAGGCAATGAGGCATGGAGGGGACAGTGCTTTGCAGAGGTCACACAGAGACTTCAAAATGATACTTGGAGAGGTCTTACTCTCCACAAGATTAATCTCAATTGGTGAGGCCAGCGAACACTGTTCTGCAGTTTACTACTCCCTGGCTCATCTGCCTACCAGAAGAAAAATAATGACAAGCACATTAAATTGCGCTACAGTTGTAATCTCATGAACAAAGAAAACGAAGAAGTAATTTGTCTCTTGTGACTTACCCAGGGTAGTTTGATTTATTTTTTCCTAACTGCATTAGAAAAGACATTTGCCTCACTCCTTCTCCTTGTATTCTTTGAATAGAAGAGAGTAATTTTTATGTCCATTATTTTGCCCAAAATAGTTCCCACAATGGATTCAGTGTCATTAAAAATCTCATGTAGGCTCTATTCTTATAAGCATCACTTAAACTCAGAACAACCTACAAATCAGTCCCCAGAAAATTTGCTTTCTCATTCTGTTACCCATCCAAACTCTCCCCTTCCTCCTAAAGTTGTGGGTCAATTAGCAAGGCAAGAGAACACTGGGTTTTGTTTTTTGTTTTTACAGTGGCAAACATGTTGGCTTCATTGGTCCCATTATGTAAACTGTCCAAACACTGTTTTCCAGAAGCCCTGTGCTAGTGGATCCTCAGGGACTTATTTGACAATTTCATGCGTAATAAGAAAAAGCAGCAAACACAATAAGCCAAGAGATGAAATAATGAGGATCAAGAAATGGATCTTAGCAGGTCTGCTGCTCATAGTCAACCAATTTAATTTCACATTTCTACATTATGTTAACTTTTCATCCACATGCAAATTACCACTATGGCGACATTAAATATGCAACTAACGTTCTACTACTCTACAAATACATGTTAGAGAAAGCATTTGTGAAACACTTATTATGTAGGAAAAGGCAAGACTCTTGATAAATCAGTTTATAAAGCAGTGTCACAATTGCCTAATTTCTCTTCTCTGATGGAGCTGGGGTATTAAGAAAGGCATTCGTAACTTGAAAAATACTGATGTAGCTCACTGTTATATTTGATAGTTAATATTCATTATTTTCTCAGGATTCAAAATGAATATATGCACCCTTTTGCTGATACAATCTGAACTGCTGGCAGTGTCAGCTTATGTGCTGCAGATAGGTCATTTTATTAATAATGCCATGATCAATGCTTTAAAACCATGTATGCCCCAAATTTATTAAATGTGTTATGTTTGTGTGCAAGGTACCTTGCTAGGGGTTCAGTGTGTATAAGATAGACATCCCTGCTCTGACAACTCAGTCTGGTGAAGACAACGGGTGACCAGACAATCAGTTACAAGGAAATGTATTCTAATATTCCTGTTACCCCTCCAACTACTCGTTCCCTTGTTCCATGAACTTAATGTATATTGGGTCTCTCATGTGTTCTGTCTATATTTGGAGATACTGCAGTTTAGTACTCTTGTAGGAAGAAGACAATTTAAAAGCCACTCAGCCAGCCCAGAGCACTCAAAGTTCTTTCATTTGGACTACCTTCATGATGGGCAAGGATGTCCAAAAGAATGGGAGGGAAATTTAAAGAAAAAAAATCACTTGCCCCAAAAATTACTTCCACTCAGTTGGCCAACTTCTCAAAAATTCCCAGCATTACCATTATTAATAATTTAGGTGAAATTCATTTCCTTGAAGAATCCTCTGCTAAGATGCGAATATTTTAGAAGAAATAGTTCATAGATCCCACTATGTCATTGGCATCTTAATAATTGGTTCATGACCTATATATGTAGCAATTAACTCGAAGAACTTCAAACTATTCATTGTGCTTCTATAATACACTACTTATGGCACCTCACTAGGATTAGATAAGACGATTATCTGTTCACAAAACATGGTTTAGATGTGAGGATAAATATAAACAAGTACTTGCAGTGTGATATGGAACCAGAGCAGGTCTGGCTTTTGATGAATACTGGAAAATAAAAGATAGACATGTATGAGAATCAAGGAAATTTGTTAAAGAAACCTTGGAAGTCAGGGCTTCTCAACTATTAATGTACATATGAATCACCTGGGGATCTTGTTAAAGTGATTCTAAAATGCAGGTTGGGTGGAGCTTGAGATTCTCCATTTCTTTCTTTCTCTCTCTCTCTCTCTCTCTCTCTTTTTTTTTTAGGGAAATGAGGTCTTTCTATATCACCCAGGCTGATCATAAACTCCTGTGCTCAAGCAATCCTTCCACCTCAGCCCTCAGCCTCCTGTGTAGCTGGGACTATAGGCACAGGCCACAACTGGTTAATTTTTTTAAAAATTTTTAGAGATGGGGGCTAAGGCTGGTGTCAAATTCCTGGCTTCAAGTCATTCTCTCACCTCAGCTTCCAGAGTAGCTGGGATTGCAGGCATGAGCAACCTCTCCTGGCTCAAAGTCTGCATTTCTAACAAGTTACCCAATGGCTTCACTGCCGAATTCTACCAAGCATTCAAAGAACAAATACCAATCCTAAATAAACTATTCCAAAACATTGAGGAATTAATACTCCCAAAATCATTCTGTGAGGCCTGTATCACCCTGATACCAAAAATAGACAAAGACACAACAAAGGAAGAAAACTATATAGGCCAATATCTCTGATGAACATAGATGCAAAACTCCTCAACCAAATACTAGCCAAATGAATTCAACAACACATTAATAAGATTATTCGTCATGATCAAGTGAGGTTCATCCCAGGGATGCAAGGATAATCCAACATATACAAATCAATCAATGTGATACATCATAACGGAACAAAGGACAAAAACCATATGATCATTTCAATTGATGCTGAAAAAACATTTGATAAAATTCCACATCCCTTTAAAAAACTGGGTATAGAAGGAATTTACCTCAACACAATAAAAGGCATATATGAGAGATCCACAGCTAGTACCATACTGAATGGGGAAAAACTAAAAGCCTTTCCTCTAAGATCTGGAACAAGACAAGGATACCCACTTTCACCACTGTTATTCAACACAGCACTGAAAGTTCTAGATAAAGCAATAATATAAGAAAAAGAAATAAAGGGCATCCAAATTAGAAAGGAAGAAGTCAAATTATCCTTGTTTGCAGATGATATGTAAAGACTACACACAGATACCCAAGAAAAACCTCTTAGAACTAATAAATTCTGTAAAGTTCAAGGATACAAAATCAACATACAAAAATCAGTAGCATTTCTATATGCCAACAATAAACAATCTAAAAAAGAAACCATGAAAACAATCCCATTTACAATAGCTACAAATAAATTAAAATACCTAGGAATAAACTTAACCAAATAAGTGAAAGATCTCTAAAATGAAAACTATGAAACATTGATAAAAGAAATGAAAGAGGGCACCAAAAAAATGGAAAGATATTTCATGCTCATGAATTTGAAGTATCAATATTTTTTAAATGTCCATACTACCTAAAATAATCTACAGATTTAATGCAATCTCCATCAAAATGCCAATGACATTCTTCACAGAAATAGAAAAAATAATCCTAAAATTTATATGGAACCATAAAAGACTCAGAATAGCCAAAGCCATCCTGAGCAAAAAGAAAAAACTCAGAGGAATCACATTACCTAAGTTCAAATTATACTACAGAGCTGTAGTAACCTATACAGCATGGTACCACCAGAAAAACAGACACATAGACCAATGGAACAGAATAGAGAGCCCAGAAATAAATCCACACATCTATAACAAACTTATCTTTGACAAAGCTGCTAGGAACATACATTTAAGAAAAGACAGTCTCTTCAATGAAGGATGCTGGGAAAACTGGATATCCATATGCAGAAAAATGAAAGTAGACCTATCTCTTCTTACTACATACAAAAATCAAATCAAAATGTATTAAAGATTTATATCTAAGACCTGAAACTATGAAACTACTAAAAGAAAACATAGGGGAAACACTCCAGGACATGGGTCTGGGCAAGGACTTCTTGAGTAATACCCCCAAAGTACAGACAACCAAAGCAAAATTGGACAAATGGGATCACATAAAGCTAAAATGCTTCTGCACAGCAGAGGAAATAATTAACAAAGTGAAGAAAAAATCCACAGAATTGGAGAAACTATTTTCAAACTACCCATCTGACAAGGAATTAATAACTAGAATATATAAGGAGCTCCAACAAGTCAATAGGAAGAAATCAATCCAATTAAAAATGGGCAAAGAATCTGAATAGACATATTTCAAAAGAATACATACAAATGGCCAATAAGTATTAATATATAAAGAAATGCTCAACACCATTAGTCATCAGAGAAATGCAAATCAAAACTACAATGAGATATTGTCTCATCCCAGTTAAAATGGCTTTTATCCAAAAGACAGACAATAACGAATGCTGGAGATGTGGAGAAAGAGCAGCACTCATAGACTATTGGAGGGAATGCAAATTAGTGCAACCCCTATGGAGAACAGTATGAAGTTTCTTCAAAAAGCTAAAAATTGAACTACCATATAACCCAGAAATCCCACTGCTAGATGTATATACAAAAGAAAGGAAATCTGTATATCAAAAACATGTCAGCACTCTCATGTTTATTGCAGCACTAACCATAATAGCCAAGATTTGGAATAAACCTAAGTTTCCATCAGTGGATGAATGGACAAAGAAATTGTGGTACACATATACAATGGAATATCATATAGTCCCCAAAAAGAATGAAGTCCTGCCATTTGCAACAACATGGATGGAACTGGAGAACATTATGTTAAGTGAAATAAGCCAGTCTTAAAAGGGCAAATTCTTTATGATTCCATTTATATAAAGTATCTAACATAGTAAAATACATAGAAAAAGAAAGTAGAATGTTGATTTCTAAGGACTGGAAGGAGGAGAAAATGGGGAGTTCTATGGATATAGAGTTTCAGTCATGCAAGAGGAAAAAGTTCTAGAGATCTGTTCAATATGTGTTTACAGTTAACAATACTGTACTGTACACTTAAAATCACTTTACCACTTTGAATATCACAATATTTGCTGTGCATTGAGAAATCTGTGCTAGATTGGTCATTTTCAAGCTCAAATTTGAAGGGGCCCTGAAAAAATTGTATTGAATTTCATTATTAAAAGTAGATACAAAGCTATTTATAAACCAGGGGAAAACACATGCTCATGTATCAAATTTAACACATTAGATACTTTCAATGATTTAACTTGTTGTTTTAGAATAAGAAAATGCTATAACTGAAAAAAATGAAGTTGAGGTGTTTTCATATTTTATCAAAATATATTATTAATAAAAGACTTTCCATAGGTTTGGCTTTAGTGGATTTTCTCCTGTTTCCTTTAAAAAGGCAAATTTATCATCTTTTCTATCTCCCACTCCTCTAAGTCATCCCTTCATATGAATTTCCTTATTCAGCTAATAGTGCTACCAACTACTTGGGTGTTTAAGCCAAAAAATTGTATGTTACCTCAGGCTATTGGTTTTCAAAGTGCAGTGCTGATCAGCAACATAAATTTGCATTACCGGAACTTGTCAGAAATGTAAATTCTAAGGTCCAACCAAGACCTGGTAAATCAGAAGCTCTGGGGGCAGAGAGCAGCAATAGCCTTTTACAGGCCCCAGAGGTGATTTTGTTCAGAGTCAAGTTTAAGAGCCACTGTTTCAGACTCAGTCATCCCTTTGCCCCAATTCTGTCCACAGTTAGTCGTACCTGTGTGCTTTTGTTCATGCTTCCCTTCTCCCGGGCTCTAGAACACCCTTCCTGTGAGAGCATGCACATCTCGACCCCTTTTCTTGGCTTGGCTTCAGTCTTAGCTCAATTATAAGGCTATTAAAGACCATTATAAGCTCTCCCCACATCATCTCAAATACATTGAAGTGCATGCACATTTCACTTTATTTTTTCTATAAAATATTTCTAAATTTTAGGGCCCGGTGGCTCACGCCTATAATCTTAGCACTCTGGGAGGCCAAGGTGGGAGGATTGCTTGAGCTCAGGAGTTTGAGACCAGTCTGAGTAAGAGCGAGACTCCGTCTCTACTAAAAATAGAAGAAGAAAAAAATTAGCCGGGCGTGGTGGTGCATGCCTGTAATCCCAGCTACTCTGGAGGATGAGGCAGGAGGATCACTTAAGCCCAGGAGTTTGAGGTTGTTGTGAGCTAGGCTGACGCCACGGCACTCACCCAGTCAACAGAGTGAGATTCTGTCTAGAAATTAATTAATTAATTTAAAAATTTATAATTTTTCTTTTGACAATATTTGGCTATAAATCATTGTTTAATGTATTTAATGATTGGCTATGACTTTTTTGGAACTCATCCCACATAACCTGGAATTCCTGAAAAGGGTGTGTATCTAACCTAAAATTCAGAAATACTAAATTTAAAAAATAATAAGGTTAACATTACATGTTCTATAGGCATTTAAAGTTTAATGATTTCAGTTTTCTATTTTCTTGTTGTATTTTAGAATACACACAAATATTTGTAGGCACACAAAAAACTCCTGTGCCCCAGGGACTATGTCTATATTGCCTCAGGGACAAAATGATTCTGTTCTGGTTCAATATCTTCACAAAGATGTTCTTGGAACAATGGGTACAGCACAATCCTTTGTGCAGCTGAAAGGAAGCAGCCTGGATACACTTCTGAAGTAATCTGTTTAGATATACAGTATATCTTCTCCACCAGACCCTCCACCCTTCGCAAGAAAGGATCCTGCTGTCTGTACTGGTCCCACCGTTACAGTGTCTAACTCATAGGCTGCGCACAGAAAATATGTGTTATGCCACCAAACTGAAATACGATTTCACCTGCTAGAGAAATGGACTTAGAAACCTTTACTTGGATGTGTTATATACTAATTAATAATTTTATATTTAACTTAGCTTTATTTTCCACTTCATTTGATACAGCTTTGCTTCCCAAATTAATCAATCGTAACCATCTAATTATTAAAACCATCTAGTTAGTAAGACAGATTTTGTCCAGCAGATGTCAGTAGAGCTCAGTTTAATAATTTTAATTGTTAATGAACTTGAAAAATTAATGAAGATGATAGGAGGGAAAAATATTTACACCCAGAATGGCATTTCTTTGTTGACATTTAAGGAAATGGTGCTTACATTAAAAAGTCCACATAAGCATTCAGGCATATTGGAAATGCTACGAGTATTGACCTCATAACAAACATGGCATTAATGCTAAATTTTTTCCGCTTTGATGTGCAAAGCAGTTTACACTGGATGTCAGGTTATCGTCACCTAAAGCCAAAATCATAAAAGATGAGGGAAGTATGAGTCTGTATATATACAAATATTCAAATGTGGGTTATGATGCCAGTTTGATACTGTTTTATAAAAACCACAAGTTTATTTCATTTTCCCAATTATTTAGACCTCTCCTCTTTGTCCAGAGTAATATTAAACTATCCCTTTATACTTTCAGAAATACAAAGACCTTTCCATGGCTTTATAGTTAAAAGGAGAAAAGGCAAAGTAAAAAAATTTTTAAAAGCCCATTTTTTTAATTGCTGGAAAATTCACATAAAATTCAATGAGCCCAAAGTGTTTTGAAAGAGACTTATAAAGCCATCACACTGGTACACTATTGGAATTAACATTATTATTGTTATTAGGCTTTTCCTAGCTCTGAGTATCTAATTTGCTTATACCTAAAAAAATTAGATCTTTCTAGTAAGGCTTAAAAAGCATGTCTTTATCTAGAGAGTGTCCTGAAATCAGACCTTGTGTTTTTTGGCCTCTGCCTCTCTCCAGGCTCCTGTACCCGTCCAGCCACCAGCACTCTCCTCTCTCCTACCAAGCACACGTTCTTTTCAGTTCCTTGAGAGCAGACACCCGGACTCCCACCACGGGACTGTCGTAGCTGTTGCATGGAGGTCTCACGGGGCCGCTGCAGGGATGGATAGGGCGGAGGTGTGCATAGTGGGTGGATCAAGAGGCCTTCAGGCTTCCCACCAAACTGTAACTAGGGCAGGTCCATTTTCTCCGAGTGGCTGTTATTATGGTGACTATTCCCATTTTACTCTTATTCCCAAAAGTAAATGAAACAGCTCTTTTTGATGCACAGTCCTCCCCAACACACACACACACACACACACACACAACCTCAAACTCAGGGCTCTGTCACATCCTCATATCCTCCTTTACTCTCTCCCACCCTCAGTTCCATCAAGCCTCAAATTGCCCTAAGAGTCCCTGATGCACCATTCACAGCGGACAGCCACTTTTATAAAAATCACCCTCATCGGCAGCAGCCCATTTACTGTACTTTTATATTACCATATCTTAATGGGGAGAAAGGAAGCTTATATTCTCAGCAATATTAGAGGATTAAAAAAAAGGCAAGAAGCAACTGACTTTTATTAATAACTTTGCTGGAAAGCAGCAAGGTAACATCTGGAATACTTATTACCCATTTGGCATGCTGTTCATCTCCATGGGTAAGATTCAACATGACAAGCTCTGTCAAAAGAAAATAAGCTCCATCTAGTTAAATTAGAATGATTAGGGTCATTTAGACAGAGGAAGTTTAATTTGTATGGATCTAGAAATTTTACGCAAACTGGAATACCTAAGTATTTAATCTTCCCTGAAGCTCAATTTAAAATTGAAAGAGACTATTGCAAGGATCTATGATGAGATGAGACATATTAGAAATTAATTTAACTATTACAGCACTGTAAGCATGTAGCCCAAAATATCAAAGAATGTTTCACTTGCAGTTTGTATACAATAATAGGAGAAAATGTTCTGTTACCATTCATTAACCTTTCTATTATTTTATGAACTCCTTAAATGGAAACTTGAATATCCAGAGTGATTTTTTCCTACTGATTTTTAAAAATTCTCCTACCAAACTTAGGCTACACAGTAAATGTCAACAGTATTCAGTCCTAACCTTACCTTCTTACAGAGGGAGTTCTTAACCTTTCTGCTGTCATGGACTCCTTTAAGAGCCCATTAAAAGCTATGGATATCTTCTCAGAATAATGTTTTAAATATATCAAATAAAATATATAGGATTTTGTTTTAATATATAAATAACATTTTAATATATAGAATTACAAAAGAAATAACTATATTGAAATACAAATATCAAAATATTTTCGTTTTTTTTTTCTTTTTGTAGAAATTAGGTCTCACTATGTTACCCTGGGCTGGTCTCAAACTCCTGGCCTCAAGTGATCCACCTACCTTAGCCTCCCAAAGTTCTGGGATGATGGCATGAGACACTGTTCCCAGCCCTCAAAATATATTAATATGTGTGATATAGTAGTGTATGTGCTTCTTTATTAGCACATCTAATAACAAAATCTAGTGGTGTGTCTAATATGTATTGTAATTTTGAAGTAATGATGAATTGAAATAACTGCTGCAGTGTAGTATAAAAATATGGATGATTTCTATTAATGACAAAGTGTCAAGTACCCCAAATACAACTGTGTTTGTTGCCTATATCAATAATTGGAGAGAATGCTTAACTTCAGTTAGAACTTAATGAAAATTAAGATGTGATTGTTTTCCATCCATGTTCATAGACACATCTATTCAATGACCAGCAAACCCTGTTTCTAGAGTTAAGTAGATAGGTATGATGTAATTAAGAAGACTAAGGGTGGTCACTGTAGTAGCTGGTATCTGTTGACAGCAAAAAATAGGATGCAAAGGGGGATTGGCAATTCTTCAGTAGGCTGATTAATACGCCATATAGGTAAGAGGGCTGAATTACCAGAGTCTGGATCACAGCAAAACTGCCAAATCTTTGTTTCATTTCACACTGTGTTGCCAGACCATGTAGGCTCCTCCCAGACTTGTGTGAGGACACTGATTTAAATTACCTTGTTTAAATAAGTGATCAGAATCTCTAAAGTCGTTTGGCTAATTCCATAATTTAGGCTACTCTCTTATTTAAAATACCCTTTTTTCTGTAATGTAATAGTAATCTTGAAGTATTCTTAGAAACTCTTTATTACCTTCTTTAGCGTAGAGAACATAATACCTTCCTTGAAAAGGTTGTGTTTCATCCAACATTTATTCAGTGCCTGTTCTGTGCTGGATGCCCTTGGGGCTGAGCGCTGGGGAGCTAGGCTGAATAAGACCTTGGAACTGCCCTCCATTTAGAGAACTCAAGAACGACTGTGAGAATCAAGTGAGTAAATAACTAAATCTAATACCAAGTTGTTACATTATAGTAAGTTATGTACCAAATACTATTGCACGTCAGAGAGAGACACTCCTTCTAAGACTGGAGGAATAGGGAAGACTGCAGAGAGGGGAGCCAGGATATTCATCTGCAAAACGTAGAAGAAACATAGGAGACAAGAAGGAACAAGCAGATCTGTTGGGAAATTAGTATATGCAGAAGTTGTACAAGACATGAAAAAGGACAGACAGCATGTTTGAGAAAAGGGTGGAGACAACTGGTAGGTGCAAGGACTTAATTGTGAAAAGATCATGGATTTCTTGTTAAGAAGTTTGGATATTATCTTATTGGCTAGTAGGTATCTGAACCAGCAACATTGGCACCATCTGAAAACTTGTTGGATGTGCACATTCTCAGACCCTGTCCCACACCTACTAGCTCTGAAATCTGGGGATTGAACCTAGTGATCTGTGCTTTAACAAGCCCTCCAGGTGATTATCCTACACAAAAAGTTTGAGAACCACAGCTGTGGATATGAGGGAGCCATATCACCAATGATAGGTTCAGAAAAACTATTAAAATGTGGGAAAACCATCTTTTCTAGCTTCAGCAGAGTGAACAATAAGGTTGGACCTACAAATGGAAAGATTCTTTACACATTCATGTGGAAGATGAGTCAGAGGAAGGAAAGACTGAAGGCAGGAAGACCATTAGGAGCCGTGCCATGTGCCAGGGAAGTCTTGGGAAAGATCCAAACCAATGAAGTGGCAGTGAAGATGAGCAGAGGGGACAGACTTGGGAGAAAGGATGGACAGATGTGTCTAGTTGGAACTGGGAGATGAGGGAAGGAAAATGTCAAGGATGGCCTATGTCTTCATGCAGTTTAGAAAAGGTATACATAGGACTACTCCTAGTGACTGATAATGCATATATTTGAGTTGTTTCAGGAAGTAATCCATTGAAGACCCAGGATTTCAGGAAAAAAGAGAAGAACACAGTAATCAGAAAGACATGATATCAGGCTTCTTGGGGAAATGGTTGATTTTAGAGATGGGGAAGGGAAAATATAACATAAGCCTGGAACATTTTCTGGTGCCACAAAGTAAAGAAATGCTCGAACAAAGGATGAAGGCATATTGAAAAGACACAGGAGCCAACCTGAGGCAGCTTCTGAAGACAAATGCTGAAACAATTTAGCAAAATTAATAACAAGAAGAACATTAGATTATGACCCAGGAGCACAACATCACTTCTGTAAGTATTCGTGCCAAAAATGTACAACGTCTATCTATTCATGAGAAAACATCAGACAACAAAAATTGAGAAACATTTTACAAAATACTTGAGCAGTTCTCTTCAAAAGTGTCAAGGTCATGGACGTTGAAAAGAGATTGAAGGACTGTCACAGATAGGAAGAGACTGGGGAGACATGACAACTAAACGCAATGTGAGATCCCAACTTGGATCCTGAAACAGAAATAGATCCATAATGAAAATTTGGTAAAATCTTGGTACAATTTAAATAAAATTTGTAATTTAGTTAATAGTATTGTAAGAATGGTAATTCCCTGGTATCAACAGTTGCACATTGTAAGCTGTTAACATTAGGGGAAGGTAGGTAAAGTATTGGGCATTCTACATAATATTTTTGTGTAAGTCTTAATTTACTTCAAAATAAGAACTTTAAATAAAATATGTTCTTCATTTGAATCCTTCTGCTAGCCTGTGCAACTGTTCCAGGTGAATGAACACCAAGTAGCTCTTTTCTTGGGAGGTCTAATGGCTGTAATTCACTGTAATTTACTTGGGTCTGGGATCCCTGTCTTATATGTCTTGATTCCCTAAAGAATTTAGTCAGAGACAGATCTACTTTGAAGCTTCATAAACCTTAAGCTTCAGGGCTATTCCCTTGCACAGGTCCCACTGAATGCTGGGAGTTGCTGGAAGCTATAGAATGTTCTTTCTGTCTAGGTAAGGAAGAGGAGCCAGGTTTCAATCAAAAGTGTTTCTATGTAAGCAATTCTGATAAATTGCCCAAAGGGAGCTCAGAAGAAAGGGTCTTAAATCTCTAAGTCTCCAGTAACTTGTTGTGATTTCTTTTCTCATTCTAGAAATATTCACTTATTCACTTTGCACCTAATTTTATATTTATAATTAGCTCTTTTGTAAAGAGGGCTCCCTGAATCAAAAGATTCAAATCTGGCAAACCAGGCTAAGCTTTTGTACCTAGCCCAGTTGCTCAATAAACATTTCAATTAAGTTATTAGAAAAATGATCCCCACTGCTATAAAATGAAGTTGATGATATTGATCAGTCACCAAGCAGCATAATTTGAACGTGCTAATTTTTGGAGGATTGTCATGATAACGATTCTCTATATAGCATCTTTAATCTGTAAAGGTATTTTTACATTTACACTTATAGCATGTTGGAAATCGCAAGATCCTTAGAGACCTTCCAAACGCTTCCTTTTTGCAAATGAGTGAATAGTCAGTTCCAAAGAGGATGGAAAATTCAAGGACACGCAGCTAGCGGTAGACGGATTGAGGACTGGAGCACAGGCACACTGATTTGGAGAGTGTTGGGAGTTCTATACACTGCTCTAGAACGAAGTCTTCTAATTTTTTTTCTCTTACTGGTAATTATTATTCCAGACCCAATAACAGCAAAGATAGCTTTGTCCCTCTTTGACATTCTACAGTGAAACAGTGCAATTTTAAGAGACATGATTCCATAATAAGCTAACCTAGTATATATTAACCAATCTCTACTCAGAACCCTTAAGTCTAAGCAACCATGCTTCTGTATTAAAATAATAAAGCATAGTAATATAGGGTAAGAGTTGAAGTTGGGCTGAGATTGGGGTTAGAGGAATGTTCCTTTGGGGCTGGAGAATCTCCTCCAGGCAGGTATGTGCTCAGAAGAACACTTGATGCCCAAAGACTTTTGCAGTGACTGCATTCTGTCACCGTTTCACAGTGACTTCAGGCTGAAACCAAATCCACTGTTAGTTCATCCCCCGTCAATCTGGAGCCAAGCCTGGAAATAGTTCCACTGCTGCCTTAATGGCATTTGGGACGGGAGCAAATGTTCTACATGGTGGCGCCTGTTGGCTCTAATCAGATAAATTAAGGAGTTGAGCATGTTTCTACCATTTGGTTTAGTTTTATTTTAGTCTCTAAGTCCCTTTGCTCCTTTAAGGCCTGGCACATTCTTACTGGCAAAGGTTACACTGCCTTGTAACTGAAAGAAGCTTCCTCAAGTAGAAGTACCACATGCCATATTCGTCCTAAAGGACACTCAGCGTCCAGCAAACCAATTGTGCAGCTGTTCTGTAACATCACAAAGGCCACCTATTTGTCTCAGCACACCTAAAATCATCTCCCTTCAAAAATAAATTAATGAAGTCTGCCAGAGAGAGTACACTAAGTCGTTGGGTTTTTTGTTTGTTTTTAGAGTGCAAAGGATCTTTTTCAAGATCAGAATGTAAAGCTTGGATAAATAGACTCTGGTTTTGTTTATAGAAAGAAAATAATGTTTAGAGTTAAAGAATGACAGCTAATTTTAGCTTTGAAGAGAGTGACTACTCAAAGCACAATTTTTCTTCCATTGCAGTTCTCTTCAGTTAAATCACGTTACCTTCAGTTAAATCACATTACCATTCTACGGTCTTTGACCTACAAAAACTGGAATTTTACATTATTCCAACAAATAATTATTTATTTCTCCAGATAATTGGTTCAGTTCTCTCTTTTCACTTCTCTGTGTGTCTATCCCTGGGCATTCCTAATAGCAGGTGAAATCCCATAACCATAACTGCAAATGCCGTGGTCCTGGGGTTACTAGGAATCCTCTCTTATGGTTGTTCCACTGTTGACATGAAACAGCCGTTCTTTGCAAGTTCATACATTGCCCTAAAACATACAAGAAAGAAAATGTAGTCATGGGGATAAGGAGAAAAAGAAAAAGAGTGCAATCGTGATTGCTGTTAGCTTTGTCCTCCGCCTTTTCCTGTCTGCTTAACTAGCTGTAAACTGTGAACTAGAGCTGTTGACTGGAGAAAATTTATGCCAATCAAGTCATTTTACCAATGATTTATCTGTGGAAAGCTCTTTAGATCATGGGAAATTTAAAGTTATTTCCACCTGGGAACAGGAAAAAAAACTGTATTCAGAGGTGATGTGCAATGCCTGGTTACTAGCAACATAAGAAAACTCAATGACTATGTAGCCATACAAGTTAGCAAGGAATTAAGAAACACCGGTGTGCCCATCCCCAATGAGCTCAGAGTCAGTAACTTTGGAAAGAGGTTCATATAATCTCTACTTTTAGCCTACTTAATTAGAATCAATTTCCCCATCTAATTGTAATTCCTCATGTGACAACAGCCCCTTCAGCTGTGCTTCCACACAAATCTGTACCAGTACAAGCTCTTACAGGGGTGTGTGCAAGGGGTGCTGGCTTTGTCTTCTTAGCATTGCATTCACGTGTCAGGCATGGCATACAGCAGATAGTCAGTAAATATTTATTGAATTAGCTAATGCTAAAAAGACAGCATTGTTTTTGTGAAGTACTTTTAAGTAAGTTACTTAGTAACCTGTTTTTATTTATCAACTCTGTACTCACTCATTAAAGTATGTCACAGACATTTTTGTCATTTATAAGAATTTACAACCTAGGAAACTGTATTTGTACAATTAAGTGGTTTATTTCAAGATCACATAATGTACCAAAATTTGGTCTGTTGTCTTTATTCCTATTCAGGATTCTGTCTACCTTTGTTAAACACTAACACTTCTTGATAGAATAACCATATAATGTATCTTCCAAATGGAGACTCGTTTGATAGTGAAAAGAGCAAAATTGAGTGTGAACAAGAGGCACAAATCAGTATATTCACAGCCTATGTGGTTATCAAACTTCTTGACACACTCCTATGTGCCTGCCACTATGCTAAATCCTGAGGGGGAAAAAAGTGAATCTGTTTGCCAGAGAGTTAACAGACAATGGTGTCCTGGGTGAAATGGACCAGCATAATGTAATTGTAATTCCTATTTTCACTTTTTTCACCTCCAAGACTCCTATTTCTGCTACCAGATATTTTCACTCTAGATAGGAAGGCTGAGAAGTAGTATGTTTCTGGTCCTGCTCTATTCCTACTTCATAAAGTCTTTATTAATCTTTGAAATCTTTGCCCCAATCTACTTCAAGATATTAACTGTTAATAAATGGAAACAAGAATTAGAACTCGTTTTTAAATGAATTAATTTCTTCAGTAATTTAAAAAGTAAAAATATCAGTTTCTAAGATGAAAACAAAGAAAGGAAGCCATTTTTCTAGCTTACTTTTTTATTGAGGTGTAACTTAATGTGCACAGTGAATTTTTACTGCCTCCTAGATCAAGACGTAGAACACGTTTGACACCTAACAAGGCCTCCGTACCACTCTCTGGGAAGCCATTTTGAATAATTTTCAGGTAAAGTTGCTTATTCAAGATGTGTTCTTATATATTATATTTGGGCTCAGGCCCCTTGAATCCAAAGGCTCAGACAAATCCTACAGCAGCAGAGACTGGTAGTTTCTTGCCGTGACTCCAAGAAATGTAGGAAAGAAATGGAAGGAAAAAGGAGCAAGCTGAAAGAGGGAAGGATAAACATCGGAGAATAAGCACTGCCCTGCTCTTTTTCTCTTCACTACCTCCAGAAAAGATAAGAAGCTAGTTGTCTGCATCTTTAATTTAACATCCTGTTCTCAAAAAAATAAAATAGAAAGTCTAATTGAGCACTCACTAGAAGCCAGTGAGGCAGGCTGGAGACTTCACAACCTCATGGAACACGCACAAGCACCCTATAAAGTGGAGAGCAGTGTCATTGTCTGTTTTACACTTGAGCAATCTGGGGACCCAGGATATCAAGCAGTTTGCCCTAAATCATACAATGTATAACAACTGGAACCAAGACTCAAATCTTTTCTGTCATTATACCTGTCTTCTGCTAGAAATGTATATGCTGTTCCAATGCAGACTTCTCATCTACAAAATGAGAGACGGACTTAGTTGTTTCTCAGGTCTTTTCCAGCTTTCTAGCTTCAAAATTATGATTCCATGAAAATAATTTTTAAGTCATGGGTTAATTATATGAAAAATGTCTTAAATTACATTTTCCTTCACATGGGAAAAGGATATAATTTAGAAAGAGACAAAAAAATATATGAATGTTTAAATACAAAAAACAACATATTATTTAAGCTTCTAAATCATACTTGTTCTTTCCCTAGAATGTAAAGTCTCCTGAGTAGTTACAAACTGATATTTGGTCATTGATTTCCTGCCAATTGGTTCACAGGGATTATGCTTGTTCTTGTCAAAGATTGCTCCTACATTTGCCCTTTTCCAGTATTCAAGTTTATCATTTCTTCTTCCAAAAGACAAAGGACAGTTCTCATAAGATTCTGTAATTTATTCTGGAGAATCTCTCAACTTTACAAAGGAATCAAAGCAAATCTTCCATGGAGCACCTACCCAGGGAGCTCAGAGAACTCTCCAGGGATTCCCTTAGAGGATGAACTTCTGTACTTCTTGTATGCTAAAGCAGAGTGGAGAATGGAAAGAGCTAGAGAAGGGAGTATAGATTCATTGTAATTCTGGTCAATGTCACTTTTAAAAGTAACAAGTTCATCTAGAGCTTTGCAGTAACTTGACTGAAAACTCATGACCTTCAGAAAGACTTCTTTAAATTGTGCTTTACTTTATCAATATTTTTCTTATTATTGCAAAGTGACCTAAACCAATTTGGGCTTCATAATCATCTGGTCCTTTTAGTAGATATCAGTGGCCTCTACCAATAAGAGAGAGACATAAGAGACATATCTCCTTGTTACCTGGCTACCAGGTTGGCATATTATCTAAGAAAGCAAATCTCAGACTGGATTCTGTCAATCATACAAGTATCAATTGATCGGCAGTCACAAAATCAGCTATGGAAGCACACAGCCTGTTCTGGGGCTTTGTGAAGTCCAGCACACTGTCATTTAGACATTCAGACAAGCACCTTGCACAAAAAGGTGTCCCAAGGTAGATATAATGGTGCTCTAGCAGCAGAATAATCAACTTTCTGGTCAGGGCTTGCAGTGGAATTTCCTGTTAAGTTATGGGGACCAGGAACAAATGGGTCCTAGGAATAGAGCACCTTTCAAAGGGAGTTTGGTTATTAGTTTCTATATATTTTAAAATTTCTTTCTAAAGGTACCTATTCTATATTTCTAGCCAATTACATGTCTTTAATATCACTCAATTCACCATTGAAAAAGCATCTCTAACTTCCCTCACAAAAGCTAATGAATACTCTAGTGTGGGTCCAGAGAGCAACATTTAAAGTACTTACTGCCTCTGCCCCCTTGGAGGAGGGGAGTAACAAGAGAAGCCACTTTCTGCAAGAGAGAAAGAGGAGAGCAATAGAAAAAACACTATGTCAGGGAGAATTCTAAGAACAGTGTTCTACAAGAAAATGTTTGCCCTAGGGTCTTTCTTCTCAATCTTTATGACCTAGTACAGTGGTTCATATATATGTCCCTGATGACTCCATGTTTTCTAAGGCTTATATCTGAGCTTCTGTTCCTAAGGATGAAGATGGAGGAGAGGGGGGTGGATGTCAGGGGAGAGTTTGGAGAGTCACTCGTACCGCTATCTCAACAGTCCAATCCATGTAATACAGAACACATACCCAGCATTACATTGCTTGTAATATAATTTTAAATTCTCACATTCTTTAAATACATAGAGAATATGCTATAAATATGTATAGTTTATTTTAGTATGTACCCTAGGAGCAGAAATGCTGTATTGCTCTCCTCTTTCTCTCTTGCAGCTGGCCTACATGGTAACTGGGTCCTGGGGGGTATCTTTCATCTCCTTCAGGATGTCAGACAAGACCTGGACACAACCAGAAAAAGGGAAACTGAGATTCAAGTCAGTTCTGTTTGGGAAATTAAGGATGTCTCCTCGCTACTCCTTTCTCTCTGTTTTTCTGTATTTTTTCTTACCTCCTTCTCTAGCAATTAAGATAAGCTCCAAAGTCTCATAGAGACCTTTGCAAAAGGGAAACAGAAACATGCCCTTTTCATCTGCATCAAATCTAGACATTAAGGTGAAAGAGTAAAAAGAGTCATCAAGACTCACATTGATCTAACAAAATAAGGTAAGAGATCAAAAAGATTTAGAATCAAATCTCTGTACAGTAATAAAAAATGCAAATACCTGGAGCATTCCTCAAGGTTCTAGCAAGGGCAACCTTGCAGTGGTCATCAAGATTCCAGCTTGCAATTTTAGCCCAGAGTAGTGCCACGTACAACTTAGGTACTCATCCCTGTCAATTATTAATAATTCTTGCCATTTAAATTTGATCAAGACTTGTGACAAAGAAGAGAGAAAAAAATGAACTAGTGCATACACTGATAAAATTTAAACTTCGTTGTAATAAAGTACAAAATGTTACATGTTCTGCAATCATATCACCATTGCTTTTGTTAAAATGATGATGAAATGGGTGGCATCAGCTTCCAGAATATATTTCACTGAGATCAGACAGCTAATAGCCACCAAACTAAGGTGTATTTAAAAGATAAAACACAATATTATTGAGCCATCTAGGTTTCTAATAGGAAAGTCTTCTTAATTCCAGATGTTTTATTGCTATGAGCATTCCTCAACCTTATTTTCTTGAACTATTCCCTTTATTCATTTAATTCTGAGCTGCTTAGGAGAAAAGAACATTGTTCACATAATCTCTGAGAACAGAGAACAAATAGACTCAGGAAAGAGAGTTCAGAAATATTCAGCTGCCTATTATGTTAATACTATAGCTGAAGTTTATCCCTTTTCCCTTTGAATCTCTCCCACAAACAACATGAGGTATTTTAGAACTAATTACAAAAATACCAGTTTAAGCCTCATTGTATTCTACAATAGCCTTCAATTAGATGCAATGGTACTGTATTTGGAAGAGAGCTTTGTACTGCCTAAAAAATTTCAATTGGAAAGAAAATGTGCATGTCCAGAGTGTTTCATGCTACATATTAAACATTAATGCATTCAAGGAAACCTTCAGAACTTTACAAACATTTGTCATTAAAGGTAGTTATTAAAAGCACTTTTTAGGAGTTTTTAAAATATTTAAGTGATTGGGGTGCATGTTAATTCTTATTACAAGTTACATATATTTAGCAATATTTTGTTGAATAAATATAAACTGCTGTTTATATTGCAATTAAAGAAAACACACTGCAACTGTTGGATATAGAATCATTATGAAATTAAGAAAACACTAAGAATTCTAATCAGAAAACTGTCAACAAGGGAAGTAGCAAAGATGAATTGAGGCATTTTCGCTGAGCTGGTGTTTTCTCAGTGTAGGAAACCCTAGGACAGTGTGGCTCTCTGCCCCTACTCCAGTGGGAACTCATGCATTATTTATTCAACAAATAGTCATTAAGCACTTCTGCCAGGTCTATCCTAGCTCTGACACAACCCAGTTTGATGACAGTTTTGCCCATATACTGGAAACTCCTGAGGCATTTCCAGAGTATATGAATGACCCTTACTATTTGGACATCTGAAAAAGCAGGATTGTAGTCAACTATATATGAATTAAGGAATTTCAGAATAAATTTTTCATCCCAGGGCCACATGTTTGGCCTATCTTGCTCCCAATTTTCCACTGAAATTATCCTACCCAATGTAATGGGAAAATTTCTATATCTCTGAGGGAAATTAAAGTCTCACCAAAAATATGACATTTTGAGTAAATTCTCCAGGAAATACAAGTAAGAAAAAGTAGAGGGAAGCAAAAACGTGTCACCACTTATGATAGGTAGAGGGAGAGCCAACTAGAAAAAAAAAATTTAATTCTCTCTTGTTCCTACCATTCCCACCAAAATCCCCTCAATCAGAGGATGAGATGGAGATGAGAAGGTGATGGAGCAACAAGTGTGGGAAGAACTTCAGTCTTACTGAGCCTCCAGATGGGTTCAGAAATCTGCATTGAATGGGGATACATGAACTCCCCAGAAGCCACATACAAAGCTCTACGGTTATGTAACATTGCCAGAAATCTTGTTTTGAAATTTTCATTCAAGTACACAAACCATCCAAATCAGAATAAAGAACTAGAGGAAAAGAAAGATATGAAATATAAAATAAATTTTAGAGTTATGCAAATGATTATTGTTTATTAATGATTTTTGCAGAAGATACATAAAAATAATCTTGATGCACAATTTCTGATTACATGAACAAATTCTGGGAAATGAGTAGAAGGTAAATGTGTACTTACTTGTTCAGTTTTCGCAGGGGGAAGCCAGTAGAAACTGTTCAATTGTTGAAATTGGTAGTAAAATATATTTGTAAGTATCTTTAATATAAAGTTATCCAACAATGAGTATAAAACATCTATGTAACTAGCAAAAAAAGGAAAAAACAAATAAGAAAATATAAACAACTCTCAAAAACAGAAAGATTTATATACATTAGATTTATTCTTTCATAATATTATAGTGAGATGAAATATACGGAGTTGTTACTAGTGACAGTAATCTCCCTTCTTTAATGGGATTTTATTGAAAACACTTAATGCTCCCAGAAAGCACTACAAGGTCGGCTTCTAGAATATTTTACAATCATTTCACTTAGCATAGACATGTTGTGTGAATATTAATATAGCCTGATTTTAGATTGTTCATCACCAGTGACCTTCAAGCATGCTAAGTACTCTTTGCAAAGCTTGAATTTAGAGAGATATGTAAGGGCCAAGAGTCTAATTTCTTCTTTATGATATAAAAATGAGAGAAGTGGAGGGAATAAGCAGGTGCTCTCATCTCTTCTGTGAGTCATTCACTTAAAACTAAGTGTATTTTCATTTAACTATAGCCATCAACATACTTGAATATGATATTTCTCCAAAATTGAATCTTTGGGAAAATCATTCTTCAATGTAGTATGGTTATTATACAACTATAGTGATTACCCCTTGAGATACTACCACAGGAGTAGAGAATTAGATCAAAGGAGCACAATAGATATTCCAGCAACAGATTTTGATATATATGGAAACTTTCATAGAAATGTTGTTACAAATCAGTAAGAAAAAATGGATAACTCTTGCATAACTCTAAAATTCAATACCTAGCCTTTAGATATTTTATTATTTTTATGGGAAAAATTATCCCTATTTTATATCATATTTTAAAATATAGAAATATAAAAGAAAATATATGAAAATATCTTTAAGACCTTGGTTTAGAAAAAGATTTCTTAAAAATTTAAAGGTTTTGTAAACAAAAAGCACAAACTATAAAGGAAAAGATTAATAAATTTTATAAATTTGAAATTAAAAATCTATATATATCACATAAATAAAATGATACAATGGAGACTGAGAGAAGATATTTATAAACCATATGAAAATTATTTATATTCATAATACATAATGAGCTCCTACAAAGGAACAAGAAAGAGAAAAAAAAAAGCTAGTCATAAAATGGGCAAAGGCTAAATATAGTCAATTTACAAATGGTAAATCTGAATGTCCAATAAGCATATTACTAGCAATACTCAACCTCACTACTAATTGAAGTACAAATTAAAATGAGAGGATATTAATTTATATCCTCTATTCAATTGCCAATCTATTCAGATTGGCAAAAATTTTAAGTCTGGGTTTTTCCAAGTTTTGGTGAGAACTCATAGCATCAGGAATTCTTATATACTGACAATAATGTAAATAGAGGTCCATCTTTGGAGGTCAATTCAACAACATCTAGCAAAATTGAAGCTATATGTACCATAAGGACGAGGAAGTCTGTTCTATATTTCTTAAAGAAACTCTTTTAGGTATACATGCACATATATACAGGAATGCTCATTTCAGCATCAAAAGGAGACTGGATAAATAAATTACAATGTATTTATACAGTGAAAAATTATACAGTCATGGAAAACGAATTACAGCAACATATATTAATGTGGATAAATCTCAAAAACAATTCTAAGGGTGTAAAGAAACAGAAGTATATGTCTATCTTTTAAAATATATGAGTTCCTTTTTTTAAAGACTAATTTTACAACAGTTTTAGGTTCATAGCAAAACTGAGCAGAAGATTCAGAGATTTTCCATATGCCCCCATGACCCCCCTGCCACATGACTAGCCTTCCACATTATCAACATCCCTCGCCAGAATGGTACATTTCTTACAATTGATGAACCTACCTTGATACATCATTATTATTCAGAGTCCAAAGTTTACATTAGAGTTCACTCCTGATGCATATTCTATGAGTTGGACAAATGTGTAATGACATGTAACCATCATTATAGTATCATTCTGAATATTTTCACTACCCTAAAAATCCTCTATGCTCCACCTATTTATCCCTCCTCATCCCAACCCCTAGAAACCACTGATTTTTTTTTTTTACTGTCTCCACAGTTTTGCTTTTCATAGATTCTCATATAGTTGGAATCATACAGTATATAGCCTTTCAGATTGTAGCCTTTCTTTCACTTAGTAATATGCATTTAAGATTTCTTTGTGTTTTCATGACTTGATAGCTTATTTCTTTTACCACTGAATAATATTCCATTGTCTGAATGTATCACAATTAATTTATCCATTCACCTATTGAAGGACATTTTGATTGCTTCCAAGTTTTGACAATCATGAAAAAAGCTGCTACAAACCTCCAAGGGCAGGTGTTTTGTGTGGACATAAGTTTCTAACTCATTTGGGTAAACACCAAGGGATGCAACTGCTGGATCATAAGGTAAGACTATGTTTAGTTTTTAGAAAACCATCGGATTGTCTTCCAAAGTGGCTGTACCATTTTGCATTTTCACCAGCAATAAATGAGTTTCCTGATGCTCCATCTTCTTGTCAGCATTTGGTGTTGTCAGTGTTTTGGATTTGGGCCATTCTAATAGGTGTGTGGTGGTATCTCATTATTGTTTTAATTTGAATTTCCCTGATGAATATGATGTAGAGCATCTTTTCATGTGCTTATTTGCCACCTTTATTTCTTCTTTGGTGAGATGTCTGTGGTTTGTGGCCCATTTTTAATCAGGCCATTGCTTTCTCATTACTGAGTTTGAGAAGAATTGTTATTTTTAAAATGTTTGATGGAATTCTTCAACAAAGACATCAGGTCCTGGGCTTTGATAGAAGACTTTTTACTGAGTTAACCTCCTTACTCATTATTAGGCTGTTAAAATTTTCTATTTCTTTATAATTCAGTTGTAATAGGTAATAAGTATCAAGGAGTTTGTTCATTTCTTCTCGGTTATCTAATATTTTGGCATATAATTTTTCATAATAGTCTCTTATAATCCCTTATGTTTATGTTGTATCAGTTATAATGTCTCATTTTTTATTTCTGATTATATTTGAGTCTTCTCTCTCTTTTTTCTTAGTCTAACTAAAGATTTATCAATTTTATCTTCTCAAAAAATCAACTCTTAGTTTTGTTGATCTTTTATATTGCTTTTCTAGTCTCTACTTCATTTATTTCTGCACTAATCTTTATTATTTTCTTCCTTCTATGAACTTGTTTTTGTTTTTCTAGCTCCTTGAGATGCAACATTAGGTTGTTTATTTGAGATCGTTCTTTTTGATATAAGTGTTTATGGCTATAAACTTCCCTCCTAGAACTGCTTTTTTATATGTTGTATTTCCATGTTCACTTATCTCAAAACATGTTTTAATTTTCCTTTTAATTTCTTTATTGCCCCATTCGTTGTTTAATTACCACATATTTGTAAATTTTCCAAAGTTCCTCCTGTAATTAATTTCTAGTTTTATACCATTGAGGTCAGAAAAATACTAGGTATGATTTTAATCTTCTTAACTTATTTAGGTCTTGTTTTTTGACCTAACATGTGATCTATCCTGGAGAATGTTCCATGTGCTGTTAAGAAGAATGCATGTTCTGCATTTGTTGGATACAATGTTTTGCTTACGTCTGTTAGGTCCACTTGATCTAAAGTGTAGTTTCAGTCCCACGTTTTCTTATTGATTTTCTGTCTGTATGATATATTCTTTGCTGGAAGTGGGATGTTGAAACTCCCTACTATTATTGTATTGTCGTCTGTCTTTACCTTCAAATCTATTAATATTTGTGTTATATAGTTAAGTGCTCTGATGTTGGGTACATATGTATTTACAATTATTACATCCTCTTGCTGAATTGGTCAATTCATTTATCCTTTATCATTATATGATGACCTTTTTTCTCTTTTTCTAAAGTTTTTGACTTAGAGTCTATTTTATCTAATACAAGTATAGCTACTCCTGCTTTCTTCTTTTCATTTGAATAGAAGATCTTTATCCATCCCTTCACTTTCAGTCTATGTGTGTCCTTGCAAATGAAGTGAGTCTCTTGTAGGCAGCATAAAATTGGATCTTGATTTTTAAAAATACATTCAGCCACTTTAATTGGAGAATTTAATTCATTGCCATAAAGGTAATTTTTGATAGATAAGGACTTACTATTTTCATTTTATTAATTATTTTCTAGTTGTTTTGTAGATTCTTTGTTCCTTTTTTCCTCTTTTGCTGTCTTTCTCTATAGCTGATTTTCTCTAGTGATATGTATTAGTTCCTTGTTTTTTTTATTTTTTGTGTATCTGCTACAGGTTTTTGCTTTTTAGTTACCATCAGGCTTACATAAAAAAAGTTATAGTTATAAAAGGTTGTGTTGAGCTGATAATGACTTAACTGTGAATGTAAAAAAAAAACAACAAAAAAAAACCCTCTATATATTTATTCTACTCCCTCTCTCACATTTTTAATTCTTGATGTCACAATTTACTTATTTTATAGTGAATACCTTTTGCTTTTATTTTTTAACTTGCACGCTAAAGACGTAAGTGATTTACACACCACCATTAGAGGAGTAGATTAGATTATTCTGAATTTGACAGTGTACTTATTTATAGGAGTGAGTTTTATACTTTCAGATGTTTTCATGTTACTCATTAGCATCATTTATTTTCAGCTTGAAAAACTCCCTTTATCATTTTTTGTAATATAGGTCTGACGGTGATGAACTCCCTCAACTTTTGTTTGTCTGGGAAAATCTTTATCTCTATTTCACTTCTGATGACAGCTTTGCTGGATACAGTATTCTTGGTTGGCAGTATTTTTTTCTTTAGCACTTTGACTATATCATTCTACTCTCTCCTGACCTATAAGGTTTCTGCTGAGAAGTCTGCTGCTAGGCATATTGGAACTTCCTTATATATTATTTGTTTCTTTTGCTGCTTTCAGAGTTTTCTCCTTGTCTTTGATCTTTGAAAGTTTGAATATTATTTATATTAGAGTAGTCTTATTTGTATTAAATCTGATTGGATACCTTTGACTTTTCTGTAACTGGATTTTTACATCTTTCTCTAGGTTTGGAATATTTTCTGCTACTATTTCTTTAAATAAGCTCTTACCCCTCTATTTTTCTTTTTTTCTATAATTTGAATATTTGCTCTTTTGGCATAAATCCCATATGTTTTCTTTATTCTTTTTAATCCTTGTTTGCCTCCTCCAACTGTATATTTTCAGATAACCTGTCTTCAAATTCACAGATTCTTTTATTTGATCAATTCTGTTGTTGATGCTCTGTATTGCATTTTTCATTTTGTTTATTTTCAGCCCTAGAATTTTTTTATTTTTTAATTATTATTTTAACCTCTCTATTAAATTTCTCATTCTGACAACTTATTGTTTTCTTCATTTAGTTTAATTTTTTTATTTCATTAAAATTTTCTGAGCATTCTTAACACAGTTATTTTGAATTCTTTGTCAGGGCATTTATATATCTCCATTTCTTTAGAGTTGGTTACTGGAACTATATTTTGTCCATTTGGTGATGTCTTCTTTTCCTGGTTGCTCTTAATCTTTGTGGTTGTGTGTTAATATTTTCACATTTGAAGAAGTAGGTACTTATTTCAGTTTTCACGGACTGGGTTTGTCTGGGAAAACCCTGTGGCAAGCACAGTACAAGTGTGCAACAGAAGCCCAGAGCAGCTATGACCAGCATGGTGCTGTCAGAAGCCTGGATAGATGTGGCTGGAGTGGTGCTGGAGCATTCCAGAAGGCCAGGCTACTGAGGGTTGCCTGTTACTGAGGTCGAGAGCCCAGAGCTGTGATATCAGTCCCATGGTGCTGTGGGCTGGAGATTGAGTCTGCCATGCAAGCTTGATGCCTAGGGCTATGTGGTCCATCTGGTGTCAGAGCAGGTTTAGAGGCTTAGTCTGTAGGTACTAGCTCAAGTATGGGGCTCCAGGAGTCTGCTCAGCACTGAATTTTACTGTGCTGGGCCTAACGCTGGAATCCAAGGCAAAGTTCTGTGCTCACTTCCCTTTCTTTTCCCCAAGTGAACAGTATCTCTCTCTGTACTGTACTGCCTGGGATTGGAGAAGGTAATGTAAAATTGTCCTTTTCTTATTATTGTGTTACACCCAGGTACTATGTCCTCTCACTTGGTTTTCTTAGCTCTTGTGCAAATATTTTTGTGAGCAAATAATTGTTCATGTTGATGTTTCTATGAGGGAACAATTGCTGGAGAGTCCTCTGCCATCTTATGTCTCCTTTCAGAAACCTATTTTTAAGGAAAAACAAAACAACACTTCCCATGCATTTCTTCTCTTCTGTATTTGAGTTCCAAAGGAAACAGCAACCTTGTATCATGACATTTGGTCTCATATAAAAGCCCCCACAAGAAATCAGCTAAAAATATTTCCTCAGTTTGTAGTTTTTTCTGTTCCCATTATTCTGAAATATTTGGTCATTTCATTTTTGAGTCTGATCCTCTTCCATGTTAGTTAGAAAAAAATCTCTAATACTGCACATGAGTCAAGTGGAAACCAGTGAAGTGTAGTATTGATTTAGCAGAGGGATAAGAGAAGCAGGCATGTCAATATTTTCCTACCTCGCTTGGGAAGGTTAAGAAGAACTTAATTCAACCTGAAGTGGTGTAAATATCCTGAGACAAAGCCCCTCTTCACATGTGCACTACTGAACAGAATTAATGTAAGAGAGCTAACTGCTGTCTCAAAGTGAAAGGACATCTTCTGTGAACAAGTTTACAACTATTCGGGGAAGAGGGCAGAAGCACAAGAATGAGGGAGTGGGGAATAGAACATGCTTTCTGAGCTAGTAAGGAAATTAAAAATAGCCCCAGAACTATCATTCATCAAATGGTTTTTTTCAATATTTAAGGTATTGCTGAGAAAGTAAAAAAGGAAGTATATCTCATCTTGTAACGTCCTTGAATGTTCCATGTTTAATTTTATTTTAGGAACCTCTTGATCTTGAAACAGCTATGAAGAAAGAGCCTCCCTCTTCCAGCTTCCTAAGACAGAACTAAATGATAGGTAAATTCAAACCAGCACTGAAATGAGCAGCAATCTTCATTCCTGTTTAGGATTAGGGAGAATCAAAATTATAAAGATACATGTTCCTTTATGCAAATGCCAGACAAATAAATATTAATAGAGATATAATACTCCCAACTTCTTTATTTCAGAAGTGTTATGAAATTGCTAAGTGGTTTTATTTCTCACAAGCATGATTATTTCACCAAGTATTCCTCTTATTCACTATTTTTTTCTTTTGTTCACTTCTTCATTCATTTATTTGATGAATGTATATTAAACATTTACTATGTCCAAAGCACCGCTAAGTACTCATCATGGTACAGTTTCACAAATGCTTAACACCCAGGGACATTGTTAATAAGTTTCTGCTTCTATTCACACAAAAGGAAGGAACGGACATTATTCCTCCTCCCTTGTATCCTGGCTGCTAGCTCTCATTTCTGTCTGCACTGGGCCCAGCCCTGGATAGCATTGATCTTTAATTAGTTCCCTTAAATCTGCACAAACCTATTCAACACTGGCTAGGACTACATGTGAATTAGGAGTCAATAAGGTGTTTTTGTTTGCTTGTTTGTTTGTTTTTTCAGCTCAGTTCTGGAGGGCAGGAGTCAATAAGCTTTGAATCACATTTTGAAGCTCTCTCATACAGAAAATTTTCAAAAACTTAATGCAATGATTTACAAACTTTACTATACATTAGAATCACTGGGAAGTTTTTAAAAACCCCGATGCTCAAGCTGCATCCATAGCAAATAAATCAGAATCTCCAGGAATGAGACCAGGCATCAGTATTTTTTTTTTTTTTTGCAGCTCTCCAAGTGATTTCAATATGCTGCCAAAGCCAAGAACCAATGTTTTAATGAACCTTGAAGCAACTATGTCCTTGAATCTGAAATTTATTTTCCCTATCCTGTAGGTTTGATTTTGTTGTTCTTGTTGTTTTTCTTTGGGGATTTTTTTAGGGGAGAGGGACTATATTTCTGAAAGCTGGATGCTGGAGGTGCTGTTTCCTAGATAACTTAGTTGTAATTATCAGAACTTAGAGTAGTACAATCATTCTAGGTTAGCCGATGGCAAGTATCAAAACCTGTATTTCTCCAACTAGGTGGAATGCTCAGAGAGTATGTGAGATAATTCCCAAGCGGTTACAGAAATTTAATCTGCAAATATCTAAGTACTTGCCTAGTGGTAAAAGAGCAGCAACTACATCATACACAGAAGAAAAGCTAGCCTCCCTCCGAGTGTCCCTTCCGTCAGCTCTTCCTCTCTTCCTTCTGTAACACTGAGAGGCAAACAGCAAGAGCAGAAGACACATTGCCAAGTGTTTATATTTTAAAGATTATTTAGAATATGTGGGGGAAGCAGTTTAGAAATTTGAAAGAAGTTAATTCTCCTTTTTGTGAACCTATATTTATTTCTTAAGGACTATATTTTAATACTCAAATTTTTATACCTAAGTCAAGCATTACAGCCAAACAGTATATTAAGCCAAAAATTACTTAATGCAATCAACTCATTTTTACAGATGAAGGTGAGGGAGGGATATATGTGACTTTTCACAAAATAATCATATGAATAGAGGGTGAAGGCAATGTTAGGAGCAGTGGAGGTTCATTTAAAAAATATGCAAACTCCAATAAAATACTATTACATAAAATCTTGTTTGGGCTGGGCACAGTGGCTCACACCTGTAATCCTCGTACTCTGAGAGGCCTAGATGGGAGGATTGCTTGAGGTCAGGAGTTTGAGACCAGCCTGAGCAAGAGTGAGACCCGTCTCTACTAAAAATGGAAAAAAAAATTAACCAGGCAACTAAAAATAGAAAAAATTATCTGGGCGTCATAGCACACACCTGTAGCCCCAGCTACTGTGGAGGCTGAGGCAGGAGGATCACTTGAGCCTGGGAATTTGAGATTGCTATGAGCTAGGCTGACACCAGGGCACTCTAGCCTAGGCAACAGAGCAAGACTGTCTCAAAAAAAAATCTTGTTTGCACACATGTTGAGTATTGTTGTACCTGTATCCCAATTGTTGACACTTCATTTGGATTTTTAAATTTTTAAATATTCTACAAAATATCAATATATCTACCATCTAGCACAAAAAATAAAATGTGACAAATAAATTTAAATCCTTCTATATATTCATCCTAGATCCTATTTATTCTCCCTCCCTCTTACAAAGAAAATTTCTATCTTGAATTTGGGGTTTGTTATTTTTATTAATATTTTTGCACTTTTATTGTGTCTGTTTAGACTTTAAACAATATGTAATATTGTTTTAAATGTTTTAAGCTATACAAATGGAATTATATGCTGTGTATACTTCTATAATTTTCTTTTTATCTTTCAATGTAATATGTGTGAGACTCATCTATGTTGATATATGTATATATATCATTCATTATTCATTTTGCTTCTGTATAATATTCTATTCCATTAATTATATCAACATTTTATATTTTCAAAGGTTTTTGTTGTTTTTGACTTGTAGGGTTTTTTTACCTTTTATGCTTTTCAAATTTTTTACTATAACTATGCCACAATGCACATTTTTATGCTTATGTGGGTGAGTATTCCTAACATATATATACCCAGGACTGGATTTAATGGACCATGGGAAGTATACAATTTCAACTCTACTAGATATTGTCAAATTGGTCTACAAAGTAGTTATCCTATTAATATAAATGTATACTCCCACAAGCACTGGATGAGAATTCCTCATTTTAATTTTCTGGCAGTGCTCTAGAAATTCTCTTTTGCAAAGCCTAGCTACCATATCATTTAAGTGGGAATCATAATGAATGGCATTCTTATGATATAAAAATGACTCTTTGTGCTCCAATGCTAAAGTTGGATCTTAGAGTTTGTGAGCCTTTTGAGGAATGACAACTTTGGTAGCTATTATTAGACTGTGGATGTTTTGTAAATTTCAAAAGCATTTTACAAATAGGTAGGAGTAGAATTTAATAATAGTGATTGTGTCCATAGAAATGCCCTTTATAGAATAGTTTTATTATTGACAGATTATGACTAAGGCAAGTAGGTACAGTATTAAAAATACCCATTCTGTGTATTAAGCATTAAAATTAATGATTGGAATAAAACCTACCAATTGCAAATACTTTGTTTTTTAACCAGAGAAGAATAAAAGAATAAAACTATCTGTGAGTGAAAGTAAAAGAATTATCTGATTTATGTCATGGGGGTTTCAAGTCTGATAGGCATCTACCCAGACTATGAAAGGTAAAAGTTAATAGCATGTTTAATTCTTTTCTATTAAAATTAATGTGTATTCCTGAAGGTTGGTGTTTGTTTATTTAAGTCACAACACATAGCTAGCCTTCAGTTTCATGAGGGAAAAAGATTGATCCCTTTGTTTATTCCTTCATTCTTTCATTTAAAAAAGTTGTATCTGTAGAGAACCTTCTATGTATTTGATATTTATGCTAGGCTCAGTGATATGCCCAAGAAGATCTCTATGCATGTAGAAATTGATATTAACAAGCACCCGTGATACTGTTTTCTTACATGCAGATCTCTCCTATGGTGTCTCTGTGTCCTGAAGTATCCCCTTATTTGAGGTTGATGTTGCTATTGACTAACTGAGGGAGAGAAACAGGATGAAAAGCCCCAGAAGCCACAGGACACAACCATGGAGGGATTTGTGGAAGCCAGTCTCCAAAATGGTCTCCAGTGATTCTTACCTCCTGGCATTCACACCCTTTTGTAGTCCTCTCTCACATCGAATAGGACTGACATGAGTAACAAGTAGTATATTGAGAAGTAAATGTTTGTTGACTCCTTAAGTAAGGTTATAAAAGACTTAATAGCTTCAGCTTGCTTTCTTGGGTCACTTGCTCTGGGAGAAGCCTGCTGCCATTTTGTGATGATACTCAAACAGCCATATGGAGAGACGCGCATGGCCAGGAACTGTGCCCTCCTGTCAATATCCAGCCCCTACTTTCTAGCCACATGAGAGGGGCACCTTGAAAGTTGATTTTCCAGCCCCAGTCAAGTCTGCAGATGACTGCAGCCCCAGGGGACATCTTGATCCCAAATTCATGTGTGTCTCTGAGCCAGAACCATTCATCTAAACTGGTCCCGAATTCCCGATACATAGAAATTGTGTGAGATAATAAATCTTCATTGTTGTTCTAGGCTGCTAAAGATTTGAGGTAATTTGTTATGCAGCAATAGATAATTAATACAGGATTGGGAAAGGGAAATAAGACCAACTCTCTTTCTCATTTTCTCTCAAGCTATAATGAATTTTTTTATATAAAGAATTATAGTAGTGTCCCAGAAGGGAAAACACCTTTGTCACTGGCTTTAGAAAAAACCTAATATAGTGCCTTAGTCCATTTTCTGTTGATTATAACAGAATACCTGAAACTGAGTAATTTATAAAGGAAATAAATTTGTTTCTTATAGTTACAGAAGCTAGGAAGTCCAAAGTCAAGGGGGCACATCAGGTGAGAGCCTTTTTGCTGGTGAGGACTGTCTGTGAGGAGGCATAGAGCATCACATGGCAAGGCCAATGTGCTAGCTTAGGTCTCTCTTCCTCTTCTTACTAAGCCACCAGTTCCCCTCTCATGAAAACCCATTAATCCATTCATGCAAGCAGAGACATCATGATCCAATCACCTCTTAAAAGCCCCAACTCTCAATACTGCCACATTGAGGGTTAAATTTCAACATGAGTTTTGGGGAGGACATTCAAACCATAGCATATAGTACAAAGAAAATAAATCACCCCAAACGAGTTTATTTATTCATTCACTCATTCAACAAATATGTATTGAGCATTGTATATGTCAGATACGGTGCTCAGTTCAGAGAATTACAACAGTACACAATATGACCATGAGCACTAGTTCACAGAATTCACATTACAATAAGTGATATGAACAATAAGTAAATAAATAATTGAAATTCTTAAAAGTGCCATGAGTCCACCAAATGAAGTGTTGCAATAGGAAATGGGGGAAGTAGAACTTAGTTTAGATAGTGTGATAGGTAAGGCCTCTCAAAAGAGAGGGCATACGTCTGGCTAAGACTTGAAAGATAGGAAAAAAGAAGTTATTGAAAGAAAGATCGGAAGAGCAATCCAGAAAGAAAGAACAGCATATCCAAAGAATGAATAAACTGAAGAAAACCAGAATGACTGGAGTTCAACACATGAGTAGGAGGGTGGCTTGAGATGAGGTGGGCACTCATCTATATTACTTCAACATTCTAGAAAAAATATTTCAGTGTGAAAGACACACTATAAAAATAATTCCACTCATGTGCAGGGCTGCTTCAGACAGTCCTTCTCCTTCATAGCTACAGAAATATTTACAATTGAGGGAAGAAACGGGATTAAACCAAGCATCAGACTTGAGCACTCAGAACCTGTGGGTTCCTCATTTTCCATGCTCCAACCAGAAGGTCTTTCTACCTTTGCCAGGATATCTTGGATTTCCAGACTTGCAACATCGGTGCACAGCCCTGTAGGAGATCTCTCTACACCTAAGATGGCAGAGCCCAGTCTTGAAGCTGAAGAAATGTATGAGAATATGTATACCTCTCAAAAGACTAAATTTGAGGGAAAACCCAAGGCATATTGGATTTACCCATTATTGAAGACATAAAAAAGGTTTCCTTGGAAAGTTTCTGGCACTTCTCAAGAGATATGTGACAGCTTTAGAGTTTGAAGAGCATGTTTCCTGACTGTTCAGACTTAAAATTCTGTTTTCGTGTAAGACCTTTCAGACTGTTTGCTGAAGAAAAGAGGCTGTAAAATGTAAGGCCTAGAAGTCACATTGTAACAGTGCAGGCTGGCCAGATGTTGAGGGACCTCATGCTATTTATTTAGCCATGTTGTAATGCCCTTTCCAATCCCAAATTCATTCTTGCTTCTAGAAGATTATTGAAATGGGACTTGTGAGATATACAATTCATTTCAACAAACAGCAATATAATTCTTCCTTAACACATTCCAGGGAAGAAAAAAAAAATCACCTTGCCAGCTGGTACACAGACTGTGGTGCACTGAAGCTACAAGAATCCTCACTGCCAAAAGGGCACCAGGGACAATTTTAATATATACAGTACGGATGTATCAAAAGAAGCGTTTTATGAGGAGTTTAATCTGTTCATTTGAAAGAGTACAGCAGGAATGGTCCCATGGGGCTCACCTCCTGGGCAGTTTAACGTTTTCACTCTGTAAAGAATCCTACTTGATAAGAATCAATATGTGCGCTTGGTCTTGACTACAAATATTTCATTAGAAGCTGAAAAAAGGACCACTGCCACTCATTTTGCCTTCTTTCTGGCTTCACTGGTCCCAACTTATTCCATGTCAGAAACATCCACACGTATTTGATATAAAAGAATGTATCAGGCAAATTAAAAAGCTAGAGATCACAAATCGAAATTTATCATTACAGGGGAACAGGTGTCTCGCATCTTTTAAATCCTGGTGCCGATTACAGCAAGAGGATCATGCCCTTTGTGCTGTTTCCACCTCTAGCAGAACTGCTGCAGACACAAGGACTGAGGCTGCTGTCCCTAGACAATGCCTAACGTGCCATGAGGTGGCCTCCTGGAGACATCAATACTCTCTTGGGCCTGAATTAGAAAACCTTGACCAGGACAAGTAGAAGCAAATGTACTGTCAGTCATGGGCTATTCTCGTCCCAGCAGTTGCTGTCCATCTTCAAAATGGAGACAGCCAGGCTCACGCTATTTGAAGGCCCTAAAGCTGGCTTGACAACAGGGTCTCTCTGCCCCTTTGATTCCACCCAATGTCATTCATTTTACTTTGGAGGGCAGTATTACTTATTTTCCTTTTTATTAAAGCATAACATACATTTGGAAAAATGCAATAGTCTTAAGTGTATGGCTTGATGAATTATCACAAAGTAAACATAATCCTGGCACTACCGGTTTCTGCACTCACCATTACTACCCCACCCTCCTCTCCAGAGGTAACTACCATCCTGTCTTCTAATTCCATCTGTTAATTTCTCTTGGTTTTGAACTTTATGTGAATGGAATCAGAATTTGACACTGTGAGACTGATCCACCTTATGACACATACCTGTAGTTTGTTCATTCTATTGCTGTGGAGTATTCCATTATATGGATATGCCATACTTTATTTATTCTACTGCTGATGGGCATTCGAGTTGTTTCCAGTTTTGTGCTATTATGAAAAATGTTTCTAAGGATATTTATGTACATCTTTATGTATATATGCACACATTTCTGTAGGGCATATGCCTAGCAGTAAAATTACTTACTTTTAAGTTATGCATTTGTTTAGTGTTTTTTTTTAACCTTTTTGTCCTGGAGGATGCTTTTCTACTTTATTTCCCAGAAAAACATTAGCTCCCCAAATCTCCTTTGCCAGTTTATTCTTGGAGCTACATTAAATATTGTAGAATGATGGTGGATTCATGGACAGTCATTGATTGCCCTTGGGCATTTGTGCTCTCAGCTCCTTCTCAGGAGGTAACCAAGAAGGATTTCTGATCAAAAGTCTTCTAATGCCACAGCCCTTTTTCTTGAGATTGTCTCTGCATCGTGTGCCCTTTCGTGCCACCATCTGGGATTTTCTGTCCTCTTCATACTCCCCTCTTGCCAGAATCACATAGTACAGTATCAGAATTACACAATGAAGCAAGCTCTGAGCAATTTTAATCACTATAAATGTCCTTCCTTGAGAAACCCTATACCCCCACCTCCACCAAAAGCAGCATGCTAGCCATGCAAGGAATCACGCTGACTCCACTTCCACAGGGCTTACTGTCTCCTTCAGAAGACAAGATTGCTGAGCACCGGTTCCAGGTTGGCCTTGGATGTGTCATGACCTCTAACAAGGTAACTCTAAGAGCAAAAGGAGAAAATAATACCAATTTCACCTCACACAAGGATGGGATTTACTGAGTGTTAAAGAAACAACGCTAGTTAAAACTTAGTGATAAAAGGAGTGTAAATATAAAAAAAAATTATCTTTATTATCCAGACCCAGTCCCTTATCAAGTTTGCACTTAAACACCCATCTGTTCTCAAGAAGAAACAGTTTACAACATTTCAGAACACTTTTGGAGTATCTCATAATCCTCAGTTAATAAGTTATTTATTTTTAACTGAAAATCCTTTCACTCATCCCTAGTAGTCTCATATAAAGAACAGCTAATGACTGCTCTCTTAATAGTGACATTTTACATAATTAAAAATTGCTTTTAAATTACCCTTTTTCCTTCTTTCAATTAAATAATGCCAAAGCCCTTTTCTTTTCAAAATTGATTCTAATGGTCAATTTTCTTCTCATTTTCATTCTTCTCACCTATCCAAGTTTTTTTTCTAATGCTCAAAATTTTAGAGCTCCACACTGTCTTAAATCATTTTCTT
>VBSM01001562.1:49165412-49182046 GCA_008086735.1 Cheirogaleus medius | reverse complement strand
AGCGATCCGCCCACCTCGGCCTCCCAGAGTGTTAGGATTACAGGCATGAGCCACTGCACTTGGCCTTGAATCATTTAGTTATAATTGGCAACACCAAATCCATAACATTTATCCATTTGTTCCATTAAAAAAATTATCGTGAGGTTATGATGATGAGTTGAAAGCTGGCGATTCAGTGGAGAACCCTGATTCTCCACTGGAACTCACTTCCTAAATATATTAGAAAGCAAATAAATAAAAAATTGAAAACATAAAGCCATGAGAAAAAAACTGAATGATTGGCTGGCCAGAGTGGGGGTTGCTTGAGAAAGCATGATTGGGTAAAGTCTTTCTGAAGAGATAACATTTGGATTAGGCAGCCACCATGGAAGGATGTACAGGGAAAATGTTCTGGGCAAAAGGAATAGCACTGACAAGCCTTGAGGAGGCAAGGTCAGGATGACCAGAACATGACCAGCAAGTTGGAGAGAACTACGAGAGGAGTACAGGAAGACAGGTGGAAGCTACATCAAATCCAGCCTTGTTGGCCATCATTAGGAATTCACCTTGTAATTTCCACATACAGTGATTACATTACTGAAGGATGATATATATAAACTTTTCTTGGATAATAAGTGCCATACTTATGAGCATTCAGGTATTGTGCACTCTTTCAATTTATAATTCCCAGTACACCCAAGATCTCTCTGCCATTGGCATGGCTAACATCCTAGCAGTTCTTTACCTCCATTGAGCCCCTCTTCATCTGAAATTGAATTATCTTTTCACAAGACAACATTTAATTCTTTCATAACTGAATAGCTGTGGTGCAATCCCCATTGTTTTTCACATGCAGTTATCCAATAGCCAATAGGAAGCAGTAGGTAAGAGCTTACATGTTAGGTTGATTAAAACTGGATTCTGTTTTTGACATTTTTACTGTGTGTAACTAGTATGCTACTTTATCTCTCTGAGTCTTTTAAGCCATAAAGTGGAAATGATAATACCTAGCTCAGAGTTGTTATGAGGATTAAAAGACATGGGATACATTAACCCTCAATATATGACCATTAATAATGATACTTTTCAAGAAAGCAAAAATCATAGAACTTTGTAATAAAAATGAGATACTGGATCTTACCCTGCCCATTTCTCACATTTTGTATTTAAGCCCCTCTGAAGCTAAAATAATTGTCAGTAGTCACACAGCTAGTTAGTGGTAAACCAGATCTCCCTAATCAATACTCTAATAGAGGAATAATTCAACTACTCACCACTTGCTTTAGCTTTAAGGTTGAGCTTTATGAACTACATAATCATTCTCTGAATCAATTATAAATGCAGTCCAATTCCTGATGAGGAAATTGAAATTGGAATAGTGTGTGGTTTAATAAATTGTGCTTATTAAGGCTTGGGAGATTCAGAACCATGAACTCTACTTTTTACTCAATTGGTTAAGTAGGAAAAAGTCAATAAGAAGATGTGATTTCCATATAGATCTTATCCACCAAATGTGAATTGTGATTTATAGACAGCTCAGGGGAAGAAGATAAACTTTAGTTGGCAGAAGAGCTTTGGAAAGCAAATTATTGAGTATACTGGATGTGTCAACTAAGGACTAAAATCTAGAAGAGGAATTGTTGTGTCATGGAATGATGTGAAAGCCACTTACTTTGAGTTCTTGCCATTGGAAAGTTTTCAAGTAGTTATCTTACTACACACATGAACTCAAACACCTGATAACAAGTTTAACCTTTTACATAAGGTTGTAATTATACCTAATCTTTATTGTGGGCTTTTTAACTTATTTATTTTATTATTTATAATATAAGAAAACCACAATCAGAGAAGAAAAATAGACAATATAGATAAGGAAAGCAAAAATTAAGTCATAATTCTTCCACTCAGAAATAACTATTATTAACATCTTGGTGTTTACATGCACACGAACATACACAAACATGTTAATTCACACACCCAAGTTAATTCTTTTTGCCTAAAGAGGTATGTCAAAGGGCATTGATATAAGCTTTTAAATGTAATATATCACCCCATTATACCAATAAAAGAGACTAACAAATGAAAAGGATATTTCATGGCAAGAATCGCAAATTTCACAATTATTGTGTTAAGTACTTAATTAACCAACAACCTCTTTTCTTCAGGAATGTATAAAGGACTTATGACAACAGATTCAATCTTAATTCAGCAAAATTATACTAAACACCTTTAATTGTTTCAATATTGAGGGAAATACAGAACAAGTGTCTATGCTTTTGAGGAATTACTCTTGCAAGAAACACACAAAAATTTCAATTACTTGGGCAAAATGATTTCTAGGAGGCAAGAAATACACATGGAATTTCTGGTCAATGTTCTTCTTCATTGATGTTTTCACTACAAAATAGCAATAACATTTTCTGACTCCTCCTTCTTCACGAGGGTATTATAAAAGCAGATAAAATCCATTATGCACTTTGCACTCTCAAGTTCTAAAGGTTGTTGTCATCTACTTGCTATTCCAATCTGCTGGATATATGTGATTCTTACTTGACTTTGCAGATGTAGAAGATGAATTTTAAAAGTATGTACAGAGAAAAAGAAAGATCTTTTTTGGGCGGCAGGAAGGATAATTGATGTAGTCACTTTTGATCTACTTTGTAATTGTACCTCCTTTTACATTTTTTTTCTGATTTGCTTTAATAGTTCCTTAATACTATAAGGTGCCTTGTGCACTGCTGCTTCTTTTGCCTGGAATTCTCTTCTCCTCCCCCTTTACCTATAAACTCCTCTTTTCCTTTGGTTCTCAATCCAATTTTTCCTTCCTTAAGGAGGCCTATGCTGATGTCAACAAGTCAGTATTTCCAATTTCCATGTTGTCATATCCCCATTTATATCCTCTTTCAAATACTCATCTCAGTTCTCCAAAAGAACAGGAGCCAAATCATCTTGTTCGACCAGTAATCCTAATGTCTAGCCTATGATAAGCGATCAATATGTGTGTAATGGGTAAATCTTAATCAGTGAAAAGAAAGGGAAATACTGCTTGCTTTCATTTCCCAGGCCCAATATTTCCAAATGGAAGATAATGATTTTATCTTATCCAAAAAGAACCTAAACACCTATACTATCATATAAGAAACAGATTGATGTGTGGCAAAGCTTCAACATGTGGTAAAAGAAATACAATGGGCTTAGAAGATAGAATATAATGAGCTACCTTCAGTAATGAATTTGTCCCTTTTCTTCTATTCCTTGTGCTTTGGTATGCACCTAAAAAAAATTATACAGCAAATGGTACAATTAAGCATGAGGAACACTTGGATGATCTGGGCACAGAGCATGTCAGCTGTCACCAAGAACATGAATCCTCAGCTGTTGCCCTTTTTTCTCCTTACAAGTAAGACCTGTCACATAGCACTATAAAAAGGAGGGAGGAGGGGTGAAGAGAGAAATTTCGTTTTATCTCTGACTATCATATTAAATTACTCAGGATCATAGTTTTAGAACACCTCTACATTCTTTCTCCACATGTAACTTCTTCATGTAACTAATAGTGCCTTACTAGGCGACATATGTATACATTGTGTCCAATATAACTAACCATTTCAAAAAGGCCTCCATGCTATAAATTGTAAATATTTTGAGACTTTCTATCATATACCTGACCAAAAACACAAAAATGAAATCTTATGCCTCTTTTTGAAGTTTCAGACTGAATTATTTCTATTTTTTTTTAGTTCTTGGTTTTTAGTTTTACAAATAACCTTTATTTAATATTTTAGAATACTTTTAAATTTACAGAAAAGTTGAGGAGAGAGTTCAAGAGTTCCCAACTACCCCACACCAAGTTTTCTCTATTGTTAACATCTTGCATTAGTATGGTACATTCATCATAACTAATGAACTACATTGTTATTAGCTAACGTCCATATTTTATTCAGATTTCCTTAGTTTTTACTAATGTCCCCTTTCTAGTCCGGGATCCCATGCAGGATACCACCTTACATTCACTCATCACATTTCCTTCAGCTCCTCAAGGCTATAACAGTTTCCTAGATTTTCCTTATTTTTGATAACCTTGATGATTTTAAGAAGTTCTTGTCAGAAATTTTGTAAAATGTTCCTCAGTTCAGATTTGACTGGTGGTTTTTCTTCTGATTAGACTGATATATGGATTTTGGGTATCAAACACAATCTCAGCCCCACGGTGACAGTCAACAGCACCAGTAATGTCGTGTTGAGAGCAGGTATCCTTGACACAGTAAGAATGGCACTTTACCTCTGTGATTTCTACTTTTCAAGAAGAAAATTCCACATCAACATATCTTCCTCTGTGAATTCATATATCTTTTGGTCTGATGTAAAAGCCATTGCCCAACTTGGAGAATATATAGTTGGTAACACAAAGAAATTTAGACATACAGTAGGATCAATCTATTTTCTCCCTTAATATGAAATAAATTGTTCCTATTTCAAATTTGGAGTGTTTGAGTTTTTAAGGTCAAAATTATTAATTTTTTATAACATTGATAGTGTAAAACATATTTCAGGTGAGTGGATTAGTGAAACATATAGATTAATATATTTTATATTGTTTTAGTATTTTTCTAAATGCAAGAAAGACCAAAATATTTTTGCTCAGGACACTTAAAGCTCCTTTACCTGTTAACCTTATCATAGATAGGGGATTTCTGCATGTGCAGCAAAGTATTAATACAGGCTGTGAGTGAAAGCAAGACCATACTCATCTCTCAGTAATTGCAGAAAACCCCAATCTATCCTTTGATAATCCAAAGGAAAACAAACTTGCAGACAAATTTCTGCTATTTATAAAAAGAAGTGTTTCTATTATAAACATACTGTTATTTTGAACTCTAATTATTTAAATATGAAATATGTTCAAAATCTCATGACTTTCTTATATGTAAGAGACAGATATCAGCAGCTAAGTTTAGGGAATGATTGAGTCCTGGTATGAGGCAACATGGGCGGGAGTTAATAAAAAAGTTTTTCCTGAACATATGTGGATAAAATAATTCAGTAGTGCAGGCCACTACATGAAGCAAGAGACTGATTAACTGTGGGTCTATTGTGACATAGGTGAATTATTGCTGATATGAGAGTCTTAATCTCTCTTAGTTGTAATATACAGAGAGGAACAGTGACCTTCTCCAAGTTGGGCAATGGCTTTTACATCAGACCAAAAGAAAGTGGCTAATAAATCTGTATCTTTAAATATAACTATATTTAATAGTTAGCATATATCCTTTATATTTACACATATATTTGTATATATGTATATGTGTGTATGTGTGCATATATATACACTTTTACATACATAATGTATAAATGTGCTCTTTTAATATCCCAAACTACCGGGATTTTTTTTACTAGTAACTATTTATTAACTAAATATCTCACAAGTTAAAACAACAGAAGTGAAGGTAGTACTTAACAATAACTGATTACTAATTGCAACATCCTCTCTGAGCAGAATTTGCCACTTACAAAGTTATAAAGTGTCCACTGGTTATCTTATATTTAATATGAGTCTAGCCTTGCAAACTGAGAAAGCTAAGGACAGAAAAGGAAAAACTTTCATATTACTTACCAAAACTTGCACAGTATTGATAATTATAGTTGTTTTCTCTCTTTATCTCTTTAAAAATGTATTTTATTTCCCTAGTATGAATAAAAGATTTAAGTGATAAATAATTAGATTTTAGCCATTTAGAAAGTAAGATGTATAAGTATCTACTTTCATTGATAGCTACTTTACTATTAGAAAAGTTGTTTTGCAAGAAGGTAAATCTTGCTGTCATTTCCATCCCATTGGATATCCTTCATTAAATTATACAAAGAAAATTAAATTATAGGATGTAGTTTTGAATTATTTTTCTTTAGCATAGAGTTCACTACAATTAAAAGAGAGAGGGAGAGAGAGCACACCAGAGTTTGTGCTCCCTAGAAGGGAAACCACTTTAGACTTGATGGGCTTTCCTTATACGTCTGCTTTTTATTTTTAAACACCACCACCTCTTTGCTGACCAACATTTTCTTGCAAATTATGGCAAGGAGGGAGGAGCATGAGCGAAGGGGCTGGGTGAAAGTTGGTGATACCCTCTGCCAAAATTCCAAGTTGAAATTGAATCCTTCAGTAACGTTTCTTAGGCATGGGGGAAAAAAAAGATTTACAACTTCAGCAGAACTGTAATTCTACCAAGAAAAAGTACAGTCAATCTACCTTACTGTCACCAAAGGATCTGAAGCTGGCTTTGTCATACTTCTTTCTCCTTTATATATGGAGGTGAAAAAAAAAAAGCAAAGAGAGTTTAAAAAAATTTATGAAGCTCTGACCCTTTAGATTCCATTTATAGTCTGTGCTGAAATGCCATCCCCCTTGCCTAGCAAACTGTCCAATCCAGCGACATGTGTCAAGATTCTATTAGGCACTAAGTGAAATATATATGCATGCCCTTATACCGTTTAACACTCCGGGTCCACCTTCAAGACGCGCTGGGCTGTGGATCAACCGAACCAAGACCCATTTTGACAGGTTTTTTGAAGGAGCTTCTTCTTTTTTTAACCCATCCCTTTACACAAAATGGCACCAAAGAAGGACGTGAAGAAACCTGCTGCTGCCCCTGCCCCAGCACCGGCACCTGCACCTGCCCCAGCCCCAGCCAAACCCAAAGAGGAAAAAATTGACCTCTCTTCCATTAAGGTAATGAAATGAGTGAATTGTTTGGTCACTGAAACATCTTACAACAGCAGGGAACTCTAGGAACTTGCAGACGGGAATATTTTTCATTGAGAGGAATGGCATTACTCAGGGAACTAGTATATTTTGGAAGGAGAGAAGCCTACTTAAAAAGAATAAACTCTAGAATATAATTTTGGAAATTATTAGAATATAGTATTGTATGTGGAGCCTGTACTTGCTCTATTTTTTATTCTCTAATTTCCATTTTCCCCTAAATTGTCAAAGTGCAATTTAGGGGGACAGTGTATAAGTATAAAAGTGTTGCATTAACAAATATTTTAACCAGTGTTTTGATTTTTTTAAATAAAATCTCTGTGAAAGCTGAATCTCTTACCTTACAACTACATCAAAAGGAAAGTTTTAGCTACTACTTGTTTCCAGAAGTTTAAAAACAGCTGATGGCCCAGTTGTCCTGAATGTATTTGACAGCTGCCTTATTTCATCTGAAAAAGAAGATTTTTTGCAATTCAAGTTAATTCCCCTTTCAGCTTTGCTTAATAAAATTTGATACAACACTAAATGAGATCTCGGTGCAGAAAATTACTCACTTAAGTGTTTCAGTGACTATAACTGTCATCTTGTTTATTTATACACAGTATTTAATTCAGAATTTGTGAGTTGCTTCTAAATGAAACTAACCAAAAAAAATTGTAAAACTTGCTGTTTATATGGCTTTTAGCTTATGTCTTTGAGCTTTTGCATACTGATTTTGAACTAAGGAGAATATGATTGATTTTTGTGTCAACATTTTGCTGTGATCAAAGTTCTCATCTGCCAAAAGATTATCCACTTTCGGAAAAATGACGGAATGAGTGTGCCTGTTACCTCTCAGTGATGTGACCCATCAAATGTGCACCATCTCTTCATTCACTGGGTTCTGATTGGTCCAAATGACAGTTTGAAAATCTTCATCTAAGGAACCCTGCCTTATATGGAAAACTAATGAGTGAAAGTGCTCATGAGGTGATCTTTTCACTTAAGCCAAAAGTTCTGTACATAGTAAATCTTACTTTTGCTAACTTACCATTGTTTACTTGCAGCTATGATACTCACCTATAAACAAACATTCCATTGACTATTTTAGTATAATTGTAAATTTATACTAAATATATATGTAATTCAATATTTATATCTTTGAAATAAATATTGAATTATATTATCCTTAGATAAATGTGATGAAATTAGATATATTCATAATTTCATAACATTTCAGTTAAACATGAAAGTTTATATTTAAAGTTAAAGTAGATTATCACAAATATTTAATCTTTACTCTGTAGTTACCTGAAGTCATATTTGAAAAAGTGGGTCATAGAATCTAATAGTGGTTAAGAACTATTCTTTTCTTTTTTTTATTTCAGCATAAATGGGGGTACAAATATTAAGTTTACATATATTCTTAATAAATACCCATTTAGAAGGAGAAATGCATGTCAGATAGTCTGATAAATGTTTCTACCTTAAAAACTGCATGCATACAATTCATTAAGAGGAAAACAAATTTTTCATCTCCATCAATCCTAGTTAATGTATCTTTATAAATTCACACTGACTACATTATACAGTAAGTGTGATCACAGCCACTACAGTAATTCTGATTGTCCCTATTCTTTAACTCTTCACTCCATAGTAACATGAGAGATATGAATCAGTGTCAAAAATACTCCTTTTTACATTTATTGTGATTTGTAAGACAATATCATCTCTTTGTACTTGGTATTATAAGCTTCTGGAAAGGAAAAAAATGTACCTTCTTGATTTAAAAAGAAAAAGAAGTACCCCACTAATGAAAATAGGCATTAATTTTCCTCCCCAAGGAACTATGTAAGAATGAGTACATAAATAAACATTTAGTTTGGCAGATGAGATATCTCCAAGAAAAGACAAAGCATCACTTTTTACATCCAGAAATTAAGCCAACTATTTTTTCATAGTCATCAGAGAAGTGACACTTTTCAGAATCTTGAAAATTGGTTTATCCTTCCATTTATTTGTTGAATTAATGCTAGTATGAGTTAGTACAACTAAGCAAAAGTAGGAAATACTCCTGGAGAGTCTCTGTAAGGATGGGGTATGCTCCATCTTCATTATTTCACTGCAGAACAAGAGATGTGATGGATTCTGATAAAGGACACAAATCAAAAAGGAGAAGTTAAATGAATCTTGAAGAAACAGGAGGAAATTAACCTTTATCTTTCATTCAGAGGACATATTCCTAATAGAAAGAGAAAAAAAAGAAATGAAACTAACATATTTTTGTAAAGGAATTTAAATGTCTTCAGTGCTTTGCATTCATTACTATGAAATAAATCAGTGCATATTTAGAGGTATCCTAGCATCGCCAAAGAATGTGATGCAACTTGAGAATTTTATAAAATTTAATTTCATCCCAGTAGGTAACAGGCCTAATTAAAATGTACATTAAAACATTTCATATTGTGATTCTTTTAATCACTTAATGATGTTTCTAGATATATTACCTCATGTAAGTTATAAACTTTTTTCAAGCAGAGAAATGAACTTTAAAGAAATTAATAGAGCTATTATATGCGTTCATTAACTTTCTGAAAACTCGATAAAGAACAAAACTTAATTGAATTATAAACATTCTTTCATAAATTGTATAAGATTGGAAACCTAGCTGCCCTTTAGACTTTGAGTAATTCTGTAGTTTAACTGTCTTTGTGTAGTACTATAGTCATAGCAATAGTAAAATTTAATCTCTTAATAGTATTCCCAACTAATACCTATGTTTCATGTTATAATATACCACATTTAATAGCCATTTATTTGACTCCTCTTAAACCCTGACCATTCTTGTATATTATTAATCAGTTTTTATCAATTTCTTAAATGAGCTTTCCAATCTGATTTCCTATTTTGTTGGTTATTTGCTTGGAACATTTCATCAGTTGTTCTGACATAAAACCTTTGATACTCTCTGAGGGAATGCTTACTTGGTGTTCAATCCCCATGGATTTTCTATGAATACCCTTTTCAAAAACAAAGTACCGCTGATATTTGAACACTAAAGTTACTGTCCTCGGTGGTTCTACGTGCTCTTTGCCTTCAGAGAGCCGATATTTCCAGCAACAATGCCCAAGCTAAAAGAACACTGCCTGACAGAATCACAATTATAGGAATTAAAATCTACTAAAAGTATGGTTGTAGGTGCAAACACAAGAACGAACACTAGTTGCCCTAAACTGCAACCAAGGGAAATAAAGGAATATATTGAGATTATTTATAAAATAATGAGATGAGCATGTACCTATATTCTAAAAGATCTTCCATGTGTAAGTGAATTGTTTTGCATGATGCATGTATTAACTGATATGTTAGGATTGCTGTGAAGTGATGGGACTTTGAATCATGTCTCTCACTGTATTGCTTAAATTTTAATTCTCCTTGTATTCACCACTCAATCAGGTCATCCCTGACTGGATACTGCGGGCGATAGTACAAAAAATGGTAAAGGTACAAAATGCATTGACAGAAACCCTATCAAATAACAAATCTTACAGCAACAGTTGACAACATGCTTGGGAATATGTAAACTTTAAATTTAATATATATGGTGGAAATCTAGTGTTCCCAAATACATCTATAATATTTACTGTTGGGTATTCAGTAGAAACAGATAGTTCCATATGCATTGTAATATTGCCTTGTTTTGGCCTAGGTATAGGATGGTTTTGTGTTAATGTATAAAAATCTTTTTTCTCATTTCTAACAAGGCTACTATAAACCCAGTCCCACTTAGGAGAATTTCTGAGAAAATCGAATGGAGTCATACTGCACAAAAACTCTGAAAACTTCAGGTCTTTGTCAAAATAACAACCAAGATGCATTGTTAATTTACTTGTGCCATGTTATCTTATTTAATCCTCACAACATTTACACTGAGGTTGTTTTTATCTTCATTTTGGAAGTAAAGAAATTGAGCCTAAACAAGTTTACATGCTATGTACATGATCAAAATAACTAGTTAAGTGTTGGAGCTAGGATTTAACTTAGCAGGCCAAATCCAGAGTCACCTGTGTCAACTGTATTCAAAGGTACCTCCCATCTGTGAACAGTAATATGTTGCTGTCTCTAAGAATGTAAAAAGGAGCCTTTTTTTTACTCTTAAGGGTGTGAGGTAGAGCGGTTCTTATATTTCCCTCCGCAGTCCTGTGTAGCCAGAAGATGGGGTGACAGGCACACATCAGAGCAAGTTCACCAAGACTTTTGACCTTGGCAGTTCACTGCTATTCTCTTCTCCACAGCTTTCTCCTGTTTTAGTACCTATTGCTAACAAGTTGGGTGCTCTCTTTTACAGAAGGAGGGTGAAATATCAGGAACCTATAAAGACTCCTAGTCACTTTGTTCTAGCTTTTTGTAAAAAGTTGTAAACAGAAAATGGATATTAAAAATTACTGTTAACTGTAATGAAACTGATTGAATTTTCAAATACTTTTGTTTTCGTTTAATTAAACACATGCACATATCAAGCCTGACCTTGAAATTTTGTCATCAGGCTAATATTCTGAGAAGGCTATGAGATCTCTATTTTGTTTACAAATAAGCAGCATGATTTAAACTGGAAATCCCAAACTATATTCTTTAGAATAATATTCAAAAATATAATGCCACATGTATAATATGGTAAAATCTTAACCAGTTTGAGGAAAAAAACGAGGAAAAGAATACATGTTGTCAATTTCTAATTAGAAAGAATGGGTGAAAATATCTGTAACTTGTTTCTAAGTTTTCTTTATATAATTTTAAAAGTTTGCTTTCTTTTACTCTGGCCTTTCAATCATACAAATTAATTTTTAATACAGCTCTAATGTCAATCAATTACAATATTAGTCCATTTGAAGTGTGAATATAACCTTAGGAGCAAATCAAAAATTATTTGAGAATATCATTAGGTATGAATATCACATTTCCTCTTTCAAATATCTATGCTGTAACAGAAGAGAACAGGTGGGATGGAGTGAGAAAATATTAAAAAGCATTTTTGTAACTCTCTCCAGAATTATATTTTGAATTATATGTAACAGAATAATGTCTTTGCAAAGTAGAATGCAATTTGGAAAAAAAGAGATAATGTTCAGCAATTAATAGTTAACAGCACTTTTAAGTTTTTTAAAAAAATAAAATCTTTGCAAGACAAGGAGACCACAAAGTGACAGTGCCAAATTTAGCTCTCGACATTTTAGTGCTGCGAATGAACCCCCTGGCAAGTTGTCTTTAGAACTCATTCCATAATTACCCAGTATTAAGCACCATCTGACTCATGGTGGAAGGGATTATATTTAGTCTGCTGATACTACATTTTTTTCTGCTTCTCTTCAGACCAAAATACTTTCCATATGAAAATAAGATCTTCTATAGTTTGTTTCTCACATAAACTTCTACAGTTTATTTCTCATCCCAAATCAGAATTTGGAGGGAAAAAAATGTAATATGAAAGTAATAATGGATTCAATTACACTAGTTAAAATTTAAATTGTATGGATAATAAATCCTGGCTATACTGGTCCTAAGTTAATAATAGTGAACTGAAGCCAGAGAAAGATAAATCCACATCTTATCAAATTTATATTCTTCCTCCACTGTATATAAGTCCCTATAAAATGCCCAAGGGTATACTGTCTCTTGTTTATAAAAAATTCAACTAACTTGACTATGGTGTTATGAAATTATAATGTGTTTAACTCCTCTTTGTCTAAACTACTTCAGAGTAATATTATCTATTCAATTTTTAGGCACCCTGCCCTTTTCCATTAAAAAAAGTGAATATACTGACAAAAAGATAGAAAATTCACAACATTGTACAACCATAAGCAACTCTAGAAATCATGCAATATAATATTTTATATCAAGGAAACTATAACCTATATGTGAAGTAATTTAATTAAAAGGCACATGATGTGTTATAAGAAAGTCAAAACAAAAATCCCAGGCTTGTTCTCTTTATACCACAACAAAAGACTTGAAGTCTCCAGAATGACAATGCCACTATTTATATATTCCTGTCTTCACAAAAGGAACTTTTATTCCACATAAGTAGGAAAAAGCACACACAAAGAATTTTCCCATTCCACCTGTTTTTTTTATGTTGCAGCACAGATATTTGAAAGAGGAAATGTGGTACTCATACCTGGTGACAGGATAACAGACTTAAACCTAAGGCATGAAATGATAAGAACTGTAGAAGAGAAAGTTTCAGATAATTTTTGGTTTGCTCCTGAGGTTATAGTCAGTCTGCGAATGGATTAATATTGCAATTGGTTGACGTTACAGTTTTATTAAAAATTAATTTATACTATCGAAAGGCCAGAGTTAAAGAAAACAAACTAAAACACACACAAAAAGAATCTTTCTAATGCTCACGTTTTTAAAAATAAAAAGGTAAATAAATGAATAAAAACATTTACATTTTTAAGAAATTACATGCAATGCACAAAAGAAAAAGTACAACTCTCAAAAAATCTTAAATTTCTTTACTGATTATTAATCATGAGAAAGGTGATGAGAAAACTGAAAAAGTGTAGGATTGGGTCGCATTCTTAAATTTTTATTAAAACTCACTTAGACCTCTCTTAATTCTTGTAGGTCTACATTGTGTTATTTTAATAATTGACCCTTTGCTCTTATGTGGCTAAATTCAGTTGACTAGTCTAAGCCTCCTGAGCACAGAATTATACATTTTGTCTCAGTTCAGATCACTTTATGCAACCTAACCATCTAATCTCCCTTATATTAGAGACCTTGGGCTGGCACTGTACTCTCACTACTCTTCATTTCCCCTGCTCATATCATATTAGAGTAACCAGCCCAAGAATATCCTTTTTTGAGGTCAAAAATACAAAGAAATAATATTTATTTTCTTTGACTTAAGTGAGTCATTCTGAAGCACAAAACCTAAAGAGTTCCAAAATAGTACTTCCGCTGGCCTTTTATGGTGGGTCTAGAAACTCTAAGATTGGTTGAAAATTAAGTTATGTTTCTCCTAAGGGTTTATATACATATCCAGATCTTTAGCCTCTTTGCCAGTCATTAAATCAGAGAGCACACAACAGTGGTCTCTTGATTGAAAACTAGCCTTGGTTAGATTAGCTTCCTCACTTAGCTTTACCAGTCATTAGTCCCATTCTTGCAAGAGTGATGAAGTTCTTTGAACACTGCGGTCCATGTCCTTTCCTAGGGCATTTTCCCCCACTATTCAACATCATATATCTCTCACATCATCTTTATTATAGCTCTTCTTTTACTGTACTGAGGTTTAGCATCTATCAATTGCGGAGCCTGTTTAATTAACTGTATTTTAATATTTTTCCTATAAATTAATTTCTTCTATATACCAGAAACTGTCTTGTCTTTACATTGTTTAACCAAACCTCATAATTACTATTAGAAAGATGCTTTTTGAAGTGAAGAAGAATCTGTAAACATTGCAATAAAAATTCTTTTTAGTAGTAGCAGTATGTTTTAGCTTTCTACATACCAAATGATAGCACAAGAATCATAAAAAATGTGGAACGTAGCTATTTTACTGTAACATTCTAAGATAAGTATGTGGGCTAGGGTTTAAAAGAGCCTTTAAGGCCAGGCACGGTGGCTCACACCCGTAATCCTAGCACTCGGGGAGGCTGAGGTGGGAGGATCGCTTGAGCTCAGGTGTTTGAGACCAGCCTAAGCAAGAGATAGACCCCATCTTTGCTAAAAATAGAAAAAGTAGATGGGCATCGTGGCACACACCTATAGTCCCAGCTGCTTAGGAGAGACTTGAACCCAGGAGTTTGAGGTTGCAGTGAGCTATTATGATGCCACCGCATTCTACCCGGGATGACAGAGAAGGCTCTGTCTCAAAAATAAAAAAATAAAAAAAATTTTAAAAATCAAATCGGGGATTGGCAAATTAGAAGTCCAGATAACAAACATTTACATAAAATCTAAGGGAAAGTACTAGAAATATAAAGGTGCATACATTGAAAATGAGCATGGCTACTATGAGCTAGGCAGTTCTAGGTGCTAGAGATACAGCCATGAAGGAGAATGCATGCCCCTCTTTGAAGGAACAGAGGGAGTCTTTTCCTCGGGGAGTATAATATTCTAGAGGAGGAGCTTACATTTGAAGGAGAAGCTTAGTATACATATATTCTAGTGAATTTTAATTTAATGAAAATCTATTGATCATCTATAATATATGCCAGGTATTCTATGGAGCTATGGGGAATAAAACCTAAGAATAAGGCAGGGGCAGTGCCTGAGCGAGAGAGTTTGGGGCAAGCCCCTACCTGGGTCCACATCAGGAACAGAGAGCTGTCAGGAATGGCCTGCGCTTCCCAGAAGTTCACAATCAGGAAGGTTAAATAACTTGCATTGGGAGAAAGCGCTGGGTAGAACATAGAGAGGACATTTCTTTCAAGAGGAAGAGTTTTTATCAGGGTTTGGAAGAATATTTAATCTCTGAAAAGGAGCGATCAGAAGAGATGAGAAAAGAGCATGCCAGACAGAAGAGACTTAAATCCAATTTTTAAAACAAACCAAATGATGACATTGCAAACTGAGGCCAAAATCAGCAGACGTTCACATTATGCCTTTGTTCAGAGGGCTGATTACTTCATCGTTATAACAACAGGGAAGAGATGTTATACAAGAGAGGTTTGTCATTTGTAAAAGTGTACCGGAAAATAAATTGCATTTCCCATTTATTCTACGAGCACAGAATCTAGGTATTCTAACTTTTAAACTATAGCTTACGTTCTAGCGTAGGCTGTACTCTAGCCTTCCCTAATGTCGCAGAAAGGGCTAAACTATTTTTCTCCATAAGTGCAAAAAAAATATCTAAACTCTCATTCTCTGTGATAAAGCTATGGAGAAAGACTAGGGTGAAATAGTTTGTTTGACAACTGCCTACCACTTTACTGCTTCTATCTTAATAATAATAAAACTTTACATGATGCCCAAGTAGTTAAGAAGGAATCACTTATTCATAATATAAATACAGTTTTGAACTCACTTTCCAGTTTATCCAACAGATTTGACACAAATTAACTATATTTTAAATGTCCATGAGGACACATTATTCTACTTGAAAAAAAGTGTTAAATATAAAAATGATCATGTCTAGTATGGCAATGTTGATGGTAAATTTTGCATTATCTATAGTTATCAGCTCCACTAAAGATATATGCTAGTTGTCAATAATAATCATAGGACAATTCAAATTTAATGACACAATCACATAAATATAATTACAAAACTAAAGAAGAACACAAAGAAAACATGCTCTACTCTAATGCTTCAATTTGTGTATCAAAAGTTATGAGATTTCAAATTCCACAATTATTAAAGTTTACAAATTTCCACCTTTGTCCCTCCCTTCTATTATTTCCCCCTAATGATTTAAAGCATTTTTAATTTTTCTATTCATCTCCATTTCCCAATAACCTTTCAAAATGTCATTCTATTTATGAAAGTATGAATTTACATGGGTACTAATAATTTAAAAATCATACTTTTCAATCCTCATTTTGAGACTCAATACCCAATAAGGTTTTTTTTCCCCCTACTTGTAAACTTAGAGCCAAAAGTGCTTTTAAATATGCATTTAAATGTTGATTTCTTTCTTTTTTTTCAAAAAATTTTACTTTTTGTCTTTTTTTTTTCTTAACATAACCAAGCAGAAACTTCAGTGGTAAATGTTGATTTCATTTGGAATGGTTTGAGAGGAAGCTACAAAATATCTACCTCACTAGTAGGGGAGACTTCCTGCTTTCTGCATTCATCTACCTTAAAAAACAGTTGCTGAAGCAGTACTCAAGTTCCAGTTCATCTCCAACATACCATGTTTCCCCGAAAATAAGACCTACCCATAAAATAAGCCCTAGCA
>VBSM01001562.1:49130479-49165312 GCA_008086735.1 Cheirogaleus medius | reverse complement strand
AGGAAAAATAAATATAAGACCCTGTCTTATTTTCGGGGAAACACGGTACTTTATGCCTGTGAACTACTTTAAATATGTAGAAAACTGATAAACATTTTGTATGAATGTCAGTAGACATCCTAAGACTGGTCTTTTACAGTACCACTTTTCCCAGTACCATTTTAGGAAGAGAGTTGTCCCCTATTTTCAGATAAGCTGCCATGAAAACCCATTTCTGGTCAATCCCTTATATAACTTTAAATTTCTAAAGTACAGTTTTACATTCTCTAAGCCCTGCTTTGGGTTTTTTTGGTTTCTAAAGACTGAGCCATAAAGTGCTTGCCAAGGTAGAAACAGAATCAGCATGTTCTAGTAAGAACTTAAGCAAAATTTTAAAAGAACATGTATAGAATGAGAGAAAAATAATGCATAAACGATCTGATCCTGCCTAGAAGAACTTCTGAAACTCAAAATATATCACTACTCAGCCATGAAAAAGATAACAGGGAAAGAGGAAAATGTCAGAAATTCCCAGAGTTAATGTCAGAAGACTAAGGGAGAATGGTGAAAAATGGAAATCAAAACCATTCCCGTCTTAGATTTACTCCTGAGAATACAACTTGGACTGATTGTCTTTAAATGGAGATTGCAAGACTGACTGGATTGTCCCTTAGGTGCACCCTAAGCAACACGTAGAACATGCATGGCCTTTTCAAGTACTTTGAACTTTAAAGACAGAGCTTCAGAGGCCTTCTTTGGCAGCTGCCATTTGAAACCCCAAACCAGTTCCATCCAAAATGTTCCATTAATACCAAAACTTGCTGACTAGAAGTTTGCAAAGTCCGTAATTCACTAAGAGAAGGGTCCATCCCAAGACCATAAAGAAATGTGAAGCTCCTCTTGCCACTGAACAGAAAAGAAACTTCTTAAAGGAAGACACTCCCAGGGAACATCTCAGAGATGAAGACCATAAAAGTACTGACAGGCTTCAGTCTCACTATGGCTGTCTACTCCCGGGTTCTGGTTACCTAAAAATAGCCCCCAGGGTAGAGATCCATCTTTCCCTTTGCCCTAAGAAAGCTAAAAAACTCTCCAAGGGGAGTGGCAACTTCTCTCTGAAACCCGATGCTAGTTGTGAGGTCACCGCTTGCCCAGAAATAAAAGCAAGCCTCAGCAAGAGAGGACCCCACTCAGGGACCGGAGCAGCCCGATCTCACTCTTCAGCTTCCCAGCTGTTCTGCAGCCCAGCAACTCCATCATGGTGGGTCCTACAAGAAAACTCTGTCATTTATAGGAGGATATAGATAGTGAATATGATCTTATTGAGAAGAAAGGCAGACAAAAAATAGAATTAAAGAAAGAACATATTCCGTATGAGTCTTTAGAATCTACTTTTGGTTTTTGTTGAGGTGCTTTGAGGAGAGAAGAGATTAATTAGAGCTGTTATGCCAACTGGAAAAATACATCTTATTCCCAAAAGCCATACTTTATGCTTCACCAATTCTTGCTATATCACGTTTTGTTATGTGTAAATTTAGGGAAAACTGCAACTACAGCAAAATATTATACCTCAAAATACAATCCAACGATGCTGATAGCTAAAATTAAGTAAACTGCTTTCAGTGCATTGAGTTTTCTATACTAATATTGGCTAAACAGCAGAAAGACTTAAGGTAGTCTTTTTAATGCAGTGTATCTGTACTTTTTAATACAGTATATCTTATTAGACATATCTTAAATACACCATAGATTATTATATTGTTCCAGGAAGTATTTAATCTAGCATTTGTTAAATCATTGATTAAGATACAGAGAGATGTTCTCTAATTATCTTTTGCAATAGCTTTTTATGTTCCTAGATTCAAAAATACCCTAAGGCAATCTTCTTATGCCAAGATACCTACACGATTTCCTAAAAATCTCAGAGCAGAGAGCACTCATTCTTCTGCCAATGCATTTGAAAAAGTACTAGTTGTTTCTTTTTTTCTCTCTCTCCGTCGCCACTGCAGTCCTTCAGTGCTGACCAGATTGCTGGTAAGTGAATCGAGCTTCTCTACTACAGATGTAAGCACAAAACTGCCTAGTTTCTGAAATATCACTTATCTTCAAGGCATGTTACTTTGTGGCTCAACCTGTCAGTGTCCAAGCTCTGTCTGAATTCTGAAAAGTAGGCTGATTTTTGTAGCTTACTTTGAAGATTACTCAGGGAATGAGCTGGACACACTTAAAAAATCAGAACATTTTTGTTTGGTTAAAACATTCTTTGTGATTAATTTCTTTCTAACAGATCGAGTTCTCTAAGGAACAGCAGGATGGTAAGTTTAAAAGCTATAGACCTTAAATGTGTACACTCATAAAGATGGCGTATGAGAAAACCAACTCCCTTGGGATGAGATTAGAGCTTCCTAATTATCTCCACTGGGTGTTGCCATTCTAAATATAAATTGCTCTCAATCCCTCTAAATATAAATTAGCTCAACCTGAAACTCTGGCTTATAATCAGTAATCAAAGGTTTAACAAACAAAAGATAAACACCACAAAATAGGTCCTATATTCACTGATGTCTAAATAAAACCAATTTGATATAATAGGTAATACCTAAAAAAGGATGTAGAGTTTAGATGGCAAATTTGCTAATCAAATCCCTAAAGAGAAATCTGACAAGTCTGAATTTTTCAATTTGGAAAATAAAATTGATTATATAACTGCCCAATTACCAAATCTACATAATTTCCATGGGCACCATATTGAGTTGCAGAATAAAAGTGAATTCAGAGACAAAGATAAAGGATAATTTATCATATCTAATGTTCCTTATATTGGATAAATTCTGTGTAAGGAATATTAGGTGTCTCCTGGTCCAGCCCCTCCTTAGAGATGCAGAACAGCTCTCCGGATGGTGATAGGACTTGCTCAAGGGCCCAAAGAATTAGTGATAGGATCAAAATCTAGTATGAGTTTAAATTGGTTAGTAATTTATTCATAAAAACAGTTACTAACTAGGATACTCAAAACTCTTTTAAGATTCAAGAGATATGTTTACAATGGAATATTACTCAATTCTAAGAAACGACAGTGAGCTAGCACCACTTATATTATCCTGGATTAAGCGTAAGCCCATTATCCAAAGTGAGGTGACACAAGATCAGAAAAATGGGCTTCACATCTACTCATCATCAAATTGGTATTGACTGATTAATACTATGGTGCTCAAATGGTGGTGGTGTTCACCAGGGATTCAGATGTTGGGGGGGTAGACCTACATCTGAGGGATGTGGTGAGCATTGTGGAGGGGAAGGACATACCTCTAACCCTTGCTAGGGAGAGGCAAAGATATAAAATATAACCAAAATGTTCCTACTTTCATATTTTCTTGAAATAAAAAAAAAAAGATTCAAGAGAACCTTAATAGTTTTCCTAATATGTCAACCCTTTTCCCTTTGGGCCCTTGGATTCAATAGATCCCATACCCCACAGGAGCTTGATATTTTCATTATGAAGTTCCGGGAAGAATGTTTTATGGAGTTGATAGTGTTACATATCTAAATGAACTGAGACACAAATACATCGATAGAAGGAAGGAGGAGAAAAAATGTGTTATATGATATTATATATATTAGAATATTGGTCATAATAAGTTTGTATATATTATGATATAGAAGATATAAATAATTATAATTATAGGTGATTAATAAATACCTATTCAAATACTCAGTTATCTACCTAAAAATTTCCACATTCTTCAGTCTGTTTCAGCGTCTGAAATATTTTATGTTTGGACATCAATTAAGAAAAAAAGGATATTTGCTGTAGTACAGATTCATGCATCTACATCATGGCTGATGGCCTCATGTAGACAGATTCAGTGATTTGATGACTCATAACTCAAGATCTTTTAAAATTATACTATGAAAGACTATTTTTAATCTAAAAAAGGCAGTTATTCTACTATAATTTGTTTGATTTTTAATGCATTTTTAACTAGTGATGCTGCTACATTATCAGCTACTGCCTTCCTGTCCTCTGAAATATCTAATTTACAGTGTTGTCGTGACTGCCAAACTATTGTTGGACCAAGCAATGGAAGACTTAAAAACCCTTGCAGGGATGGAAGGACTTACTGTTGAACATTAAACCTGTTAGTCCACACGTGAAATAGATTTTAGATACAGAAGCTCAGCAAACATGGGTGTAGTGGACTGGTTTTCTCTGTGTCAGAAAAACAAATGTAAACATTTTAAATTAAAGAGAAATCCTATACTTTCAGAAATGAAAGAATTCTTTAGTTTATTTCCTTGTTTAATGATTAAAGAATTTTATTCACGGCTGCTCTATTTGAATGTATCACAGCATCGAAGGAAAGGAAACAAACAAACAAAAAAACCCAGAAAAGTATATAATTCTAAAAGTCTAAGTCCTGTTCTCTCCAGTGAAGTAGACTTCAGGCACATGTGGCTATTTAAATTTTAATTAATTAAAAATAAATAAATTTAAAAATCTATTTCCTCTGTTGCACTAGTCACATTTTAGTGCTCAAGAGCAACAGTAAGTAGCTACTTTTTGGGGCAGCCCAAAGTGAGAACACCTCCATCATTACCAAAAAGTTCAAGAACAGTACTGTTATAGACCGAGTTCAACAAACTTTTTTTTAAAGGGCCAAACAGTAAAAATGTTAGGCTTTTCTGGCAGCATAGGCTCTGTAAAAACAACTCCACTCTGTCACTGAGGTGTGAAAACAGCCACAGACAATAATACATAAGAGAATGGGCATTGCTGTAGTCCAATCCAATTTTATTTACAGGAACAGGTAGCCAGCTCCTGGGAAGTAATTTTCCCATCTTATTCTAAATTCTTCAAGAGAATAACTTAGTCGTAGGTTAAAAATCTGGGGTAAGAAAAACAGTATCTTTCTGAGCTCTGCTTTTAAATCACCAAAAGTGTTAATGTCAGAGTGATTCTATTACAGCCCATAAAACCCTATTTCCATGTTGGCACCTGACCAGGGTAACAGTGAGCCCTCTCTGAGCAGCCTGTGCATGAAAGCCTGGAGCCAGTAACAAGAATAGTTCAGTTTCACATGTCCCTTAGAAAGATGAAAAATAATATTTGACTAATGACTCCACAGAGTCTGCAAGCATTTTTTTTCCCCTTGAAGAAATGATCTGTTATAGTCAAATTGCATAGAATTCGAGGGGGCAATTTTAGCAAAGAATGGTAACATAGTCTATAGGTAATTGTGAATATAATGTCTGGTGCAATCTTAGATTAGGAGGTGGAGGGTTAATATGATAGAGTATTTTGCTGAGTAATTTATCTAGATAGCATCTTTTGATCTGAGACCACTGACAGCCAAAAAGGAATGTTTTCACCTCTACCAGTTCATTCACAAACAGTTGTTTGAGTGTTGTTAGCATTAACTCCAACAAGTTGCCATCAGTATCTTTGGGTTTCCTAGAAAATTTCATCTAGTTAAGTTTAGAAGTTTCAATTAAAATGGCTTTACTAGCCCAGAAATCCAGAGTAGCATACTTTCCTGTCTTTTTGGTATACACCTCTAAATTCTTTGTCATTATAATTTTGAAAGGCAAAACCAGTTCTATAAAAAAAAGAAAGACAAAATTTAGGGAAAGTAATCAACAGGATAATTATAATAAGAATAGACAACACTTGAATATGTATTTAATACATATACAATACACACAAATGAGTATAAGTAAATTGGAGAAATAGGAATAAAATTGATGGATTCTATCAATGTGAATATCAATGGTTGTGATAATACACAATAATTTTGCAAAATGTTACCATTGGAGGCAACTGGACAGCCTATACAAGAGATCTCTCTGTATCATTTCTTACAACTGCATGTGAATTTACAATTATCTCCATACAATGTTAATTAAAAATGCATACTTAAATTCTAAAGCTGATATAACATGTTATCATATGTATTATCTGAAAAAAAAAGAGTAAAGTGTAAAGAGATTATCATAGCAACAGACCAAGCAAGTATTTCTCCTCTGTATTGATTATACTAGGAGCCTGCTAGAATCACATATTGAAGTGATTACTATACTATAGAATGTACAGGTTTTTCTTGCCTTTCTAAACTTTTTCTGAAAAATGAAGTTATTCCTGGAGAAAACTAGTTAAGGGAAGAGCCTAGGAAATTTGTACTCCAAGAAGGGGTTTTTCTATACAATTTGAGACATTTGGGTCAAACTCACATACCATAACTCTGATTGAAAATTTCTTGAAATGCCATTAATCTTGTTAACTATATGAAGGATTATTAAGATTTCTCAAGGCCTCTTAACCCAGTCCTGCTTCCCAGGCAGATGAAGGACATATGAATAAATATGACCAGGATCTCCAATTACCATATCTGACTAACAATAATATATGACAAAGCTGGAAATGCCACTTTAAAATAATACCAAAAAGAAGTGCCAAAAGGATTTGCCAATAATAGTTTGAGACAGGAAAAGAGAGAGTCCAAAGATAACAACTGGAGCAGTTGGCAAAAGTTGTAAAACAGACAAGAATTTGAACTGAATCCTTGGTGGAGTTAGGGTTAATTAATAAGTCCGAAGAAGAAAACAGCACCCTAATGCTTCTTGCTTCTTGCAGAATTCAAGGAGGCATTCCTCCTGTTTGACCGAACAGGTGAAAGCAAGATCACCTTAAGCCAGGTCGGTGATGTCCTTAGGGCCCTGGGCACAAATCCCACCAATGCAGAGGTCAAGAAAGTTCTGGGAAATCCCAGCAATGAAGGTAATTACATCTGTTTTTTTTCCAAGAAGAGTGGAAGTTTAGGGAAGTATGTGTGCGCGCGTGTGTGCGTGTGTGTGAAAGAGAGAGAAAGAGAGAGAGAGAGAGATTTATTGAGAAATAAGTTTCACATAATAGGGCTAATTTTACTCTTGATTGTGGTAAGTGTGCCTTTTGGCTATCTAAAGTCTCAGCCTTTTCCCTCATAAAATAATTTAACCTTCCTTTGAGAATTTGCAAGCATGATAAAATGTCATGTTAATGAAAGAAAATAATATCTAATGCTAACATCATCATCTTATCTAATGTTCATAATATAAAGGCTAATGAAATGAAATAATTATCCAAATCTGTACATTTTTTCAGATTTCAAACGTTCAAAGGCAAAATTTTTTTAAACATTTTGACAAAGATGTTACATATGACTAAAACACAATGCACTTTATAAATAAATCTGAGTAAATTACAATGGCATACTTCTAGAGGAAAATCTCTGATAAAAGCTGTGGAAATGAAATTTCAGTGTTTTCAAGCAACTGAAAAATACATGCTGACTGCCTTGTGTTCTTTCCTTTGACACCCTGCCTCCAGGGCCATCTTAAAATAAACTCAGCTATTTTAATTAAGAATAGACAATATGACATCTTAATAACAGTATTTTTCTATTTCCAAAGAATTATAAAAAAATTTTTTAAATCCTAAGCCAAAACTTACATTCAGTCCCCCAAGGTAAATCCTGGGACAAAAATCAGTGAGATATGTAAGTGGCAAGATTGCAAAAGTCATTTACTCAATACAGAAATCCAGTCATTAGTCTGGAACAAGGAAATTAATTTTAACCCCAGTGGTTCATGGAAAAGTCTATTGGAAAATGCCACTGTAAACAAAAGACATTTGCAAACCATTCATCTGACAAGGGATTAATATCCAGAACATACAAGAACTCAAAGAACTCTATAGCAAAAAAAAAAAAAAAAGAAAGAAAGAAAGAAAACCCAAATAATGTGATTTAAAAATGAGGAAATATGCTGAATAGACATCTCTCAAAAGAAGACATACAAATGACTAACAGGTATATGAAAAGATGTGCAACATCACTAATTATCAGGAAAATGCAAATCAAAACTACGATGAGATATCATCTTACCCCAGTTAGAATGGCTATTATCAAAATGATAAAAAATAACAAATGCTGGTGAGGATGCAGAGAAAAGGGAACTCATATACTATTGGTGGTAATGTAAATTAGCAATGTAAATTATGTAATGTAATGTAAATTATGGAGAGCAGTATGGAGTTTCTTCAAAAAACTAAAAATAGAACTACAATATTATTCAGCATTCCTACTACTAGGTATCTATCCAAAGGAAAGGAAATCAATATTTCAAAGAAATATCTTCCATCCCATGTTTACTGCAGCACTATTCATAATAGCTAAGATATAGAATCAACCTAAGTGTCCATCAACAGATGAAAGGATAAAGAAAATGTGGTATATATACACAATGAAATACTATTTGGCCATAAAAAAGAACAAAATTCTGTCATTTGCTGCCACATGGATGAGCTTGGAGGACATCATGTTAAGTGAAATAAACCAGGCACAGAAAGTAAATACCGCATGTTCTCACTCAAACGCAGAAGCTAAAAAGTTGAACTCATGGAAGTATAGAATAGAATAGTAGTTACTAAAGGCAGGGAAGGGCAGAGGCAGAGGGAGAGCCATAAGTTCGTTAACAATACAAAAACTACAGCTTGTTAGGAAGAATAAGTTCTAGTGTTTTACAGTGTTATACTGTGATTATAATTAACAACAATTTATTGTATATTTTCGAATGGCTAAAAGAATAGATCTTCAATGTTCCCAACACAAAGAAACAATAATTGTTTGAGGTCATGGATATGCTAATTATCCTGATGTGATCATTACACAGTGTATACATGTATGCAAATATCACACTGTACCCCAAAGAGATGTATAATTATTATGGCAATTAAAGATAATTTTTAGAAAAAACAAGACACAAAACTGAAATTTTTTCAAGTAGATATGTGAGATGTTTATCTTTGCCATTTGGAAAAAGAGGAAGGGGGTAAATAATCTTTTTTTTTTCCTTGATAACTGAAAATGTTTTGGAGACTATTCTTTGTCAATAAAAGGGAGGGGAAAACTTGATTTCAAGAAAACTTACCTCAAAATCAGTCTCCTGGGAGATTCTTCAGATTTCATTTTCTTTGGAAGAAAATTTCCTGTTAAATCATGCAGAAGTTAGCTGAAATCATGAGGTAACGTGAAGAAACTATAGGCCAAACCTTATTTTTAAATGGAATTTTCTAACTTACCAAACATCCATCCTTTATGGAATTAGTAAATAAATGCTTATTTATTAAGTACTCAAATTTAATCTTTTTAATATTACTCAATGTAATCTCAACATAGAAATAGAAATGACATGTGATAGAAATTATATGTAAATAGAAATGTAGATTTCTAGTCTATGAGCAAAGAGTAGTAAAAGAAAATCTTGATTTTGAGAGTATATAACTTTACCATTGCATACATCTGGATAGTCTATTTATAGTTTTGCCATTAAGATTTACCTTGTCAGAAGATACTAAAAAAAAATCCTATCATCTCCGGGCCTCTAAATCACAAAAAAGTCAGGAAATCCCAAAATATTTGGCACACACCATCTCCTCATAAGCTTCTTTTTAAATTATTTAAAATTTAAAGAAATTGAAGGCCCTATGAAAGCTAGGGACAAAGGTGGAATATAAACTATATTTCTGTTAAGTTTTTCTATATTTATATGCTAATGGTTTTGTTATATTAATATCTCAGTATATTTTTCTATTATTTCTCTGGTATTTATGGGAAATATTAGATGAACAATACCAATAAAATAGTGACTTATACTTATTAGGCACTCAGTTTGTCCTAGCTATTAATATAAATTTTGCATACATTAGCTCATTTGATTCTCACTATAACACTGTGAGGTATCTCTATTTTTCAGATGAAAATTTGAAGCACAAAAAAATTAACAAACTTGCCCACTGTCATATAGTTGTAAAGGGTAGATTGTGGATAAAAGCTCAGGGACTGGAACTCTAGAGCTCATGCTATTATCTATTACTATATTTTTTTGTCATTTTTAGCAATTTACCAGCTGAAATTGAAGCTGTGTGAAAATTTTTCAGATCATCTAGAATAAACTTTAAAGTTTAATTTGTGATACAGTGATGGTATTAGAGTAGCTAATAACTCTCAAAATTGCAATTTCTTATAGAGATGAATGCCAAGAAAATTGAGTTCGAACAATTTCTGCCCATGATGCAAGCAATTTCCAACAACAAGGACCAGGGCACCTATGAAGATTTTGTTGAGGGTCTGCGTGTGTTTGACAAGGAAGGCAATGGCACAGTCATGGGTGCTGAACTCCGCCACGTTCTAGCCACCCTGGGTAAGGAGAATTTATTCCGGTGCACTTAGTAAGACAAAATGCATAGGAAAGAACATGACAGGAGAATCATATTATAACCAAAATAGGTAGAAGGAAAAACTACAAAGGAAAAATGAATTGGCCTCGGTGGCAGTGAGTTTGTTTTGGGGAAATGGTAACTTAAAATATTGGTAATGAGTAAGTAAAATAAAGCACTGTAGTTCCTATAGGATATAGTGTGTATGACTAGCAATAATGCGTATTTAATTAATTCATTCAAACACAGTTTGTTGAGAACCTACTAAGTGCCAGAGGAATAGAAATGGCACAGTTCTTATACCCAAAAAGTTTAGTCATAGTCTCCAGGAGTCCCTGAGTGGTGACCTATGGTGGAATTTTGAAAATACCATGTGGCCTTCTTTCTGAAAGAAGAGTTTTGTTGCACCAGGTGAAAAGATGAAAGAGGAAGAAGTGGAAGCCCTGATGAAGGGTCAAGAAGACTCCAATGGCTGCATCAACTATGAAGGTACAAGCAACGTGCACTGGTGGTTACAGCAATCTTAACTGATGGGGTGGATGATGGACTCCTTTTGAATTTAAAATAACTTCTTTTCCTCTTCCTTTCTTATTGACATACCTATTTCCATCAATTGCATAATAACTCAAAAAGGATTTGAATATACAAATAAGATTTTTGTCAGTGTATTTTAGCAAGATTGTGCATTGTTTTACAGCTTAACATGTGTTTTCACATGTATTTTTTTGTTAGATCTTCAAAACATCCCTGGGAGATAGGCAGGGCTTATGTTAGAATCAAATTTAATAGAATATTAAAATTGAAGAGATCTCAAAGTCATTTACTAATATCAAGCAATTATAAAAATGTAGAAACTGAGGGCCAAAGAGGTTTAGTTACTTTGTGAAGGTCAAATCATTAATGGTAGGGCTGTCGCTAAAACCTAATTCTTCTCCTTGTCTAGCGTTCTTTCTTAAAAGAAAGTCATCTCATAGTAGCCAATTGTTTATTTCCTTCTACAAATTTACAGCAGCCTCACCCAGAGAGTGTGAAAGCAATTTACTACACAATACAAAGATGCAAAATATAGTTGTATAATATAATTTGCAAACAATAATTTCCACAAAAATTGAAAAATATATCTATATCCAAAGAGGACTAATCTAGCCACATTTCAATAAAGCTGTGTTGATAGCTTTGATGTAAATATAGGCTTATAAAGACCCACAACTTAGAAAAAAGTAAGAAAAAAAAGAAGAGGAAAAACACTGTTGAGAAGAGGAAAAGAGGGGAGGTGAGGGAAGAGGAGGGAAGAGGAGAAAAGCAAAGTACCTAGCTAGGCGTATCTTCACTGAAAATCTTGATTAAACTTCTCTTTTTTTCCTGTAAATAATTTTTCACATTTGGTTATTGCCTCAAATATATTACACAGAATAATCATTTAATAAATATTGTTTGAACAAGTGGATAGTCATCTAGAAAATAAACTCAAATCTGAATCTTACACCAGGATAAATTTCAAATGGGTCAAAAATTTAAATGTAAAATGTAAAAGCCAAAAACATAAAAAGCATAAAAATCATGGAAGAATTATTTTATAACTTTAAAGTGGTAAGTTCTTTCTAACAATGACACAAAACCCAGAAATATTGAACATTTTGATAAGTTCAACCACACAATTTTTTAAAAATCTGTATGACAAAAGCCACCAGAAGCAAAGTCAAAGGTCAAATAACAAACCAGAAGAAAAAAAGATATTTGCAATCAATATCAGAAAGAGCTAAAATTCCTAGAAAAACAAAGAACTACTATAAATCCCATCCAATAGAAACTTTAGCAAGTACATGAACAGATAATTCGCAGAAAAGGAAATAAAAATAAATATAAATATACGATGACAAACTACAGCAATAATAAAAGAAATGCAAGTTAAAACTACCCAGAGGTATCATTTTTCAATCAGCTGACTGCCAAAGATTAAAAGTTTGGCCACAGTTTACATTGAGGAGGGTGTATAGAAACAGGCAATTTCACACATTACTGATGGGAATGTACATTGTTAAAACCCCTAGGTGATAGTAGGGTACTATTAATTGTAGCAAATCTACTTCAAGAGACTTAGTCTCTAGAAATACTTGCACTCAAGTGAAATGACCATATATACATGGTTATCATTTACTGTGCTGTTCATAATGAATATTTGAACAAGTCAATGTCCATCGATGTACAATGTGTCAAATAAATTCTAATACATCTATGTGATGAAATTATCTGTGGTCCTAGAAAATAAGGACACTCTTCTATACAGTTATAGTAATATCTCCAAGATAAATTATTAATTGAGAAAAGCAAGTATAAAACAGTATATAGAGTATACCACTATCTGTATAAAAAAGATTTTTAGAAACATATATTTACATGTTCTTATATATGTGTAAACAGCTCTGTTAATTTAGCTATAAAGAGGGGAACCAGGTGGCTGGCAGACAGTGGTCAGGAACTTTTTTTGTGTGTTATATACCTTTTTATGCTTTAAAGAAAAATTTTAACTGTAGCCACCAGGCACCATGGTGATCTGTAGTCCCAGCTACTTGGGAGGCTGAGGTGAGAGAATCACTGGAGCTCAGGAGTTTGAGTCCAGCCTGGGCAGCATAGTAAGACACTGTCTCTTAAAAAAAAAAAATTTTTAACCATGTAAATGTACCACTTATTCAAAAAATTAAATTGACAAAATCAGGGCAAAGGTCATAAATCCAGTATTAAGAATTGTGGTTTATACAGAGCTTAAGAAAATGAACTCTACTGCTACAGCTAAGAGTAATTAGTATTGAGCTAAATTTCTAAACCTTTCTTTTATCAAATTTGACTGTTTTCTAACTCTAAATTGTCTGTATTGCCCCTACAGCTTTTGTTAAGCATATCATGTCTGTCTGAATGGAGCATTCAAGGTATATACCTGTTCCCTCTTTAATATGTAAGGCTTTATTGACATTGTGTTCTTAAAAAAATTAACAGCTTCACTTTTTTGCTGTAGATATAATTAAAATTGGTTCCTAATTAAGAGATATTTACATTAACCATAAAACACTAACTCCTTGAGATGGGTTATTTAGAAATAGAGCATTTTTATGTAAGTGTATAAGCAAAAACTTACGAAGCATTTGTTTCCATCTGTAAACCCTATCTTTCTGACTACTACCGTTATGCAGTGGAGAGTCAACAAATCAGAGACTAGTTAATTTAGTTGAAACATAACACTGATAAAAGCATGGGCCTAAGTTTTTTGCATAACTAAAGTAGTTTTTAACAATTACTGCTCTAGAGAACCATGTTATAACAGTCCAAATTCAGGCACTTGCAACCAGGTTCTTACAACTAGGAAATGGTTTACCTTGTAAGTGCTGGTTCATTTTGTGCTTTTTCTTCTTTTGCACTTTACATTATTTCCTCGAATTTCCTTTCTTAAAAGACATGATCAATATCTAACTTGTTTTCCCTTTTCCTTGACAGAACAAGCATTGTTTAAGAAGACTGGCTGGAAGCTTATTTTAATCACACACATGACTGTCCAGATCTGGTTACCATCATTCAGAAAAACAAAACAATCTGGACTGTTCGAGACTGAAGGGCTCTCTGAATTTTTATATACCTTGAGTTTCTCCTGAATTGTATTCATACCACACAAACCAGTGTCTGCTGCTCTAGACAAGAAGAATAAAATATTGACAATCTCAAATCCAAATCTAAGCACCACTCTTTATTGTCTACTATGGGTCAACGAGCATCCTTAAAATCACTTATCAATAAACAATTTTGGTCAGTCTGGAATGTTCAAGTCACATTGTGTTTTTATTTTCTTGCTTAATGAAACTAATTTGTAAAACTTCCATTCTTTTGTTAAATGTACAGAATATTGATGAATTACAAACTTTTAAAAGAATAAATCACTGCAGTCTACATAGTGATAACAAATTGAATAATGATAATCATATATTATTGAAAAAGTGAAATAGAGAACTGAGGAGATTCAGATTGGATCAGAGATGGCTTAATATAAACTGTCCAGGCAATTCAAGGTGAAAGCGGGTTTCCTCAGATTTGTGTAAATCATTTTGTTCATGGTTTGATCTATTTCAGCTCTAGTAACAATCTGTCTTATTAGAAAATTCTAGCAAGCTCTTAATCCTTCTCACTTAATGTCTTTGAGGATAAGATTTAAAGTGACCTTTCAGCTGTTACTAAAAAAAAAAAAAAAACTCTCTGGGGATGGGATTATTGCTCAAGAACTCAAGATCCTGTTTACTAATATTCTCTCTCCCACTGTGACTCTCCCTACTTTGCACATCCATCCCCAAATCCAGGCTCTGTCTTTCAATACGAGTCAAAAATAGTAAGACTAATTAACAGAAAATTTCATATTGTAAACATACTTTATCACTTCAGAATGCTATCGCGTGTCACTTTTTCTTTAGAACAGAATCTGAAAGTTAATAGTTGAATATTTAGAAGAGATGAGTGGTACATAGTTCTCCCCACTTCCCTAAAAAGATAATTATAGCATATGGGATTATAAAATCTCTGAAAACTACCTGCCTGCCTATCCATTTTTGGAAGCCAAAACAACTTTTTCCTGACATTGGAAGCGTCAGGTCAACATGCTCCTTCAATCTAGCAAAAGTCACTCAGATTCCAGTAACAGAACTTTCACTTCATCCTGTGCTTTTTGTAACCAAGGTGATGCTGGGACATTATAATCACTCTTAAAGGAAAATGCGCTATGGTTTCATGATCTTTAGGGCCAACCTCACTGTAGCTCAGGAATTGGAAATATCATACAGCACTATCCAATAGAACTTTCTGTGAAAATGGAAACCTATATCTGCATTGTCCTATGTGTTAACCACCAGCCACATGTGGCTACTGACTGAGCACTTGAAATGTGGCTAGTGTGACAGAGGAATTGAATTTTTAATTGTATTTCATTTTAATTAGTCTAAATTCACATTTAAATCACAACATGTGGCTCGTGACTACCATATCGAACAATGCAGTTCTCAATATATATTTAGTTTCAGTTGTTACCTCAGGCAACTAAATTTTTATTTTTACTTTTTATTTTTTATTTCAGAGTTTTACAGGGGCGCACATGTTTTGGTTACATAGTTGTTTTTTTTAATTACAGTGTCACCATGTAGAGAAGTCGGCTGGTACAAGTTGACTGGTACAAATAGTCCAATCATAAAAGCCTCATTTTTGTTTTGGGATATGTGGGTAAATGTCGATTCTTCTATACTTTTCTAAATTTTTTTCAGTTAGAAAAATGTGATATCTACAAGGTACTAATTTTTTAATCTCAAACTTCATATCTAGTGCTTTTCCCACAAGTCCTTATAAAACTGCTTTAACCCCCAGTGGGATAACATTTAGTACACTGTCATGGGAACTAACCTTATTAAGTTACCATGTGTGAAATGCCCATAACTCAAGTAGCAGCAGGTGCAAAATAGAGTAGCAGGCAGAAAAGTGACGGTAATTTTTAACATCTACACCAGCTGGCAAAAATGACAGGTGCCTAATGCCTCAGTCTTTAAAAATAACTTTTAAAAAGCCTATGCTACATAAGCAAATATTTTCAAGTTCATTTTTTAACTATCTTCAAGTTACCTTTCTGACAAAATGCAATATTATACATTAATTTTTACCTCAAAATCACATTTTCTTTTTTTTTAATTTCAGCATATTATGGGGGTACAAATGTTTAAGTTACGTATATTTTCTTTGCCCCACCTGAGTCAGAGCTTCAAGTGTATCCATCGCTCAGACAGTGCGCACTGCACCCGTTAGGTGTGTATAACCATCCCCTCCTCCCCCTCCCACCTGCCCAACACCTGATGAATGTTACTATTATATGTGCACTTAAGTGTTGTCAAAATCATATCTGATACTTAAGTAGCACAAAGAAACTTAATTTATTCTTCTCTATGAATTAAATAAATAATTATTATTAAATTTGGAAAATAAAATTTTATTTTTAAACTTCCTAGCAAAATTTCTCAAGAAGCATCATATAAGAAAGAATTCATAATGTATTTTTCTCTAACTCTATTTACATTTCTTTTTCCATGGTGGCAAATATAACTTGGAATTTAATAGAATAGAGAAAAAAATATCTTCCTTTAAATTCTAAGTCTAGATAAAATCATGAATCTATAGATCTGTGAAACAAAGCAAATCTATATCCCAAAAGAAAAGAGGAGATTAAACAGCAAGTATCTGGAGTCCAGGCAATGAATTACATTTCCCTGAATGATCAAGATAACTGAAGCTAAGGAAGAGCAAAATGAAGAAATAATTTGGACAATAATTTCAAATTTACAGCTTTATCAGTGATCCCCAGGCTAAGAAAAGTCAGTGCAAAGGGAAGAGTAAGGGGATTCCAAGAACATGCTGGGAATCTTTCCAGAAACTTCATACCAAGATAGATTTTCTTAGTTCATCATCACTACTTGGTAGGAAGAAGTACTAGCTATACATTGCCTTGGCCTTCATCTGCTGGCAATGTGATTGGCCTGAGCTACTCTGTCTCCACCATGGCCAAGCAAAACTGAGGAGCAGTACCACCCTCAGACCAGGGCAAATGTAGCTCATGCCCTGGATCTTACATGTTAGAGGAAGCCACTTTGACCCTCCCCCAGCCAAGGCTCCTTGGCTCCTTCAGAGCCAAGGAGTCTACCCAGAAGTAGAGCATGCTACTCTGGAGCTTGTGTCCCCACTTGTAGACCACACTCTGGACTCCCAGGATCCCAGACTCCCCTGCCTGAATGGCTCCAAGCTCTCTTCCAGGACCTGAGTGGGATTCTTCCTAGGTGAATCCTCCCAAGGTAAGATTGCTCCTAGTATATTCAACCCTAATAGTAAGACGTGGCCAAAGATAGCTGTTTTTGTTTTGTTTTGTTTTGTTTTGTTAGGTAAGGATGGAGTTTCTCACAAGACCCTACATTACAGCATGGAGCTAGAGATGGGAATGGGAGGAGGGCAGGCCATGCATTCTGGGGCAAATCACCAAGGAGTCCAAGAATCATAACCTGGCCTTCTAAGTTATTATGAAGCTATATTCGTAAAGGGAAGACACCACAGTATATAATATTTAACAGATTGTTAGTGTAATCAATAACTAAATATTTAAATGTATGGCAAGTAGACCTCTATTTGTATTCTTGCCACAGGCCCACAAATGTAGGGGTGGACCTTCAGAAAGAGGTAAAGCTCAGACTTTTCAGGAGCAGATCTTGAAGTTGCCTAGAAATACTCCTATTCCCTTTGAACTTTTAAAAAATAATAGCAAATTCCTTGGTCAGTAATCACACAAGGAAGAGTTTTAATAGCATATAGGGCAGGGGTACTACATCTTCTCAGTCCTGGGATGCTCAGCAGCTCAACTTGGCCAGGGCACTGATACCCCAGAGGCTGATGTGCTGCTTCAGCTCAGGCCTGGGCGTGGGCTATGAATATTCTGGGTAGCCCAGGCACTATTTTCCTGGGATGTAGGGCACCACCAGTTCTAAGAGATTTTTTGGTGAAGCTTTTAGGTTTTTCTATATATAAGATCATGCTGTCTGCAAACAGGCACAATTTGACTTCCTTATTTCTCATTTGGATGTTCTTTATTTCTTTCTCTTTCCTAATTGTTCTAGTTAGGATTTCCAGCACTATGTTGAATAAAAGTGGTGAAAATGAGCATCCTTGTCTAGTTTGAGATCTTAGATGAAAAGCTTTCAACTTTTCCATATTTAGTAAAATGTTGGCTGTGGGTTTGTTATATGGTCTTTATTATATTGAAGCATGTTTCTTCTATATTTGTTGAGAGTTTTTAACATGAATTTTATCAAATGCTTTTTTCTGCATCTATTGAGATAATCAATGGGCTTTGTTCTTAATTCTGTTGATGTGATATATCACATTTTTTTATTTGTATATGTTGAATCATCTTTGCATCCCTAGAATGAATCTGCCTTGATAATGGTGAATGATCTCTTTATTGTGCTGTTGAATTCAGATTGCTAGTATTTTGTTAAGTATTTTTGCATCCATGTTCATTGAGGATATTGTATATTAGAAGAATATTGTGAAAATAACCATAATATTGTGAAAATAACCATACTACTAGAAGTGATCTATAGATTCAATGCAATCTCTATCAAAATACTAATGACATTTATCACAGAAATAGAAAAAGAAATTCTAAAATTTGTATAGAACCACAAAGACCCCAAAGAGTCAAAGCAGTCCTGAGCAAAAAAAACAAAGTTGGAAGCAGCACACTACCTGACTTCAAAATATAGTACAAAGCTATAGGAAACAAACAGCATGGTACTGACATAAAAACAAAACAAACAGATAGACAAATGGAACAGAACAGAGACCCCAGAAATAAATCTATATATTTACAGCCAAATGATTTTTAACATAAGGACCAAGAACATTCATTGGGGAAGGGACAATTTATTCAATAAATAGTGCTGGGAAAACTGAATATCCATATGCAGAAAAATCAAACTAGTCTCTTATCTCTCACAATATACAAAAATCAACTCAGGCCAGGCACGGTGGCTCACACCTGTAATCCTAGCACTCTGGAGGCTGAGGTGGGCGGATCGCTCAAGGTCAGGAGTTCGAAACAAGCCTGAGCAACAGCAAGACCCTGTCTCTACTATAAATAGAAAGAAATTAATTGGCCAACTAAAAATATATATAGAAAAAAAATTAGCTGGGCATGGTGGCACATGCCTGTAGTCCCAGCTACTCAGGAGGCTGAGGCAGAAGGATTGCTTGAGCCCAGGAGTTTGAGGTTGCTGTGAGCTAGGCTGACGCCACGGCTCTCTAGCCCCGGCAACAGAGTGAGACTCTCAAAAAAAAAAAAAAAAAAATCAACTCAAAGTGGAATAATGACTTAAACGTAAGACCCAAAACTATGAAACTACTAGAAGAAAATATAGAGGAAATGCTTTAGGACATTGGTCTGGGCAAAGACTTGGTTGCACATGGTTGGCACTGACTAAATATTTTGGAAAGTATGAATGGATGAATGAAATTATTCCTAACTACTTCCATCCTCTTACTCTTGAAGGTAAGAAACATGTCATATTGACATTTGTATCCTGAAGGTTTGGCAGAGTAATAAAACCCCATAGGTACTCAAAAGTTTAATGAATATATTAATCAATTATGGAAAGCAAGAATGTATTGATAAATGAAAATTCCTAAAATTACCAGCAAGATTATCCTGAAGTATGCATGTATCCACCTTCTAGAACCAGGTGGCAAATGGGTGTAACCCTTTTCAATCATTAATGTTTGTCTAGAACACTTTTTAAATCAGGATTATAAGACTGTGCCCAAGTTCAACAGAAAAGAATGTTACAATTGAGTAGAATTGAAATTGTTGTGAATGTTGTAATGTCTGCCATAAGATGGGAGAGGGAAGTAATGGCATACATGCCACAAAATTGCTGCTCCCAAGAGTCTAGGGAATTGTCTTCATCAATTAGTCTATTCCAATAATGTCAAATATTATGAGGGCAATGTTGAACTGATCCACATTTTGAAATTATTTATTTGGGCCCTGCTCTATCTACACACATCAGTGAATAAAATATTAAAAACCAGCAGCCCTTGTGAATTTATATTCTATTGGTGGGAAAACATAATTAATAAAATAAATAAGTAAATTATATAGGAAAGGAGAAGATGATAATGCTATAAGAAAATATAAAGTAGGGAGGAAGGAATAGAGAATGCAAAGGGAAGGGGAGGACTAGAAAAAGAAAAACCAGTGAAGATCAAAGAAAGTTGAGAAAAAATTAAAATAGTTTAACCTAGTTATTTCGTATGCTTTGAATTTCAAAATCTGTTTCTTTTCTATAGATAAGTAATTCAAATCATTGGTTTATTTCTTTTTCACAGTATATAAATTCAGAGTTTATCCATCAAATTCCTTAAGTGGTAGTCCCTAAATATCACATAGCAAATAAAATCTACCAATATTTAATCCAGTAAAATTAGTGCATCTCTGCAGTTAATTTTTGTCTCAATAATCTAAATTCAGGTTTCATTGGTTTTAACACATAAAATACACTAAGCTCTCTGCTGCAAAATACACACACACACACACACTCACAAAGGTTGAAAAATGCACCAAAGTTTTTTCGTTTGTTTTTTGTTTTTGAGACAGGGTCTTCCTCTGTCTCCCAGTCTGGAGTGCAGTGCAGTCCAAATCACTGCAACCTCAAATTCCTGGGCTAAAGCAATCCTGCTGCCTCATCTCCCAAGCAGCTGGGACTACAGGTGTATGCTACCACACCCAGTTAAGTTTTCTATCTTCTGTAGAGATGGGGGCTTGCTCTTGCTCAGGCTGGTCTCAAACACCCAGCCTCAAGCAATCCTCCCACCTTGGTGTCCCAAAGTGCTAGGATTACTGGTGTGAGCCACCACTTGAGGCCCAAAAGTATTATTAATGGTTATCTATAAACAAGTAAAATTATGAGATGTTTGTTTGCATATTTTTTCTACTTTATGTAGGCATTCTTGACTTTCCTGCAATGTGGGACATATTACTTCTGCAATTAACAAAAATAAAAGTTGTTTTTATTTTTAAAACCCATAATGGTAAGCATTAAATAGAACAGGACAATTCCACAACAATATTATTTTTAAAAGAGAAGTATTTACTTGCAAAAAAAAAATTGCAAGGAAGTTTAGGTTTTAAAAATGTCTCTACAAATAAAAACTGAATAGATATTTAATGAAAATTTTTACCAGTTACCAAAGTTATCCAGTTTTCATTTTGTTGTTCATCGTGAAAAAGAAAACAACATAGCAATATTCTCACGTTTTCAAAAGACAGGAATGAAGTAGTTTCTGTCAGAAATACTTTGCAAGAAGGCTTGAGTTTTTATTTATTTTGGGAACTATTTCTAGACAGGGTGTTCCTGGTTTATTGGTTTCTTTGCTTAGCTCTTACATTTGTAATGTGACTATGCACTATCCATGATGATGGTAAAGCAAAGTGTCAGACTTTGCTTCCTAGTAAAATCACCTGGTTTGCCTTTTGCCTTGGCAGTCGGGAAGCTCAGAACAAATTTAATATATTTTATAATTCTTCCCATACAACTATTTTTTTATTTCCTGTACATCTTTTTTATCTCAGTTTTTACCTTTATTTTTAACTGCCCTATTGAAAGTTCTTTTACTGTAAGCCATATCAAATCTGTTTGGAAATATTGGTGGTATAAATTATAATAAATACACTGATGGACTTAGTGGCTTCATCTTTCTAGATGTAAACTTTATTTACTACTCATGAAAATCAACTTCCTGGATCAAATGAAAAAGATGATAAAATGGATCATAAGGTTTCTGGACATCAAGCATTTTCTACCAAATAATATTTCAATGAGTAATGTAAAACTAAATCAGAAACAGATTTAATTTCCCTTGAAATTGACGTGGCTTTAGATGGAGTTTAACACATTATTTGCCAACTTTGCTAAACCTAGATAAAAGGGAATTAGCTGAAATTTTCTAAACCACCAAAAAAAAATAATTTTTTGCTGTTCCAACTGAAAAAGAAAGATCAAAATTGAGAAATGCCATAATAATATAATAGAAAATATGAAAAACCCCCAAGGGAGTAATGATGATAAAATGAAGTCTTTTATTGTGGGTTTCCTTACTTCAGAGACCAAACTGGCATTTGAAAATCCCTTCAAAATACCTTGTATGTAACCAGAATTGAAATTAAAATCTCATTGCATTCTTTCCTTGATTGTAGCACCATCATGTCCTCCTGTGTGTTGTTTTTTCTTGAACATGAATACAAACAAACAAAAAATCTGTACATAATATAAGATTGTTCCCAGAATCTTAGATAGGCTTAGAAGTCAATTTTGTCATTTGATGAATTTCTGTACCAACTTTATTAGAGAGGTTGGGGAAAACAGGAAACAATTATACACATTGGAGACATTTTTCCCAAATGGTAAACTCTTGATTTTTAAAGAAAGGGAAATTAAATATTAATATTTATATCACATATAGTTTCCCTTTGAGAAAAATCTCTGAGAAGCAGAAAAAGTTGTCCTACACAATGGATTTTTTTTTCCAATTTCATGACATTGGAAATCTTGTAAATAATTGTTTCTTTTTTCAGTGGTCTATTTGCAACCCCCCTCTAGCATCCATGCAGGACTCTATAATATGAATTTCTGTGTATAAATCTTTGAGGTTTAATTTTTGTACAATTTATTCTTTTGAACACTATTGAGTGACATTCTTTAGTCACCTCTCATATGCTAAATTAACCCTTTTTTTTTCGACTCTAGTCAAATGGCTGTTTCCACCTGTCTCTTGGTGTCGTTGCCTGTGAACTAATAGTTCATCTTTAGCCAGCAAAACCATCTGGGTTTGTGTAGTGAATTGCCTAACTGCTGTCTTTCTGGAATTATTTGAATATTGTATTGAATTTTGTATATATCCTATTTAAAAAACAGTTCAAAACTGGAAGCTAGTTTCAGTATGAAATGGATAGTCTATAAACTTAATGCAAATTGACAAAAATAAAAATTATTAAGTACACCAAACAGTAAATTAGCCCCAATACTATACTCACATGTTGATTGACTAGATGTTCAATTATGAAGTAAAAGAACAAAATTTAAAAATGTGTGAAATACTGGAAATGTATAATCTAATATTGTGACTAAAAGTCAAGGAAGATTCTCTTTATTATGTAAGTCTGTGGGTTGATTTGCAATACAGCTTTTGTAAACACTTTATCCCTCTTGATTCATCTGCTTTACGTTTATTTTCCCTATGCCTCTTTTTCTTTTCTCTTTCATGGCCTGTTAAGTTTATTCTATTTGCCTTAAAGCTTCCTCATCCGTTTCAGAATGAGGTAGAATATACAATTATAAATTAAATACTTACTGAACAAACAATGGCTCACTTACTGTTTTACAAAATACTGAGGAAAGTTGCTGACATTTGTTTTGTCCTTTGAGTAGTGTGTTGTGATAGAAGGTTATGGGCTAGAAAGCCAAAAAGATTTAGATAAGAGATTATAGGCAATCCATTTAATCTTGCTGAATTTCTGTTTCCTTTTCTGTAACAACAGGGATAACACCACCTTTCCAGGAATGGTGGAGATTAGATAATCTTGTGCATTAGGTGAACTAGCCTGCATTTGACACCTACTGTAGTTACTCTCTAAGTGTCAGCTACTATTCTGATGACCCTGTGAAATTACGGCTCTGTGTTGTAAGATTTACTTCAGCTACTTATGTGTCTGTGTATATGTGTATTACACTAATATACACTGTATATACACACACATATATAATCACAACAAATATCTCTGATTTCTCTGGTTAACTTTTCTTTTTAGATAAAGGAACTTATATATTTGTGATGAATTCTCTCAAAAAGATTCTTTCAGAGTTTAATATAAAAGAAATGAGAGAGTGAATCGTTAGTACTTTCACCCATGTAAATTATTTACCCACATTTAGGGAGTCACCTGGTTGACTATCATTCTAAAAATACATATTATATTGACAGGGATAAAATCATTTTGGAAACGAAAATATAAGAATTGGCCTCTTGATGAATACAAAGCCGTCAAAACAGCCCGCCTAAGGACAGGAGGAATGCAAGTGGGTCTCTAGTGACTCCCTGTGGCAGAGCCAGTAGAGGAGCACTGAGCTTGCAGAAGGAGCAGCAGGCAGTGATCTCTCTCTCTCTGAGAATGTCACTGCAAGGACCCAGGCCTTTGATGTGGGGGAAAGTGGAAGTGGGATTAACATGTTTCAAAAAGTAGGATAAAAGCTCTTCTCCTCCAAGGAAAAAGTCCCAAATTACTTTAATTACTGACACTTATCTCACCTTGCAAGCTCTAATTATGTAAGGCAAATGCATTGGTGGTTCCCTTTTAATAGTGCTATTTTGGAACAGGACAACCATTAAATAATTTATAACTGGAGATGGTCTCTGTCAGGAAGACTCCTCTAATCCAATGTGTGTTCCATCTGACAGGAGACAAAGCCAGCAAATGAAAGGATAATTTTTCACGACTTCGAATCTCCTTGTTCATTGAACTATGCCAAGCATGTTTGATGTAATGAGACAAAGAAACTTATATTTAATAGAACTGTTCTTGGGAAGAGTGTTGTATATGATTTTAAGAAATACACAGAATACAACCCCAAAGTTACTAAACTGCCTTCTAAGGAAGATAGGTCCAATTAATTTCAGGGTTTTGTTTTTGGCTTTTGTTTGTTTGTTTGAGCACAGATGTGAGTGGGACAGGCAAATTTGGTCCATGTAATAGGACAATATGGGCAGGGGGAGAGAGAGAGATAGAGAGTGTTGATAGGCAAAGGAAGCTTTCAAAGAGAGTCAATATGAAGGGAATTTTAAAGTTATTTGCTACAGAACATATAATGTAGAGCCTCTCCTTGTTTTCTATATGAAGTCTCCAAAAATTTCTAAATGACTTATTGATGGTTAGGTCAAGTGAGTTCTTTTGGGGATAGTGAAAGAGGCAGATGAGCTGGCACCTGACTTACCCTATTCCTAATGGTGACATACACGATCCCAAACTATTTTAACACATCCACATTAGAGTGTAGTGGTTAAGAGTGGGTTCTCATGTCTGCCTGGGTTCAAATTCAAACTCCATTTCTTACTAGTTCTATGCACTTGGGCACATTACTTGACTTAAACTCAAGTCCAGTTTCCTCAGCGATAATATAGTGATGGTGATGATGATAAAGACAACAGAAATTCCACCTAGGAGTATATGGTATTTGAGATGATCCACATGAGGCAATTAGCATAGTGTCTGGCTATCAATAGATATTGTCCATTGTTATTCTCGTTATAAAAACTCTACAGAACATCCAAACTTTTAATTGCATACCTTTGTTCCTGTTCTTCCATCTGTCGGGTGTGCCCTTTACCCACTTCTGCATGTGGAGAAATCCATTCATCCTTCAATATCCAAGTTTCATATGGTCTCTTAGTTGAAGATGTCTATAACTCATCCCTCCCCAACACCCAGAGCAGCTCTGTGCTCCCACAGCACTTATATTGATAGTGTGTAGTTTTCTGTTCTTTCCCAGTAGTTTTAGGACACATATATTGCATAGTTAATAATAGTTGGCAATGTAACACAGAGTTAATGATCAATAGATTTTGGTGAACTGAAATGAACTGATTTACTAAAATAAACTGATTTACTTTTCTGATAGATAATTCATATAGGAGAAGAAAATTTTTTCAAAATATTATAGTGTGAATTGTAATTTTACTCTACCCTTGTTTCCCTCTCCTGCCATCAGACATTTACAAACACCTTTTATATGCCAAGTATTTGGGTCTAGAATCCCAAGTTCAGTAAGAAATATTATTATTTTTAAAGGAGCTCACAGTTTGGATAGGAACATAGACTCACACATAAATAATTACAATGTAAACAGAGAGGCAGGATGTTATGGGGTGTTTTGTGGTTTTGTTTGAGTGAAGGCTTTAAGAAATTCAGGTTAACTGGCCGGGCGCGGTGGCTCAGCACGGTGGCTCACGCCTGTAATCCTAGCACTCTGGGAGGCCGAGGCGGGAGGATCGCTCAAGGTCAGGAGTTTGAAACCAGCCTGAGCAAAAGCGAGACCCCGTCTCTACCAAAAATAGAAAGAAATTAATTGACCAACTCAAAATATATAGAAAAAATTAGCCGGGCATGGTGACACGTACCTGTAGTCCCAGCTACTTGGGAGGCTGAAGTAGGAGGATGGCTTGAGCCCAGGAGTTTGAGGTTGCTGTGAGGTAGGCTGACGCCATGGCACTCTAGCCTGGGCAATAGAGGGAGACTCTTTCTCAAAAAAAAAAAAAAAAGAAGAAGAAATTCAGGTTAAGTTTCCTGTAAGGGTTACTTATAAATTTTAGAATGAGAAGAAAATATTGTAGATATTGATTCCTATATGGAAAAATATAGGAATAGAGAAAGAAGTTTTTTAAGATGCTAGAGAGTATCTAATCCACTTGATAATTTTATATGGACAAGAAATTAAAGGCTGGTGTTGTCAAGAGACTTGCTCAGATTTGCTAAAGGCAGAATAGGGATCAGAAGTCACACATTCCTACTTTATTTAGAGTTCTCTTCAGCACATCCTTCTGATTCTGTTGCATAACAATAGTTGTTGAGATTCTATCTCGTGACTAAATTAGCAATATGCTATTCTAGCTGGGATACAAATTTTCATTAAGCAAAAATAATGTCAGTAGAGAATATGATGATCTCTTACCAATAAAAGTAAAAAAAAGAAAGAAAGAAAAGAAGAAAAAAAGAGAATATGGGACATTGTTAGCTTTCCAATATCTGTTCCTTCTTAACCATGCCCTAATTTTCTTTGAGGAATCACCTCCTCTTCCATTGTGTGCACTCTTGGCGGGACAGTAAATAGAATTGCCTTCTCCTCTCCAACCAAATAATCCAACGGGATCCTGGGTTCTTCCTCACAGCCTTTCTCCAATGGCCCAGGTAAGATGTGAGGCATGTTGTAGAAGTAAGAGTTCTCCAGAGAAACAGAGCCAATGGGATGGAGATATATATGTGTATATATATATATATATATATATATATAGTGTGTGTGTGTACATATATATATATATATATATAGAGAGAGAGAGAGAGAGAGAGAAATGTTAAGGAATTGGCTCATGTGACTGTGGAGACCAGCAAGTCTGAAATGCATAGGGCAACCCAGCAGCTAGAGACTCAGGTAAAGGTCGATGTTGAAGTCTTGAGTCCAAAGACTGGAAACTCCTGCAAAATTTCTATGTTGCAGTCTGGGGGAAGAATTCCTTTCTCTTCAGGGATCCTCAGTCTTTGCTCCTAAGGCCTTCAAAAGATTGGATGATCGCCACCCACATTATGGAGGCCAATCTGCTTTACTTAAAGTTAACTGATTATAAACGTTAATCACATGTAAAAAGCACCTTTTCAGCAACATCTAGACTAGTATTTGACCAAACAACTGGTTACCATAGTTTAGCCAAGTTGACACATAATGGCAACTATCACAGCTGGGCACCTGGCCTCAGTACTAATTGCACAGTCTTCTGAGGTCTGAGCTCTTCAGCAAAGTGATTCCATAACAGGAGAAATTACTAGAGGTCATTCACTTCAGAGCAGCAGCCAAGTAAAATGCTCCAGGGATAAATGTTCCAGCAATCACCTTCCTTCAGGAATCACCACAGTCCTGTCTGTTCTAAGCCTGCTCTTCCAGCCTTCCCTTTGCCCTGCAAGATCCCCCATATTCTTCCTTTAATTTTCATTTCTCCTAAAGGAAGTGAATCAAAGTCTACAGATTGCAGGTCAAAAAATCTCCAATAACAACTTCTGATTATTTCATTTTGGATGAGGCCTTCACTTCAACTTCTTTCATACTTTCTACTGTTTTGAAAAATAGTAAGGAATAGTTCTAAATAATAACAATAGAAATAATTATTATAATGTTAATTATACTAAATAGTTTACATGTATTTGGCCATTTACTCATTAAAATAATCCTCTGAAGTAGATAGTGTTATTTCTTCCATTTTGTATATGAGAAAATAGAAGATCAGGAAGATTAAGTAACTTATTCAATATCACATAACTAAGCAGCAGCAGAGCTGGGGTGCCCAGATGGTCTACAATCACTCCCTAGTTCAACCCCTTAACCACCTCTAACATTTCAAATTTTTTACATTTTTAGCACTTTTGTATAGAATGATTTTTAATAAATATGTATGTATTCATATATGTGTATATTTCATGTATCTATAATCTCAAGTTTCTGGCAGCAAACAGATGGAAACTCAAAAGGAATAATTTAAGGGAAAATAATAAAAGGATTATTTATAAAAGTGTGGGCAGGGTAAAAAGAAACAGGAGAGAATAAAGGAAGATAGTATCCAGAGAGTGGCAAATTATTGCAGCCGTTATCACCCTAGATCACAAAGGCGAATACTCCACCTCCTCTCACCTCCCATTTCCCAATCTCTTGCAAGTGCCTCCTAGTGACAAAATCCAACTAGAATCCAGAAGGCAAGGGAGTGCAGATATTAGAGTCTGTATGTAAATATCAGATGCCCTGGCCATAGAACAAGGTGGGAAAGGTCAAAGAATGGATTTGGCGGGGCACACAGGAACTAACTGCGACTCCTTATTAGCAGAATGCTAAACACAGTGTTTTCTTGATGACTTACCTTCATGATCCTCATCAAATCAACCTTCATTATGACCTCCCATTGTTAACACAGATGCAGACTACAGAAGCTTCCCTAAAACTTCCCTTCTCGTGCACAACATGAAGAGTATCCCACATTCCACAGCCTCTGCAGGACTTGCTGAGGGATTATGAAAAGAGTTCAGCCAGCAGCAACAATCCCCTGCCTCCTCACATTAATGAGTCTGTGTTGGAGTCTGTGAAGGGGAGTTGCTAGGATGCGTGCACCCCTTGACCCACCAACATCAAGTGCACCCCTTGACCCACCAACATCAAGTGAGAGGATTGGCGAGAGAGCCACTCAAGGAACTCGGCACAGGCCTCTGAGGTTACAGGAGCCTAAGGTCTTCTATCTTGACTTGTCCTGAAAAAGTCTAACAGGGATTAAAAGACTCTGCCTGGAGGTGCCTCTGAGGCAGCAGAAGAAAGAGAAAAAGGCTACACAGGAGGAAGCTGTACTGCCTTCTTGGCAGGGCAAGAGGGCAGAGCTTTACCTTGGGCCAGGGGGACCTGTGCAGGGAGCCATCGGGGTTCGCTTTGAATCCCACACAGAGAACTGCCGGGAGGGGCTCTGAGATCCAAACAGAGAGTGCCTGTGTAAGGTGGACTTGAAAGTTTGGAGCTCAGAGCTCAGAAGAATGAGCCATAAGAAGCAGAAGTCCATAAGGATCAAATGTGCGTCCCCCACAGCCATCCTCTCCCCATCCCACTCCCCAGGCCTGACCATCAAAGGTCTGAAAAAGCAGCTGGGAAGAAGATCCAAGGGGAGAGAGGAAGGCAGAAGGGGCTGAGCCCAATTCTCACTGCAGGTGTCTGTCCAGCCGTGAGTTAGGGCAAAGGGAGACATTTTGCACAGGATTTTGGATCCTTACAGTAAATCGGACATTTCAATTACTAAAATAAGATTTTTCTTTTGACTGAAAGTAACAGGAGTGGATTGTTTTTAATTGTTTAAGAGTGAGTAGAAAATTCACTTTAAATGATGGAGGATTTCATACAGGAGGGAAGATATTTAGCAGAGAGACGCTAAAGGAGAGCGGTGGTGCCGAATAAAACTGCTCTCTGTTTCTAACCCCTCACGTCCAGCCCACTCAGACACACAGCAGTTTTTGGAATACAGTTCTTTGTTATCTTGCCTCTTTCACATAAAAAGGCGATGATGGCCGTGCAGCTGTGCCACTGCCTTTGTACCGCGTCATACCACCTCTCACAGAATTAATTACTAAATCAAATATCAAAAGAATTTTCCCAAGTGATTTTCTCACCTCTCAAAAAGTCATTTTCTTCTTCATTGAATTTGACCAGTCAGTTTAATTCTAAAATCTATTATTTGTACATCACCTATGCGGTGACCCCCACCCCAATCACCTCCTTGTCAATTTGCACCTGTTCCGCTAGCTTGCTTTTATTAGAGCTATTTATGGGATGTGGAAAAATTTTCTTTCTTATATTAAGAATTTATTACAGGATTATTTGGATGCAGGATGATTTGCTACTTTGTACAAAAGTAGCAAAAGCCAATCACATTTTCTTTCCCAGAAGAGAAATTATAACATTCTTTTAGGAATGATACCAGGCCACATTTTTTTTTCTAAAATTCTTCTAATTTGACCTCAAACACAATATTAAGGATGGGCTGCAGTAAGTAGCGTATCTCTAATGTTTTACTTGTGTAACCTGAGTTACTCCAGGCTTTCCCAGATTGTGGGAACAGATGGGCTGACAATATGAGCAAAATGCCATATTTCACTAATGTTCCTTACACCACCCACCCACCTTGTTGAGACAAGACCTCCAGACTCCTGCATAAGGCACTCCTCTCACTCTGCCCCCAGTAAGGGTTTCCAAGAGTCCCCAGGGTTTTTGCACAGATACTCATGCATCCTCCCTGCCAAGCATCGCTGCTACCTTACTGAGCACCCAGCATGAACCGCCATGTGCCTTAGCTTGGTGGCACCTTCTGGGTACTACCAAATCTGCTGGGTACTTGCCATTTTCCACAGGCGGAAACTACTGGACACTGGAATGTCTGTTGGCCATCCGCAATTTGCCAATGTGCAAGTGCTGCATTTGGCCATGTCTGTTGGGCACCACTATCTCCAGCCCCTATTGAGTCACTGAAGCCTGGTAAGATGTCAAAACAATACAATTTTCCATTTAGAACAAAATACGATGCCTTTCTCCCCTTATGTTAAATTCTATCAAAGGGTCCCTACACAGTGCTGCTGACATGATTGGTATTTACAGTTTAAATGAAATTTGTTTTAGTTTAAGTATGATTTTGTAGCTTACCAAAATAGGGTGCACACAGGATACTACGTAAGTATACACAACTAGTGCTCAGATGAAGAGTTGAGTAGGGGCTGTCAGCCAATGTATTGCTGGCCAAGCCATGGAGCAGGGGTTACATCTCCCTAAAGGATGAGAAGACTATATCTTGCTGAGCCACTGAGCCTTGTGCCGCTGGAGCTGTATCTGCCCAAAGCAGCTATCTTTTTCTGGTTTGCACAGTGCTGCAAGGGCTGGCAGCAGGCAAAGGCACGTGCATGAATTTAGTGGGGCCAAGGTTTGGCCACCACACCAAGTGACAGGCACTGTGTTGCATTCAGAACCACCCTTCCCTCCACCCACCCATCCTCCAGGAACCAAGAACTAAGACATTCTTACTTAATCAAATGCATTATGCATAACTTCATCTTTCGCCAGAATTCTCCCAGAAGACTCCTGGGTCCTCATGCAAAGGAGTTTCTGAAAAGCTCCCTCATATAATTTACAAGATATGATCAGACACAGATTAGTATCCCTTAGACTGAAGCTAGAATCCTACTTTCATTAAATAGTCCTGTACAATGTCTGAATGCTTGATGTAATTTTCATGAAATCTTTTCTATGATAATATTTTATATTTTGAATAACATTTTGTTCTATAAACCGAAGTAAGGGTAAATGATAAATATTGCCAGATATTAACTATACTTCCAGGGTCCACATTCACCTTGGGTTATGTTGTCCTGAACTTAAGAGGTGCCAGGTCTTGATGGAGGGACGGTAGCAAGCATGGAGATACAGCTGGTTCCTGCACAAGTCTTTAAGCAACATTTGATGACTTGATAGGCACTTTGATTTAGTCAAATGAGCACTAAATTCAACTTTAGAAGACTTGTGTTCTAATTCCATTATTGCCACTGGATCTGGCCACAGTCCAATTATCTAGGCTATAAAATGATGGCAAAACCAATTCTGCTTATTTCACATGATTGTTATGACTATCAAATGAAAATAATTGAGAACCTACAAAAGCACTGAACAAATGTAAGTCATCATTATTATCTGCTATCCACAAAGAACTAGAAAACTTTTTATAATGAAAAACTCTTCATATAATGCCTGTTAAAATGGGATATTTTTTAAATATACAAACAGAAAAAAATGTACCTCTCCCTTTTATTTCAGCACATTTTCAAGGAGTAGTTTTACTGTCAATTAAATTTCAAATGATAATTATTCCTTTCATTAAAAAGTATTATATTGAGCCAGGTGTGGTGGCCTGCACCTGCAGTCCCAGCTACTCACTTACAGTTCCTGAGGCGGGACGATCGCTTGAACCCAGGAGTTTGAGGCTGCAGTGAGCTATGATCATGCCACCGCACTGAAGCCTGGACAACAGAGCAGGAGACCTCATCTCTAAAAATAAATGAAATATAAAAAATAAATGAATAAATAAAATTTTATTACTTGCTAATGTCATCAATGATTTATATGCAATGCACACCTCGTCCTCCAACCTCATGATATATATGGAAAGAGCACTGAAGGGGGAGTGTGGATGCTACATCCATTTCTAACCAGCTACATGAATTTGAGCAGTGCACATTTCTCCAAACCTTTTCTTCTGGATCCTGCAATTATGAGAATTTAAATAAACTGAAGCAATCAAACACTCGGATACAGTCTTGCCAGCAGATAGAGCAACATGTTCCCTTAAGAACATGTAGGTTCTTTCCTAGAACCTGCTATAGACTTCTTTCCCCATGTCTCCTGAAGGTGGTTGGTGAAACTAAAGATTCAGAAATTGCCCTAGAAGAGAGATGCTTTGGTGATTGGAAGAGGGCTGAACAGAGGCAGGCTACTCTGAGAAAAAATAAGCTGACTGAAGTCAAATGTGCATTAGATGTGGTAACAAAGTAGGGTTAGTTAATAAAAAACTGGAACAGAGAGGGCCATAGAAGAACCAGTCAGGCTAAGTGACAGAATACTCCTCTTTTACTTCTACATTTTAAATATCTTTGTCTTATTTATCTTCTCATGTGTGAAAGTGGTTCCTTTTACTCTTGTATGTAAATCTTTTTGTATTTTTTATATGTTAGCTCTGAACTTCCGAAGCATCAAAGCAAACATGAAAACAATGGACTACATCATTATCACTGTCTTCTAAAAGGAAGTGCAGGCAGTCCCTAGTTATGGACAACCCAGCTTCTGGCGTTCTATACTTACAAACGGGCTCCCAAGGCTCCCCATAAGGATAATTTATAATTAAATAATTAAATTAATAATTTGGAAACAAACCCGCATGGCATAAGTGGTCGTTGGTGCAGCACATTTACGCTCCCGGCTGGTCTCATTGTTTATACGGTCGCTTACGCACAGCATCACTTCCGACTTAACTTTTTTATTTGATTTTGTGACTTACCTTTATGACCATGCCTGCAAAGCGAAAGTCCACTGAAAGTCCAGGTGAGCCTGCAGCGAAGGGAAAGGTGATTACAATGGAAAGGAAAGTAGAAATAATTAAGCGTTCGGAGAAAGGCCAGAAGCCATCGTTCACTGGGAAAGCATTAGGCTTTCGTCCCTCGACTAACAATTATAAAGGATAAAGTGAGAATAATGGAACATGTGGGAGGCAGTGCTCCTGTGAAAGCATCAATTATTACTAAGCAGTGTAGTGGATGAATTATTGAAATGAAAAGGTTATTACTGATTTGGTTAGAAGATCTAAATAAGGATGATATTCCTAGTAGCCTAGCCTTCATGCAGGAAAATGTGTGAAGCATTTTCAATAGTTTCAAAGCTGCGCACATAGAAAGTGAAGGTGGTTGTGATGAAAAATTTGTTGCAAGTAAAGGTTGGTTTAATCATTTTAAAAATAAGGAACATATGCATAATATTAAAGTGCAAAGGGATGCAGCCAGTGCCAATGTAGATGCAGGAACTGAATTTCCTGAAATGTTGAAGAAAATTATTGAGGAGGGGGCTTATTTGCCAGAAAAAATATTTATGTATTTATTTATTTTCTGAGACAGAATCTCACTCTGTTGCTGGGCTAGAGTGCCATGGCATCAGCCTAGCTCACAGCAACCTTAAACTCCTGGGCTTAAGGGATCCTCCTGCCTCCACCTCCTGAGTAGCTGGGACTACAGGCATGCACCACCATGCCTGGCTAATTTTTTCTATATATTTTTTAGTTGTCCGGCTAGTTCCTTTCTATTTTTAGTAGAGACAGGGTCTCACTCTTACTTAGGCTGGTTTTGAACTCCTGGCCTTGAGCGATGCTCCCACCTCGGCCTCTCAGAGTGCTAGGATTACAGGTGTGAGCCACCACGCCTGGCCCAGAACAAATATTTAAAGTAGAGGAAAGTGGGAGGAAAATGCCCAAAAAACTTGCATCTCAAAAGGAAAAACAAAGTGTACCAAGGAATAGAGCAGAGAAGGACAGACAAATCTTATTGCTTGGGGGCAATGCATCCAGAGATTTTAAGCTTAAGCTCGCTTTCCGCTCAGAAAATCCAAGAGCACTTCGCTGCATTATTAAAGCAGCTTTTCCCATTATTTCAAAGTCGAATTTAAGGGCCTGGGTCATACTTGCCATGTCTGAAGATTAGTTATTGAACTATTTTGCTCTTTCTATGGAACATTATTGTTTGGAATAGAAAATTCCTTTAAAATTCTGCTTGTGCTGGACCATGCTCGTGGACATCCAATATCTTTAGATGACCTACACTCTAATGTAAAGGTTGTATTTTTACCACTCAATGCTACCTCATCACTACAACCAACAGACCAGGGTGCCATTTCTTCGTTCAAGGCTTATTACTTACGGCGTGCATTCGCAGAAGCAGTCAGGGCTACAAGAGATGATGTGATCTCTTGAGAGTTCTGGAAGGATTGTAACATCTATGATGCCATCAAAAACACTGCTGATTCCTGTGAGGAAATGAAGCAATCAACAATGAAAGGGGGAAATTACAGGCAAGATGGCGGACTAGAAACACTGCCAGACAGAGTGTCTCTGCAGAAAAGACA
>VBSM01001562.1:49110036-49126137 GCA_008086735.1 Cheirogaleus medius | reverse complement strand
AGTCTCACTCTGTTGCCTGGGCTAGAGTGCCATGGCATCAGCCTAGCTCACAGAGACCTCAAACTCCTGGACTCAAGCAATCCTGGCAAATTAATTTCTTTTTATTTTTAGTAGAGACAGGGTCTCACTCTTGCTCAGACTGGTTTCGAACTCCTGACCTTGAGCGATCCTCCCGCTTCAGCCTCCCAGAGTGTTAGGATTACAGGTGTGAGCCACCGCGCCCGGCCAGAAATATTTATTTCTAATACAAAAATATATGTATCCAAATTATTTTTAAAGGTGAAAAAAATATGTTTTGTTCTTTTGAGTTAGGATTTTTTTAATGGAAAGACTTTTAAAGAATTTTTAGAGAAATTTTAAGGTTTTAAAATTATATTTATTGATATTCAAGGAAATTTATTTTGGCATTATCCTCAACCCACACAGTTGAAGAAAAGATATTTATATCCCAGATTTTTTAAACAATTTTTATCATGAAACAATTTCAGGCTCACAGAAAAATTGCTAGAGTAGTACAAAGAACTCCCATGTATCTTTCACTAGATTCACAATCATTAATATTTTTTTCAAATTTGCTCTATTGCTCTCTCTCAGGTTGTAGGGCCCCTGAGTTCCCCTCACTTTCTTTCTGGATACTGATTGGAAATCACAGAGTACATTGACTGCTCTGTGACCCAGCCAGCTGCAGGTTTTTCCCAAAAGGCTTGAACCCAAGCTAGGGCCTTGAACATTCCCAGGCACTGGCAAATGAATCTAGGATTGCTGCAGCACTCTGCAAGTTAATTCCCCTAATAAATACTTTGGACTGGTCACCCCAAAGCAGTGGGTATTTAGTGTTTCTTTCTTTGGAATCCCAACTGGCCCCATCTCAGGATGGTTTGGGGCACTCCCTTGTGGGAATCCCTATGCCACTGCTTTTTGGGCAATTTCAGCTGGGATTCAGTGGGACGAAACACATGTACATACACAAGGGAGTAAGTTGCAGACATCATGCTCTTTTATTCTCGAACACTTCAACTGACTTCTTAATAGCTACCAATTTCAAATGGAAATAATAAGTAGTCTAAAAATACCATTAATTGACTAACATGAAACATTATAAGTCTACAATGCAAATCTTGAAAGATTACAATCTATGAATAATTAAGATAATTAAAAGAATAGTTAAGTTCTTACTCAGTTGCTCAATGAACTCCTTACTCATTTGCTTTATTCCTCTCGTAAGGAGCACAGAAATACCTAATAGTACGAAATTGCTTAGTGAGCTTGGGCAATAAGAGGACATATGTTGTAGAAAAAGTAGCTTGAACTGGAGCTGTTGGTCTTGTGTATTAATAATACTGCTACTAGAAAAAGCAAATGCAGATAGTATGTGATAGATTCAATAGGAGATTATCACAGCTCTAGGAAGAAAACAATGGCAACAACAAATCCTTATAGCAATTTCCAAGCAAAGGAGATTATGCAGAGTGGGGAGGAAGCAGGGGTCAAAATGGAGAAGGAACTTGAGCGAAGCTGTTAAGAGTGGCTTGAGTTCCAATGAATAAGAAAAAGAGAGTAGGAGCATATCTTGCAAAACCAGAGCAAGAGAAAGACCCAGAGACAAGAATGTGACATGGTGCTCAAGGAGCCACAAGGAGACTAGTCTGGTTACAGTGGAAATAAGAGACTGCAGGCAAGAGTGGTAGAGCCTGATTGCAGAGGACTCTGCATTTTAGTCTATGGGTTGCTTTGTTTTGTTTTGTTTTGTTTTTTTGAGACAGAGCCTCACTCTGTCGCCCAGGGTAGAGTGCAGTGCCATCAGCCTAGCTCACAGCAACCTCAGACTCCTGGCCTCAAGCCATCTTCCTACCTCAGCCTCCCAAGTAGCTGGGACTACAGGCGCATACCACCACATCCAGCTAATTTTTTCTATTTTTAGTAGAGATGGGGTCTCACTCTTGCTGAGGCTGGCCCCCAAAGTCCTGACCTCAAGTGATCCTCCCACCTCAGCCTCCCAGAGTGCTAAGATTACAAGCGTGAGCCACTGCGTCCAGCCCAGCCTATGGGTTTTGAATCCACTGAAAGTGTTTGAGCAAAGAAGTAAAATGGAAACCACTGAAGGTATTTAAACAGAAAAGTAAAGATCTCAGAGTGGGGCCCTAAGAATAGTTTTTAGAAAAGTAAGATGTTAAAAAGCAATTGAGAGAACATCACAATGATCTGGCCATGCTGGAGCCATTGGAAAGATAAAATGTTAAATGTTAAGGACTTATTGAATGAATGAAAAGTCAATTATTATCTTAATCTTTTAGGCCTAGGTACCTAAAATATGGTAGCAATATTATAATAAATCAAGAATCCCCTTAGAGGATAATCTTTATGAGATAGACGACTCCATCATCTTTGTTCACCAGTGTATCCCTCATGACTAGCATGGTGCCTGGTTAAGCAGGTACATAGGTGGGTGGTTAAGTAGGAGGTAGATCTGCTGAAGGGTGGGGGAGGAAAAGCTAAGGAGAATAGAAAGCGTTTGTAAAAGAACTAGAGAAAATGGCACAGGAAGTTAATAAAAAGATTGTCTAAGCTAACCTCCTAATATTTAGCTCAATTGTTCTCAACCCAGAGTGCATATTAGAATCAACTAGAAAACATTTTAGAAAATAATTTATGTTCCTACCTCCAGAAATTCTGACTTAAGAGATCTGGAATGAGACCCTGACTTTGATACTTTTAAAACCCTCAAGTGTTACTAATGTGCAGCCAGAGATGAGAATCCCTGGCTTGGTAAAACTTTGATGTTTAAACAGAAAGTACTTAGCGTTAATTAACAGAAAGTACTTAATGTTAATTATTGGTACTATCTAGATTCCAAAAAGAGAAAAAATGACAGTAGACTAGGTAACATCATACCTATAAAGACAATGAATGTGATAATTCCATGTACTACAGTTCACTGATTCTCATCTCTGTTTTAACTGATATGAAAGAAATTATGATGCTGGTTTTTCTCCACAAGCTCTGTGAAGTTATCCTTAGTGGTGTTTCTCTCTCTCTCTCAAATTAAAGGTTGGAACCCCCCTACTGATCTGAATGTAGTTTTTTTTAATTTCATAAAAATTAAAATGCAAAATTCATATATGTTAATAACATGTTCCCGTTGAGTACCAGATATCGCAGGTCGAGCAATGGAATGATCTTTGTTTATTGACATGTTTACTGCCATCACGATCACAAATAAGATCACATAGTCCTGCTCTAGAAATCTCTAATCACATCATCAATGAATGGAAAAGGGCCTATATTTACTTGATAAGCTATTAGAGGAGATTTAATGCAGAACATTGAGGATAATAAATCTGTGGCAAAGAAAAGGAAACTAAATAAAACACCAGTCTCTGCTTAGCTCAGATATAAAAGCCGTAGTTAGTTAACATCCACTGTAAATAGAAACTTGGAACCTGCTCATGGAAATTTTTATTTCTTTTATTTTATTTCAATTACCTACTTAAACAGCAACAAAAATTATTCTGACACAATTCAACAGTTAGTATTCTTTCAAAACTAATACAAAGCAAGTTTCTTTCAACCAAATTTAGCAGCAAGAATAATAGATAGTAATTTTAACTTCCTATTACATGTAAGACACTGAGCTAAATGTGTCATTTCATCTAATCCTTATAATATCACCACATGATAACAGCTATTACTATTACTCCTAGTTTACAGAAGAAGAAATTAAGTGTCAGAAGGAAAAACTTGCCCACAATCACAGAGCCTGTAAATGGAAAAATCAGAATTGAACCCAAATCTTTCAGCAAGCCCAAGTATTTAACCACTGTGTTATATTATACATCAGAAATTAGAGCTGAAAGCAATTACATGTAAATCTCTCGATTATTCTGAGGTTGGCCATTTCCCTGGACAGTCTTCACTTTTTTGTGTTCTCACAAACTTCTGAAAATGATAATTTGCCTGGCTGAGAACGACTCCTGCATATTCTTTTGCACACAGCAAGAGAATGCTTACACTATGTGGGGGTTTTTGTTATTGGCTTTTTTTTAAAGGTAAGTGTGTGTTTCAGCCCACTTGCATAATAATGTATTTGCAGAAACTGAGAGACAAAAGATTGAAGAAAAAGTGTATTGAAGGACAAAAGCTACATAAAGTTCCATGAGTGTTTAGATTTATGTTACTCTATTGCCATCTTCTGGTTTTGTTATAAAATACATTTTATAAATGTTAATCTGGTTATACAGATGGGGAGAAATATTTTCACAGCATTATGTATCACAGAATGTAAACTCTTGAGGTTATGGCAGATAGCATACCTTTAAACTAAGCTCTTCATTTTTATGTATTAGTTTACTTATCTGTTAACTCATTTATTAATTAACTATTAATGAACCTGAGACTGAGCTGAGTGCCTGTGATAGGGCAGCCTAGATGTACCTCGTTCTATCAGGAAAATCTAGAGCCTTTGGGGAAAGTAAAACACTTATTCAAAGTCATCCAGATGTTCCACAGACATGTGGCAGCCAGAATTTACCATTCACAATTATATGTATTCTTTAAAGTTATATGAAGCACTTAATTTTCTTTGGGAATATATGACTCTTTGAATAGTCATATAAAGTAATACAAGAAAACAATATCCCTTCCACTCATATACCCTACCATTCTTCCCTTTGAACTTAATGTCCAGCATTATTGCAGCTTTGTAGTCAACTGCAAAACAGTTGGAGGATATTGTCCATTCTCATACTTAAAACACTATAGCTATGATGTGATTTAATAAGCCCGAATGTATCTGTAGAGCAAGACAAATCTGAAATTAAACGTAATTATCCTAAACTTTTAATGCCTTAGAGTTGGCATATCTACAGAAAAGGAAGCAAACTGGTAACCCACTAACTAAAGCTGTCTTAAATTCCACTTTGTTCTATCTGCATAGTGGATTTCTTTTCAATTATTTACAAATATTCAAATATTAGGGTATTTCATATAACAATCCTAATTTTTTATTGTGCTTGACAAATTGGAAGATCTACATTTGAGTGAGATCCCTGCATGGTAACAATGAGCTGGTGCTGACTAGACATTGGTCCCCTTTGGATGGGGTTTGGATTCTCAGTTTGCCTTCATCCCACTAGATATCCCCACATGATCCATTTTTGTATGTAAAATTATTCTCTCTTAAGATAATATTTCAAGCACACAAAAATCGTAGAATAATATAACTACCTGAGTACACACCACAAAGCTTAGAAATGTAAGTTTAAAAATAGAAATGGCCAAGTCACATAAGGCATGGAAAATGTCCCCCTGTGAGCAACCAGCGTGTTATCAGTAACCTTAATTAGAGTAGTCTCAGTGAATCACGAAGGGACATGAAATATAAATATGACAAGTGTGTCACAGATGAAATGTATGGAATAAAATATCAGAAGGTAGTGGTGTTTCTTAAAAATGGAAATTCTAAAAATTACTTTCAGTGCAAAAATGCAAAAAATCCTCTGGATCCTTAGCAAGAATAAACTGAAATAATTAAGGAATATAATTTTTTTCTTCATATATAAATTATTGTTATGCAGGTTTAAAAGTAAAAGAAAATATATAGTAGCAGAAAGAAAAAATAAATTAATTAATTAATTAAATAAAAATAGAAATGAAGTCACCTATGTAACACCACCCTGATCCTATTCCTGCCCTCCCGTCAAGAGATAACCACTATTCTGATTTAGTTTTTATTATTCAAATGCATGTTCTATACTTTTATAACAAATTTATATATTCATAGACTATACCATTTTTTAAACTTTATATAAAGGGTATCTTACTATAGATACCTTTTTCCCTCATTATTTTTACATTTTTTTAATTTCAGAATATTATGGGGGTACAAACATTTTGGTTACAAGTAATGCCTTTGCCTCACCCAAGCCAGGGCTAGAGGCAGGCCCTTCCCCCACATAGTGTGCTCCGTCTTCACTAGTTGTGAGTTTACCCCCACCCCCACCTGACCAGCACCCAGTGAATATTAATACCATGTGAACAACTTAGTGTTGATCAGTTAGTACCAATTTGATGGAGAGTACATGTGGTGCTTATTTTTCCATTCTAGTGATACCTCACTTCGAAGGATATCTGTCTGCCCTCATTTTTTTAACAGCATTATATTTTGTAGATTTATCTGTACTACCATTTTAACTCCAGTATAGTATTCTACAACAGAATGTAGACTACAACAGAATGTATATATTCTGCCTACCAATGAGTATTCAGGATATTTCAAATTTTTATACTATTATAAATAAATCTGCAATAAACATTCTTGTAGATGTTTCTTTATGGGCACATGTGATTTTTCTCTAGGGTGGTGGATCTCAAATATTAGTGTTATCAGAATCATCTGGAGGGCTGGTTAAAACACAGATCAGTGGGCCCACTCCTAGCTTTTCTAACTTAGTAGGCCATGGACACTCAAAGAATATACCTACTATAATACAGTTGATTTTGATTTGTAAATCTGAAAACATTTTTTAATAGATGAGATAAGCCAATTTAAGTTTATAAATATGATAAATATATTTGCTCTTACTCTTGTCATATTTTGTTATTTTTCTTCTTAATTTTTTCTAACTCTTTTTACTATGTAGAAGTGATTTTTCTACATCATTCTTTTGTTACCTAGGGAGACACATACTTTTGTTCTAGAGATTATCTTTATAATTATATCTTAATATAAAGCCCATTAAGCCTCTATTAAGTCCCCCTATGAACAATGATAAAATTAGCCATTTTCTCTAACTGTCCCCTAACCTCCCTCTTTCACTATTCATTTTTGATGAATAATATTATTGTTCTAATTGTTTTTCTTTGTACTATTAAATGTGATTCTCTAATCAAAAATGCATTCAGTCCAACACCTATTCATGATAAAAACTCTCAGCAAACTAGGAAGAGAGGGAAACTTCCTCAACTTCCTCAACATGGTAAAGAATATCTACAAAAAACCTATGGCTAACATCATACTTAATGGTGAAAATCTAAAAGTGTTCTCGCTAAGATCAGGAACAAGGCAAAAGTGTCCCCTCTCACCACTTCTTTTCGACATTATATTGTAAGTCCTAGCTAATGCAATAAGACAAGAAAAGAAAAGGTACGCAGATTGGAAAGAAAGAAATAAAACTGCCTATGTTCATACATGACATGATCATCTATGTGTGAAATCCAATCCAAATCAACAAAAAAAACTTCTGCAACTAATCAGTGATGATACCAAGTTTACAGGATATAAGGTTAATGTACAAAAATTATTTGTTTTCCTATATAAAGTCAATGCACAAGAGAGATTTGAAATAAAAAACACAATACTGTTTACATTGGCACCTACAAAATGAAATACTTAGTTATAGTCTACCAAAATATGTACAAGATCTATATGAGGAAAATTACAAAACTTTGATTTTAAAAATCTAAGAACTAAATAAATAGAGAGATATTCCATGTTCATGGGTAGGAAGCCTCAGTATTGTCAATATATCAGTTTTTCCCAACCTGATCAATAAATGTCATGTAATCCAAATCAAATTCCCAGCAAGTTATTTTGTGAATATCAACAAACTGATCTTAAAATCTATGTGAATAAACAAAAGACCCAGAATAACCAACACAGTATTAAAGGAGAACAAAGTCAGAGGTTTGACACTACCTGACTTCTACACTTATTATAAAACTACATTAATCAACACAGTGTGATGTTGGTGAAAGAATTGACAAATAGATAATGGAACAGAATAGAGAGCTCAGAAATAGGCCCATGAAAATATGGGTCAACTGATCTTTGACAAAGGAGCAAAGACAATGCAATGGAGCAAAGATCTTCTTCTCAACAAATGGTGTTGAAACAACCGGACATGCACATTTTGAAAACTGCACTTTGACAAAGACCTTACACACTTCGCAAAAATTAATTCAAAACGGATCACAGATTGAAATCTAAAATGCAAAAGAACAAAACTGCTAGAAGATAACATAGGAGAAAACCTAAATGACCCTGAATATGGCAATGACTTTTTAGATACAACAGTAAGGCACAATCCTGTTAACTGAAAAAAAAAAAAAGAAACATTTTGGAAAAAGGAAAGCTTTATTTCTCATGAGGGGTTCTCAGCTTGTAGTGACCATTCTGGCAAGCTGGGAAACACTGATGCAGCCACAAGCCAGGAACACGTATTTCCAGGGAGAGTTAAAAGGGAAGAGGATTTTATACTGAGTGAGGTGGCTAAATATACATATATAACAAGCTACAGGAGTAATTATGAATATTTATGAAGAGAAAATGTCCATGTGTAATTGTGCTTTACACCTCTCATCCGGTCATGTCTGGGAACTCGGTTTTAAGGTTTTTTCTGGGGTCTTGTTGGCTGAGAGTGCTCTGCTCAATTAATGGGTGGCTTAGCTTTTTATTTTTAGTTCACAATCTACACAAGAAAAAAGTGATAAGCTGGACTTCATTAAATTAAAAACTTTCACTCTGCAAAAGACTGTCAAGAGAATGAGAAGACAAGCCACAGAATGGGAGAAAATATTTGCAAAAAGAAGTATCTGATAAACAACTGTTATCCAAAATACACAAAGAACTCTTAAAATTCAATAATAAGAAAACAAACAGCCCAATTAAAAAAATAGGCCAAAGACCTTAACAGACACCTCAACAAAGAAGATATGCAGATGGCAAATAGGCATATAAAAATGTGCTTCACATCATATGTCATCAGGGAAATACAAATTAAAACGATATACTACCACATACCTATTGTCATGGACAAAATGCAAAACTCTGGCAACACCAAATACTGGCAAGAATGTAGAGCAACAGTGTCATTCATTGCTGATGGCAATGCAAAATGGTACAATCACTTTGAGAGTCTGGCTGTTTTTTACAAAGCTAAATATGCTCTAAAAGAAAACAAACAAAGAAAACCTAAATACACTCTTACCATATGATCCAGCATTCATGGTCCTTGGTATTTACACATAAGAGTTGAAAATTTATATCTGTACAAAAACCTACACATGGATGTTTATAGGAACTTTATTCATAAATGCCAAAACTTGGAAGCAACTAAGACATTCTTCAGTAGGGGTATGGGTAAACTGTGATACATCCGAACAATGGAATATTATTCAGCACTAAAAAGAAATGGGTTATCAAGCCAGGAAAAGACAGGGAGGGACCTCAAATGCAAATAACTAAGTAAAATAAGCCAATTGAAAAGGCTATATACTGTATTATTCCAACTACATAACATTTTAGAAAAGGCAAAACCATGGAGACAGTAAAAAGCTCAGTGGTTGCCAGGGATTAGCAAAGAGTAGAGAATGAATAGGCAGAGCACAGAGGATTTTAATTCTATTATTTATTTATTTTTGTTTGGTATGATACTATAATGACAGATACATATCATTATACATTTTTGAAAGCCTAGAGAATATACAAATGTTAAGAATTGGCCCTAATGTAAACTATAGACTTTGGGTGATAATGATGTGTCAATGTAGGTTTACCAGTTGTAACAAATGTACCACTCTGGTGCATTGATGTTGATAGTGGGGGAGGTATATCTGTGTGGGGCAGAGGATATAAGGGAATTCTCTGTACTTTCTGCTCAATTTTGCTGTGAACCTAAAACATCTCTAAAAAATAAAGTCTATTAAAAAACAAAAGACAAACCTTGCTTATTGGCCTCTGCCAATAGCCCAGCTACCAACCCATTTTTGTAAATAAATACTGCCTTTGCAATTTAGAGTAAGCCCCTCATCTTTAGGCAGTTTATTTTTTCTGGGACTTTCTAAAATCCACTGCCACTAGTGTTCTTACCATCCTCTATGCTTCTTTTCACTTTTTCCTGTAAACTTCTGCCTAATTTCAACCCTACTCACACCATTTCCTGCTGTATTTTGGCAAACAAAGAAGAAAGCTTTTACACTTAAGGGTGAGTTCCTTACTTTTAGGAAGTATATTTTTGTGGCTTTTGCCAAGAGCATCCTGCACTTTGTGGTTGCAAACAAGGACTATGTCTTTTGCATTTCAGGTGAGACTCACATTTCAAAGTATATTTCTGCAAGCAGTTTCTTAGATCCATCAATACTGGGCCCTCTCCCTGTTCTGGGCACTTTTTTCATTTACTTTTGAGGTTTTTATCAGATCATGGGTGCTTTGTGAAGACTGTATGTTAAACTCTGTAAAATATCCCTACCTCCTAATTTAACAGAAAATGAAGTTTGTGAGTTGCTGTTATTTCTGTTGCTTTTTTATAAATTTCGTGAGTAGAAAGAGAGAGATGCTGGCTCATGTTTTCAAGTACATACCAAAAATCTCACTATGGATGCAAAGGATGTTTATTATATTCTCTTTAGTATTTCTATGTGCTTTATAATGAACATGCCATGTTTTGACCAGGTTCCCCACTTGAGAAGGAGGAACTCACCCCCAGCTGCTGGGAGTGTTGGGGGGTGAGAGCTTTCAGTTCTATCTCCAGTGGCGGTCCACATTCAATACCAGGTTGATGATGGTCTTTAAAGGTCTAGTACTCTTGTCTCAATTCGGAACAACTCTGAAGGGGTGTCCTAACTTCAGAGCTCCCGTGGGATTAAGCAAGACCTTTGTTGCTACTGCATTACAGTTTAATGTCTAATTCTGCTCAATCCTATTTTCTTTACTCCTCATAGGTATTGAACCTAAAATCACTGCTCAGTAACCTTCCTACAGGCAAATCTTCATCTTAAAGTCTTTTCTAGGGTACCCAGCCTAAGACCACTGGGTCCAGTGTGGACTGAGGAAGCAAAGTCTAAAATTAGATTTTGGAGCTGGATCACATGCCATCAACTGGCAAAGAGGATTCCATCACTGGAGGTAGGAAGAACATGAATATCCCCTGGCAAGCTGTACCAGGGCAATTGTTCAAACTTTCACGAGTAGTGAGCTGAGATGGGATATAGATAAAAGAGAGTGTGCTGGAAGGGATGAAATATGAGGCATTTGAGAAATTCAGGGGAAGTAGTAAATATTAGGCCTATAGAATTAGATGACTTTGGGGATATATTATATTAGTTTGCTAGGACTGCTTCATCAAGGTACCAGAGACAACAATAATTTACTGTCTTAATTCTAAAGGCTAAAAGTCAAGAACAAGGTGTCAGCAGCGTTGTTTCTGCCAGAGTGCTATGAGAGAGAACTTGTCTCCATGCCTCTCACCTAGCCTCTAGTGGTTGGCTGGCAATTTTTGGTGTTCCTTGACTTGCAGAAGTACCACCTTGATCTCTGCCTTTATCACAATGGCATTGTCTCTTTATGTCCAAATTTCCTGTGTGTGTGTGTGTGTGGTTGTGACAGGGTCTTGCTCTATCACTCAGGCTGGAGTACAGTGGTGTGATCATAGCCCACTACAACCTTGAACTTCTGGGCTCAAGTAATCCTCCTGCCTCAGCCCCCCAAGTAGCTGGGACTACAGGCATACACCACCCCTCCCAGCTAATGTTTTATTTTTTGTAGACATAGGACTTCCCTATATTGCCCAGGCCTAGAGTCTCAAACTCCTGGCCTCAAGCAATCCTTCCATCTTGGCCTCCCAAAGTGCTGGTACTACAGGCATGAGCCACCATGCCCTGCCTCAAATTTCCTGTTTTTATGAGAACACCAGTCATACTGAATTAGGACCAACTCTAATAACCTCATCTTAATTAAGTACATCACAGTCACATTCTAGGGTAGTAGTGTTTAGAACTTCAACTTAGGAATTTGGGGGAACATAATTCAACTCATAACAGGAGTGAGGGATAGATGTATTAGAGAAAACGAATGAGCGGATAAGGGTGATTAATTCTAAATTAAAGGATAAATACATAAACTCAAGGCATCCTTGCAACATATTAAAAAGATTCTCATCTCCTGTATCCAGAGAGATGAAAGACTGAGGAACATGCCCAGGATTAATTACAAAGATATCAGAGCTCCGGAGGAGAATGAATTCTCTCCTCTTGAAGCAAGTTTGAGGTCTGATACTGGGAAAGTACTGGGACCCTAAAGCATAGGATGAGGACTTTGATTTGATGCACTCAAAAATATTGAATCCCAAATCCTCTGAGTCCGCAGAGGTGATGCATTCCTCAGTGTTAAAGACTAGCACTCTGTAATGACTCTCGGGTGAAAAGGCACTGTCTTAAAAGATAACATGTACCTCCTTCAAAATCTACTCTCATCACCTCCCTCCTGGCCACAAGAACAACTAGAGTTAAGTCACAATATAATCTGGTGGAGGCAGTGCTGAGCCTACTAATATAGGAATGGAATTCCAACCCAAAAGAGTTCCAGGAACTAGCCAACATGTACTGGCAGGAGGCATGAGAATATGTATGAGACTGGATTCTCACAGTGATGGACCAAGAAGAATAGAATATAAAGTAAAATAAGGAGAGGTTGTCAATGTGGGAGCACACTCCAATGATATAAGATTTAACGCCCTACAAAAGACCCCAGGAAATGGTAATAATATCTTGCTAGGGTATTTTCAGGCAACTTGGAGAAAACATTTGTCCACATTAAATGAGATAGAAATGCTAGAACTGACATGGTAGATAGTGGAAAAAGGAATCAAATGGCTTTCAAAAATTGCCATCCTAAAATGGACATATTAGATAAGGCTGGACAACCCAACAGAGTTGGGGACTCTGTTGAAGGACTTCTGTTTATTAAGATGATAAAGAATGAGCTTTTAAAGGAGCATCAGCATCATTAAGTTCATTGTCATCTATCTACTGGAGGCCTGGGTTGATAGCAAGAGATGCTGTGACAGAGCTAGGCTCCTTTGTAGGAATGGAGATCATAGGATCCAAGATTAATAGAGGCCAAATGGGGGCCACTCAACTGTGAAAAGCAAGATGGGCATAAATATCATAATGAGCAGCAAGGTTGGAGGATTAACCAGAGAGACTTGACCTGCAGAGAGAGATCTATAGAAATAGCTAATAGAACATACCCTAGGAGCAAAATAGATGGACAGCCAGCAAGGTATTGCTCAATATATAAAATCTAAATAGATCATGAAAGGATGATCAGGAGCTGGAGGGCAACTGCTCAATTTTCACACATGAGCTACTTTTAATACACACCACACATTGGCTGAGGAGAAGCTGGGGAAACAATCCTGAAACTCCAGCAAAAATATGCAATAATGGTCTCCCCATCTTCCCAAAAGGACCTATGGCCATTTACTCAGATAACTGAGGACTGTTAACATTGATACCAAGAGACCCAAAGCACCACCCATATTAGAGTGGTGCTATATAGAGCCCAGAAAATAAGTGGAGTCCTAGCCCAGATTTGATTCACAGTGGATCTGCTAGGTCCACAGACTCACCCAGTGTCATTCCTCGAATGACAATGGAAATAGACATACTTAGAATTTTTCACTCCCACATTTGTCTCTTGGCCTGTGATATAAGAGCTATTACAATGGATGTTTTAGTTCTCTAGGACTACTGTAGCAAAGCATCATAAGTTGGGTAGCTTAAACAACAGAAATGTATTGTCTCAAAGTTCTAAAGCCTAGAAGTTTGAGATCAAAGTGTCGGCAGGGTTGGTTTCTTCTGAGGAACATGAGGATCTCTTCCAAGCCTTTCTCCTTGGCTTGCAGATGGCCATTTTTTCCATGTCACTTAACATCATCTTCCTTCTATATGTGTCTGTCTCCAAATTTTCTCTTCTTTTAAGGACAGCAGTCATAGTGGATTATGAGTCTACCCTACTCTTAACTAATTACATCTACAACAACACTCTTTCCAAATAAAGTCACATTCTAAGGTACTAGGAGTTAGAATTTCAACATATAACATTTTTGGGGCCAGGAGGAGGGCACAATTCAACCCCTAACAGTGAAGAAAACCAAGTAGAAGCCTCTGAAACTGCTCCAACCACTCCCATCCCACCACGTCCAGCCAAGGGAATGAATCAAAAACAATTTCACATTCTTCAGAAGTGATTTGTGCCACCTTTAAAGAACTAAATAGTACGGGGATGGTGGTCTTAATTATATTTCCATTTAATTCACCAGTCTGGCACCTACAAACATCAGATGAATGCTAGAGAATACAGTGAACTAGCACAAACTCAGCACATAAATAACACTAATTGCAGCAGTCTCAGGTACGTGGTAGACAGCCATTGATCCTGCAAATATATTGTTTTTCATTGCTACAAGAAGGATGTTTAACAACAATTTTCATTGTTTTAGAACAGAAAAAAGTGTACATTTACAGTCTTAGTTCAAGTTTTGGTTAACTCTCTCTGTCATAAGAGAGTCTGAAGGGACCTATGGACCTTCCATCCATCACTTTATTCCACTATAAACATGACATCTTGTTAATCAGCCAGATGAGCAGGAAATGGAAAGTAATGTATTCTAGGGTAGAAGATAAACTCTCCAAAAATTTAGGGTCCTTCCCCATTAGAGAAGAATTAGTGGTCCAATAGTCTGGGGTATGTCAGGACATACCCTTCAAAGTAAAGGATCATTAGCTGCGCATCTTGGTGCATGACTGTAGTCCCAGCTACTCGGGAGGCTGAGGCAGTAGGATCGCTTGAGCCCAGGAGTTTGAGGTTGCTGTGAGCTAGGCTGACACCACAGCACTCTAGCCCAGGCAACAGAGTGAGACTCTGTCTCAAAAAAATAAAACAAACAAAAAAAAAACAAAGTAAAGGATCAGTATTTGTCTGGTACTTTCCATCACAAAGAAGGAAACACAATACCTGATAGGTCCTGGGTCTTGGAGATAATACTTTCCACACCTGGGAATACTGATTTGATCTACATACCAAGTGACAAAAGAGCTGCTAACTTGGGATAGGCTGGAGAAAAAGGCTTTGTAACAGGTGCAGGCTATGGTACAAGCAGTCGTGCCCCTTTGGCTATATGACTTAACAGATCCTACCTTATTAGAGGTATCAGCTGTGGAAAAAGGCATCATGTGGAGTTTATGGCAAGCTCCAGTGGAGAAATGCACTCAAGATTCCTGAGGTTCTGTAACAAGGTCATACTATTTATAGTAGAGAATTACACACCATTTGAAAAATAGCTTATGGCATGCCAATGCACCCTGGTGGAGAGGGAGTGTCTAAACATGTCTAAACATCAAGTGACCATGCCACACTTATTAGCTATGTGACCTTAAGGGAAATCACTTAGCCTTTCTGTGCCTCAATTTCAACAAGTGTTTCTGCCTTCCATCTCTCACCAGAAGTGTATGTCAAACCCAGATGGCTTGTTATTTTGGCTAAGTGAATACCAGATATATATTTTCATTGGTAAAATTAGTGACTTGTTCCTTATCTTAATCATCGATCAGATCTCACAGGGATAATTAATTAGTGGTATTCAAGATATAGGATTAGCTGAAATTTCAGAAATGCTTCCCATACTTGGCACTTCAAGCTTGACCCTCAAATGGTCCAGTGTTCCTCCATTGGATTTTTGAGGCCAACTATAAGAGTAATAGAGTCTTGCCTCTGGAATATCGTTAAGTCAGCTTCAAGTCATTAGAGCACATAAGAGGACAGAGAGTTGGTTTTTATCTTGTATAAACAGTTTTATGCTTGTTTACAAATACATGTTTGGTCTGAAACTTGCTTTTATTGTGGCTTGTCCTCAAAGTAGGAAACTGTACAATCTCTATCCATTCCAATCTTTTCTGCAGTTACCATTATCTGCCAAAAAGATAACACTCTTAGGGGTTGTATATGGCCAAAGAGGTTAAGCTCCATTTACAACACTAGTTACTTTGAGTAAAATACTGTTTGAAATAAAGTAAAAATAATCAATTTCTAGTTTCATAAATCCTAAAATGAGAGGCTATGTTTAGTACTCTCAAATAATACTAATTTTGGATAAGAAGACAGTATTTGCTGCTATTATATTAAGGGACTTTAGTTGCCAGCAATTTAAATATATTATTTGTGATCAAAGTTTAGTATAACATGTAGCATAAATTATTTTAGCTTTTAAGAGCTAAATAAGGCCGGGCGCGGTGGCTCACGCCTGTAATCCTAGCACTCTGGGAGGC
>VBSM01001562.1:49000420-49101326 GCA_008086735.1 Cheirogaleus medius | reverse complement strand
CTTGAGCGATCCTCTCACCTTGGCCTCCCAGAGTGCTAGGATTACAGGCATGAGACACCTTGCCTGGCCTTTTTTCGAAATATTTTCAATCCAAGGTTGGTTGAATCCTCAAATGCAGAACCTGCAGATTCAGTGGGCTAACTGTATTTCCTCCGATATTAGAAGACTTGGGGTTTCTTACATTACTGTATTTCCTAAGGATACTGGCAGTAATTCCTAAAGTCTGTGCTCCCTTTGGCAGCACATATAAAATTGGAATGATACAGAGAAGATTAGCATGGCCCCTGGGCAAGGATGACATGCAAATTCACGAAGTGTTCCAGAAAAAAAAAAGAAAAATTTTCCTAAAGTCCCTGGAGAAGTCTTTCCTCTATCATCTACATGGGCACATCTGACCCTACTCACAGTCTAGAAACACGTCTACCAACATAACTTGATTTGAGGAGTATCATAAAAGCCAGCATGTCCCAAATATCTCCTCTACAGTTCTGCCCCCCATCTTACTTGACCAGAAATATCACTATTAGAGCCAATAATTTGAATAAGAAAAAAAAATAATTTTTGTCTAATTGATTACAAAGACCATTGTTAAAAGTGACCATGACCTGAAAAAGTAGAGAAGGCTCGTGAGTATAAGTGGAGGACAATAAAAGCAGTTAATATTTTCTGAGTGTTATGTGCCAAACCCCATGCTGTGCACCTTACATGAAACATCTCGTCAATCATTTCACATGCTTTAGTGTTTGGAAGGCATCCGTGAGACTTGTTAACTAGCCAGAATCCTGTAATTCATCATCAAACATTCTGATTCAACAAGTGCTGTTGCTGATAGCAATTCTCACTGACCATACTAAGGCACACTGAAACGTTCTTATTATTATCCTCATTTTTCAGAGTTTCAGCAAGACCATGCAGGAGAAGGGTTCTGTGGTATAATATGAAATATATTTGGTCTTTGTCCCTGGTTCCTGTCAGAGTTCCTAATAATTTTGCAAGTTCCTGAGTGATAGGAGTATCTTAAGTTACCCATAATAAGCCCCCATCATACACCTGAGTGTATGCTAATGCAGTGACTTGAGCTGGGGCCCCTAGATAGACCCAGATGGGGCTTGTGCCAGAAAAACAAGTGATTAAAGGAATAGAAGGTTGGAACTTTTAGCCCCACTTAACAACCTCCAGGACAGGTGAAGGGTGGTTGGGTCGAGATTAAGCTCTACAAAAACAAGGAGATTTGATGAGCTTTCAGGTTGCTGAATACATGGAGGTGTTGGGAGGGTGGCGGGCCAGAGAGGAATGGAAGCTTCACAGCCCCAACCCCAATACCCTGCCCTGTGTATCTCTTCCATCTTGCTGCTCCTGAGTTATATCCTTTATAATAAACCTGTAAATGTAAGTAAAATGTTTCCCTGAGTTCTATGAGCCATCTTACAAATTATGGAACACATGGAGGCTGATTGTGGGAACTCCAATTTATAGCTCATTGGTCAAAAGTACAGTTCACAATCTGGGACTTGCCATTGGCTTCTGGAGGGGGGGGCAGTATGGTGGGATTGAGCCCTACTTGCTCGATCTGTGGAATCTGACCCTATCTGCAGGTCGATAGCATGAGAATTGAATTGAATTATTGGACACCCAGTGTCTGTTGTAAAATTACTTGGTATGTGCAGGAAAAACCCCTATACATTTTGGTGATTGGAAGTGAAGTGGAGTGTGTTGAGTACCAGCAGAGAGAAAAAACTTTCTGTCTTTTCCTTTACAGGTCCCTTATTGCCCCACACTGGTAGGTTACTTGATCAGCTAATTATCACCTTGTGTTTGGTCCCATGAAGCTAATATTCAAGGTAGAGGTAGGGATGGCAGGCTGGCAGGTCTAGCATTCTAGCAAGACTGATGGAGTTCTGTGTTCCTTCTGTCAATTAAAAATGTTCACATTCTTCTAATTGTTTTTTGTTTCTTTTTTGAGACAATCTCCCTCTGCTGCTGGGTAGAGCGCCGTGGCGTCAGCCTAGCTCATAGCAACCTCAAATACCTGGGCTCAAGCGATCCTTCTGCCTCAGCCTCCCGAGTAGCTGGGACTACAGGCATGCACCACCATGCCCCGCTAATTTTATATATACATATATTTTTCTTTTTTAGTTGTCCAGCTAATTTCTTTCTATTTTTTTAGTAGAGACAGGGGTCTCACTCTTGCTCAGGCTGGTCTTGAACTCCTGAGCTCAAATGATCAGCCCTCCTCAGCCTCCCAGAGTGCTAGGATTACAGGCATGAGCCACCATGCCCGGCCTAATTGTTTATAATTAAAACTTTCTAAAACTTTTTATTTATGCCTTACCTTGAGTTAGTTGCCAGTTGTTGCTTTCTAATACAAAATGTCTCTTTTTCACTTTCACCCTGTCAAGCGCATGATAGCTGTCCTTGACTGTTAGAATGGCCTTAATATCCTGCCTAACCTCCTCAGAAATCCACTCTGCACATTCTTTAGAGTTCAAAAACCTTCAGATATTTTCTATTACAAAAAAAGAATTGTGAATCTCAAGAGGTCAGACTTCATTGAAATGAAATGTAGATTATTAAACAGTTGATGACCTGAGTAAAACGGAAATGGCAAGATACGAATTCAAGAAAAACTACATTGCGTTTTTTATTTGCATATTAAATATATTTTACTTTTTTTCAGGAAGTAGCCACTAAATTTTTCAAGAACAAAAGATAACAGCACAATTTTTTGAATACAGTGTTTATATAGTTGTCTATGTGACATAAACCAATTTCCAATGTTACAAAATAAACTTCACGTAACGTTTTGTGGTTATGTATTTGGGAGCATTTGGGGGGCTCCACAGCTCCCATCTGTTGCTCAGAGCGGTTCAGGACCCTAAAACGGTTAAGAACAACTGCTTAGATAAGTAAGAATGCTGCAGGGAAAGGCAACAGTTTCTCTTTTAGAATCCTGTGACTATTACAACTCTTGAGAGGGGCGTGTTGCACGGGCGACACTCCGCCCGCGGGCCCGCCCGGCTGCGGGCTCCGGAAGGGCGCGCACAGCGCGTTCCCCGCCGCCTCTGCGAGACGCTTGCTCGGGAGGCCTGCAGGGTAGGACGCCCCGGCTGACAGTCGCCCGCCCGGCGCCCCCCCCCCCCAAAGACGCAGAGGAACCGCGGGATCCCGGAGCCTCGTCCGTTGTCCCTGCCGCCCCTCGTCGCTCCTGCCATGGCCTCGCGCCTCCTCCGCGGGTCCCTGCGCCTCCTCGGCAGCCGCTGTGCGCCGCGCCCGCCGCCCGCCGCGAGGTGAGTGCCCGCCGGGGCCTGCACTCCGGGCCGGGGAGGCTGCAGGGCAGGGGCCACCCCGGCCGTTTCGGGGGCTCGGAGCGGGGGCTGCCCCACTCTCAGGTCCGGGGATAGTGCTGAGCCTTGTCCCCCGGCTCCCAGAACCTGGGTGTGACTGGCTTCTGCCTGGAGGAAAAGGGGTGTCGGCCGTGCCGCCCCCAGAACTGACAACCCCACCATGCAGAGAAAGATTTGGTCAAACGCTCACTCCGGGGCCCCCGGCCAGCCCGCCTGCTTCCGCGGCCTGCAGTGAGACCCGGGAACCCACGTTTTGAAGAGTTCCCGCAAGTCGGGGGGCGGTTGGTCACCTCCTGGGCACAGCTGCCAGAGCTCGGACTGCGACCTTTGGCCCAGTTAGAACTGTGACGGGCGGTGGCCGCCGCGGTTTAGACTCGTGCCTGATAGTGAACTTGAGAATTGGACTCTCACGCGGCACGGACCAGAAGTGTCCAAGACAAGTAATCCGGGATAGAATTGACTTGGTGAGGGAATTAACTGGCAAGGAAATTAGATTTATTAACAGATCCTTTAGCTAAATGCGGAGAAGTGATGAGAGAGACTTAAATGGCTTGGTGACTATTAAGATGTTGTTTACAATAACATTAAAAGTTTCAGATACCAAATAAAGCATAAAATCCATTGAGTAAACAAACTGGAAGAACCGAGGATTCATTATTTAATAACGGTAGAAGGACTAGTAAATTAGCTAATTACACCAGCGTTGCCAAGTACTGAAAGATGCTGTAAGAGCTGTGTGAGGGAGAGTCTACTCTTCCTGGGGCAGGTTGGGAAGGCTTCACCAAGAAGGTGATTTTTCTTTAGGATACACATATTTTAACAAATTCTTCCCTGGGACATCCAAGACAGTAATCCTCAAGCTTTTTGATAACAGGACTCCTTTATGCTATTAAAGTTAGAGGACTCCAAAGATCTCTTTTTTTTTAATGTAGGTTATATCTGTCTATATCAATAGCAATAGGTTTCTTACAAAACTGAGAAATTTTACAAATATTTAGTTCATTAAAAGTAACAATAACAGGCCAGGCATGGTGGCTCACACCTGTAATCCTAGCACTCTGGGAAGCTGAGGTCGGAGGATCAATTGAGGTCGAGAGTTCGAGACCAACCTGAGCAAGAGTGAGACTCCCATCTCTACCAAAAATAGAAAAAATTAGCTGGGTATGTTGGCGTTGGCCTGTAGTCCCAGCTACTGGGGAGGCTGAGGCAAGAGGATTGCTTGAGTCCAGGAATTTGAGGTTGCAGTGAGCTGTGATGATGCCACTTCACTCTGCCCTGACCACAGAGCAAGATTCTGTCTCAAAAATAAATAAATACATAAAAGTAACAATAATAAGCCCATTACATGTTAACATGAATAATAACATTTTTATGAAAATTAACTTTTCCTCAACAAATGGAAAAAAGTTAAAAGAATTACATTGTTTTACATTTTTGCAAATCCCTTAATAGAAGTTATTTTGGTTGAAGTATAGGGAAAAAAATCTACCTTCATATAGAGAATATTGGAAAAAGGAAGACCTGAGGGCTCCTCTGAATGGGCCAGGGGCTGTAGTTTTATTAGAACAGGCTTCTTGAACTTTAATATATTAATATATATGAATTACTTAGGGATGGGATCTTGTTACTAGTACGGATTCCGATTCAGTAGGTCTGGGATGAGGCCTGAGATTGTATATTTATAACCAGCTACCAGGTGTCCTGGAAGGTGCTGGTGGAGATTGTTTCCCTTTTAAAATGTAAATGAGGCTTTAAAAAAATTACAGCCTAGTCAGTAAGATTGGTTTTATTGCCTTAGGGAAAAAAGCCAATTTTTTTCAGTACTGTTTTCTTGTCTTTAGACTAAGAAATAGATGTTGCAACAAATTTGCTGCCAAGTGTTTTGATTTTCTTCCCACTGCATATTCTCTCTTAACCACCTTTGACCTGAAAGTCTTAATTCTCCTGGCATTTCTTTTGCTTTCCTGTGTCTTAGTGTATTTTACTTAGAAATATTCCAAAGAGTTCCTTAACACAATGTGGGCTATAACGTTTTAAGATCTAGGCAGACTTAAATAAAAATTCTGATTCTATTATTTACTCACTATGTTGACAAATAAATGATTCAGTGTCCTAGAGCCTCAGGTTCCTAGTCTCAGCATATTTTTTCCTGATGAAAAATCTCAAGTATGGAAAATCTATGTGGACAGATAGGTGCTTTGTAGTTTTATTTATACTAGGAAGAAATTGGAACCAATCATTTCAATTATAAAGATAAAGTAGATTTTAGTTTATTGGCCACAACATGACAGTAGTCTGCAAGGCTCCCTGAGTGTCTTGGTCCTTGGTTATCTCTGACCTACTACTCTTACCACTCAATCCACCCCAGCCACACTTGGCCTTCTTGCTCATTCTATCACAGACTTTGCTTTAGTTCTTTTGTCCTAATTTTTTTTTATTCTAGAAATATGCTTGGCTCACTCTGTGACCTTCAAGAGTTTGCTCAGATCTCACCTTTCTAGTTTAACTTACCCTGACTGCACTATTTCGTACTGAAACCTCTGTCCCTACCTCACCCCAGACACATACTCCTGATCCCTTCTCTACTTGTATTTTTTCATATTAGTTATCACCTTTTAAGATATTATATTATTGGCTTATTTACTGTGTTTATCATTTATTATCATTCAGTCTCCCCTTCGTAGGGTGTAAGTTTGAAGGCAGGATCTTTGTTCTCATCTTAGTCCTTTGTTCATTATTGTATTCCAAGTTACTAGGTAGAACAAAGCTTGGCACAGAATAGGTACTCAGTATTTGTTAACTAAATGAATGAATAAGCCATTAAAATGATGATTTGGATAACAGAGTATAGTAATCAGAAAAATGTTTATGAAGACAAAAAGCAGACCAACTATAAAAACTGTATTAAATGTTCACAGCTAAAGGTTATCATTTAAAAGGCATCTCAGATTATATTAACAAATAAAGCTCAATTAAAAGTTGCATATAAAAGGTAAGCCTAGGGCAAAATGACACTAAACCTAGGGCAGCTCTGGCTGCCATAACAAAATACCATAGACTGGCTTGCTTAAACATGCAGTCCCCAATCCCCAGGCCACAGACCAGTACCAGGGTCCATGGCCTGTTAGGAACAGGGCTGCACAGGAGGCAATGAGTGATGGGCAAGCCAGCAAAGCTTCATCTGTATTTACAGCCGCTCCCCATGGCTCGCATCATCACCTGAGCTCCGCCTCCTATCACATCAGTGTTGGCATTAGATTCTCATAGGAACACTAACCGTACGGTAAACTGCACATGTGGGGGACCTAGTTTGCAGTCTCTTTATGGGAATCTAATGCCTGATGATCTGAGGTGGAGCTAAGGTGGTGATGCTAGTGCTGGGGAGTGGCTGCAAATACAGATTATCATTAGGAGAGAGATTTGACTGCACAATAAGTGTAATTCACTTGAATCACCCTGAAACCCTCCCCACCCCCATCTGTAGTAAAATTGTCTTCCATGAAACCAGTCCCTGGTGGGAAAAAGATCAGGGACCGCTGACTTAAACAACAGAAATTTATTTCTCAGAGTTCTAGAGACTGGGAAGTCCAGTATCAAGGTGCCATCTGATTCAGTTCCTGGTGAGGGTTCTCTTCCTGACTTGCAGACTGCTTGCTGCCTTCTCACTGTGTCTTTTTTTTTTGAGACAGAGTCTCACTCTGTTGCCTGGGCTAGAGTGCCATGGCATCAGCCTAGCTCACAGCAATCTCAAAATCCTGAGCTCAAGCAATCCTTCTGCCTCAGCCTCCCGAGTAGCTGGGACTACAGACATGCGCCACCATGCCCAGCTAATTTTTTCTATATATTTTTAGTTGGCCAATTTCTTTCTTTCTATTTTTAGTAGAGACGGGGTCTTGCTCTTGCTCAGACTGGTTTTGAACTCCTGACCTTGAGTGATCCTCCCATCTCGGCCTCCCAGAGTGCTAGGATTACAGGCGTGAGCCACTGCACTTGGCCCTCACTGTGTCTTCAAATGATCTTTGGGCATGAATGTAGGGGTTGGTGGGGAAGAGCGGGGGAAGAGAAAGAGAAAGACTGAGAGACTAACTCTTCTCATAAAACCACTAGCCCTATCAGATTAAGACCCTACCCTTCTGACCTCATTTAACCTTAATTAACTCCTAAAAGTCCTATCTTTAAATTCAATCATATTAGGGGTTAGGGTTTCAATGTTTGAATTTTAAGGGGACATAATTCAGTCCATAGCATTAAGCAAAGACAAATAAAACTAGAACCAAATAACCCATTTTAGGGGAAAAAATTGAAATGTTTAGTTAAAAGCTATGGGGAAAAAAAACCCTTTAAGTCTACTTTGATTAATTACATGAACTAGGTCTTTTCTGGACAAAGACTAAAAAAGAAAAGAAAAAAAAGCAGGTTCCAAATAAGGAAGAGAGAAAATGAAATCAGAATTTAATGCAAAACCCAAAAGTATCTCTTGGTAATATTTTAATATATGATAAAAAAGGTTTTAGATGTGAGCTTGAAAATGTACAAAGTGGTACATAGATTTTCAAAATTCCTTTCAGGGGTACTTCAGGGGGGAAAAAACCTCAGAAGGCCATTGTACTAAAGGAACTACAGAGCAGTCTCATATTAAGCTTGGCATGTATTGGGGTGGATCTTGAATAATTCCATGGGAATTCTTACAGAGGTTGGTTTGCAGATTGGCTATAATATCCATCACTGCAGTTTACATTTTATGTACTTGCCATTTGAAATTGTATGATTCTGGATAAAATACTAATTTTGGAGGGCTTGTATTATTGTAAACATTGTATATTACATGAAAATGTATCAGTACTATTCTGTCATACTATTTGAATTTTACATAATTTAAGCAATGTATCATGTAACACTGTTTCACCTCAACTCAGTCCTGTGGTTGGTTCTTGGTATTGTCCTCTTTATGGATTTGGAGGTGGAGACTGAAAGGAATAATGATAAACTACTTCTTAATCCCAGCTAGGCAAGGTAGATCCTATCAAACGTGGTGATGCTCAAATCTGAACTCAGGTTTATCATATTTCAAACTCTTTCTACATCTTCTAAAATGTCTCTGGAAAAAAAATCAGGGTTCCATGCTGTTCAGTGGCATTAATTTTAGTATGAAGACTAACAATACACTTAATTTACTTAATGTATGTATTTTTTTAGATGTTCTCATTCTGGAGGGGAAGAACGACTAGAAACTCCTTCTGCTAAAAAATTAACAGATATAGGAATTAGAAGAATCTTTTCTTCAGAGCATGATATTTTCCGGGAAAGTGTAAGGAAGTTTTTTCAAGAAGAAGTGATTCCTCATCACTCAGAGTAAGTGACACATTTTCCTTTAATGTGATATACACTAGGAGTACAATAGGACCATTTCCTACAAGGCTGTGTGTTGTACAGAAAAAATACTATGTTCACTGCTTTATTGACATTTTTACTGCTCTTCACCATAATACTGTAAGATCTCAGGATTCTTATGCTAGTTCAGAGCTTTCTAAATGAATTTTTAGATGTACAATACAAAAATAAGAAAATTTGAAAGTTTGCAACTTAAGCTAAGAGTAGTATTTTTGAAAACTATGGTTAAGTGGCAAAAAAAATACTAGTCAACTTCATGGTCTTTCTTTTTCTGCTTCATGAATTGATTAAAATATGTAAAAGCTCAAAAGACTGACATAATAAAAATTTTGACAGGCAAGTGGCTACCTCTAAGTATTTTTACTACTGGATATTTCTTGATTAACTAATTACTGATTATTGACCCCAAATCTGTCATTTCCTTTATTTTTATTATTATTATTTTATTTCTGGGATTGCTTCCAAAAAATGTCACTTCTATTAGGGTAAGATTTTGCTGTTTCCAAAATTTATTCAGTGCCAATACAGATGCTCTTTGACTTAGGATGAGGTTACATCCTGATAAAACCATCCTAAATTAAAAATATTGTAAGTTGAAAATGCATTATTATTCTGTTAATAATAACATAAAATATGTTATTATTTTAAAAAACACAAATTCTCAGCACTGTTACTTTGTTAGAACCAGAAATTAAAAGATTAGTAAAAACAAAGAGAGAAAATGTTCAGGAACATCATAGATTTGTAAGGTTTGATATATCTAACTTACTGAACATCACGGCTTAGCTTAGCCTACCTTAAACATTCTTAGCACACTTACATCGGCCTACAGCTGGGCAAAATCATCTAACACAAAGCCTGTTTTTTAATAAAGTATTGAATATCTCATGTAATTTATTAAATACTGTACTGAAAGTAAAAAACAAAAAGGCCATAAGAGTCCTAGAAGTATGGTTTCTACTGAATGCATATCACTTTCACACCATTGTAAGTCGAAAAGTTGATAAATCAAACCATCATAAATCAGGGATCGTCTGTACTTTACAACATTTAGAATTTTTTTAAATATTATTTTAAAACAGCGTCTTTTAGGTTTTTACTAATACTTTCTTGGTAAGAATGACCAAAATTAGCTAAACTCAGAAGCTGTGACTAGTTTTTGGTGAAAAGCAACTATCTCCTAAAGACAAGAGAGACATGGTATACTTTTCTCTTGAAAAATCTCTTTTGTTTATTTTTTCACTGCTTTTAAATTTTGTTCCAGGGCTTGGCATGGTGGCTCATACATGTAATCCTAGCACTTTGGGAGGCCAAGGCAGGAGGATTGCTTAAGGCCAGGAATTTGAGACCAGCCTGAGTAAGAGCAAGACCTCAGCTCTACAAAAAAGCACAAAAATTAGCCAGGCGTGATATCAAGTGCCTGTAGTCCCAGCTACCCGGGAGGCTGAGGCAGGAGGATCACTTGAGCCCAGTAGTTGGAGGTTACAGTGAGCTATGATGATGCCATTGCACTTGGGCAACAGAGCGAGACCCTGTCTCGAAAAAAAAATTTGTTTTCTGTTTCAGAAAAAATTGTTAAGAAGAGCTTAAAGTAAAAATAATAAAAGTTGACAAATTTGGGGTCAATAGTAAAAATATTTCCAAAGCTACTTGAAGCAACAACTATACTAAAACACATATGATAATCAAATTATTTTTTTAAATTTCTTGTAGCATCTATATCTCCTTTCAATCAGTATTTTAAAATACCTCATATCTTACTAACTGTATCTACCACTTAAAAAAATTCTCAGGTTTTTTTTCTTTGTCTCCAACTAGCCATCTGTTTCTTCATCATGCCATTCTCTCTTTTTGGGGGTGGGGTGGGGTGGGTATTTTTTGTTGTTGTTGAGTTGTAAGAATTCTTTATATATCCCAGACAGTCCCTTATCAGATATATGATTTGAAAATATTTTCCTTCATTCCATGGGTTGCTTTTTTTTTTTTTTTTTTTTTTTTTTTTTTTTTTAAGAGACAGGCTGGAGTGGAGTGGCCTGATCAATCATAGCTCACTGCGGCCTTGACCATGCCTGGCTAATTTTTTATTTTTTTTAGAGATGTGATCTCGCTATGTTGCCCAGGCTGGATTCAAAAACTCCTGGCCTCAAACAATCCTCCCACCTTGGCCTCCCAAAGTGTTGGGATTACAGGTGTGAGCCACTGCGCCTGGCTTTCCATTTTCATTTTTAAAGGACAAAAGCTGATGTTACCCAAATATCTAATGTTTTCAGAAGTTCCTTTGACAGAGCTATGCTGAAAGGTGCTTCTGTTCTGCTGTTGTTCCTATTTAAACTGTATGAGGTTGCCTACTTTGTCAGCTTTGATATGTTTGTCCCATAAATTCAGCACTTTCAGGAAATATGCTGAGGAGAATTGCTTTTACAGGACAGGTTGGATTAATTCCCATAACTACATGACACAACTAAGCTTGTGCCATCAGAGCACCAGCTTAGCAAAACTATATCAGTGATTACCAGTGGGTATAATTTTCAAGTCTAATAAATAGTCAAAGTTGGGAGGAAGAAGTGGCAGATAAAAAGAAGTAAAGAAGAGAAAAAGAAGAAGTGTAAAAAGAGTCAGATGCAAGTAGAAGTTTATGGCCAGTGTCAACAGTTACCTTAAATTAAGAGGACATTTTTGCACAAAATCATTCATAAATTCAAAGTTGTGGCCATTTAAATAATACAAAAATATTGATTTTAAAATATTTTTCATTTGCAGATGGGAGAAAGCTGGAGAAGTGAGTAGGGAGCTTTGGGAAAAAGCTGGAAAACAAGGACTGCTTGGTGTCAATATTGCAGAACATCATGGTGGTATTGGTGGGGACTTGTACTCTGCAGCTGTTGTTTGGGAGGAGCAGTAAGTATAGAGACATTCGAAGTTGAGTCTTGTTTTGTAAGCATACTGCTTACCTTTCTGAGATGATTTTTAAAAAGAAATGCTTTCTAATATTGGACAATTGAAAATTCAGTGTAAAATAGAAGAGATTATAATAAAAATAGTTGATGTGTTAGGAGAATACAATTGTGATTGCTATTTTAAAATATTTTATCTCTTAATTCATTAAATAAGTGTTTATTTAGCTTTGTTAGAGCACTGTTATTATGATAGAATCAGAAATTAAAAGATTAGTAAAATCAAAGAGAGAAACCGTTCAGGAATGTCACCATAGGTTTGGGAGCAGACAGGCTGTTACAACACAATGTGATTAAAAACTTTAGTCATGTTTTAATTGAAAATCAAAGAAACTGAAAACAGAATAGAATAACTATTTTGTGTTTTAAATTTACTTCTTTTTTTTTTTATTCTAAGATCATATTCAAATTGTACAGGCCCAGGTTTTAGTCTTCATTCAGATATTGTCATGCCCTATATTGCAAACTATGGCTCAGAAGAACAGATTAAGCAATTCATCCCCCAGATGACCGCAGGCAAATGTATTGGTGCCATAGCAATGACAGAGCCTGGGGCTGGAAGGTAAGTCAAAATTTAGTTGGCTTTGAATTCTTGGAAGCTCTTACATTTTCTCTGTACTTGGTTTATATAAGACTCTGAACTGGGTACTGGGAAGAATACAAAGATGAACACATAATTCATGACCTCAAGTAAAATTCCAGTAGGAAAATAACAATAAAGTGGATTTTAGTATGTGCTTTGTTTGCAATATTAACATAGTTTTATGCAAATAAAATGGTGGGGTATGAGTTGAATTTTGAGCATGATGAATTTTAGATGTGGGGTGAGTCATATGTAAATGTCAAGCAGCTTGTCAAAAAGTGTATTTGAAACTCTAGAGTTATGGCGCAGTAGCAACAGGTTTTAAAAGTCTTTCATAGACTGGGTGTGGTGGCTCACAACTGTAATCCTAGCACTTTGGGCGGCCAAGGAGGAAGGATTGCTTGAGGCCAGGAGTTCAAGACTACCCTGAGCAACATAGCGAGACCTGTCTCTACAAAAAAATAAAAGTTAATTGGGTGTAGTAGTGCAGGCCTGTAGTCCTAGCCACCTGGGAGGCTGAGCCAGGCAGATTGCTTGAGCCTAGGAGTTTGAGGTTTCAGTGAGCTATGATTATGCCACTGTATGCTAGCCTGGGTGACAGAATGAGACCTTGTCTCAAATAATACATACATACATACATAAATAAGTAAAGTTTTTCTTAAATAAGCAAGAATTGATGCATTGGGAATGAATAAGAGCACATATTTAGTCATTTGCTGGTTATTTAGTAAGTGCTTTTAATGTGCCAGGTATACAGTGGTGAGCAAAACAGATATGGTCTCTGTACTTATTGAGGAGAATGAAGCAAACAAATACATTTGTAATTATAAATTATGATAAATATTGTGAAGGAAACAGAGTGCTATGCTATAGACTAATGGTATGTTTATGTTTGGTGGGAGAGGGAAAAACAAATTTAGATATAAATACTAAGAAAGGCCTGTGAAAAGTGGTTGTATTAATCTTTAAACTGAGATCCCATGAATGAGAAGGAACCAGTTATGTAAGAATGGGAGGAAGAGCTTCCACACAGCAGGACCTAATCCTCAAGGGGAAAAGTGGAAGGACAAAAAAGGGACAAAGTAGTAAACTGTGGGGATTGTTTCATTTAGAACTGTACAAAAGAAAATGGAGCAACAGAGAGACAGATTGAGAGTTTGAAAAAAGTCTAGACATGTGCTGTCTGTTATAAGTGAAAAGGGAAGTCAGTTGGAAAGGCAGTAGGATAAGAAGGAGGAGTTAGTAATGTTGAGAATGGGGAAGAGTTCATGGCAGGCCACTGATGATCTTTTCATTGTGATTTCAGTAGCGTCAATGGGCAGAAAACTTTAAAAGAGAGAGAGAGGTGGTTATTGAGAAAACAGAGGCAAAGAATACAAACTTATTTAATTTGGTGGTGACAGGAAGTGTAGAGAGGAGGAAGTAGTTTGACAGGCTAGAATGGAAAGGGAGATGATTTATGTTAAAGAGAGCAATGACGTGGCCCGATTACAGGACGGGGGAAGAACACAGAACATAAAAGAATGACACAGACACACATAAAAGACTTTACATGACTCGAGTGCCCAATGTGCCGGTTGCTTTATTTTTATACCCCCCAGACCCAAGGTTAGTTCCTTGTACGTGAGCATCTGAGCATAGCAGCAATAACTGTCAATTCCGGAGTTGTATCACAAGGGAACAATTTCCCATGGTCTCAGACCTTGAGACGGTTACTTGAGGTGCCAGCACTGGACATAACTCAAAAATCAAGGCCAAAATAAGCAACATTAAACAATGCAGCCATCAGAAGAACTTCTTGTGCTCTCTCTCAGTCAGCCGCAGGCCCCAACGGTTGTGCCTGTCTTAGGTCGTCCCTCCCATGAGGGATCTTACCCGTCTTTGACTGCCAACCATCTTACGGGGCCAGACCTTAGGAATGTTCTTCTTATCTTTATGGCCTCCAGACTCCCACCATAGGGGCCCACCGTATGGGAGCGGGGCAACATTTGCTTACGTGCAGAAACTCAGGCCTCTTGTTATGTCCCAAGGCAGTAACCATGTCTGAAGAAAATACTGGTCACCGCTGCATCATGCAGCACACGTACATTACAGGCTATAGTGAATGATTAGCATAAGGCATAACGCCAGAATCAGCCCCCAACAGAGCAACACTTCATGGGCCAACAGGAAGCAGGTAATGCAAAAGAAGAGTGTAAAGATGCGGCAGAAGTAGTACAAAAAAAACCAGGATTTGTTTCTGTGAAGGTCAGGCCCTACTGATTTATGGTGATAAATTTTTTTTTTGACAGTATTATTTATTTTTACATTTCTTAATATTCAATAGTGTCACTTGGCAACTTGCTAAAATTGTACTTATCTTTTCAAGATATAAATCTATTACAGGCCAATACTGATACTTAACTTTGCCAAAGATAAAAGGTTTTTGTTCACTTCTGTTGCCTAAATAATGTGATCTAAAGTAGAAATTTAATCTTCTTCCTTTGGTTTTAATTTCATTCTCTAAGATAACTGGCTGGCTGCCAGTATTAAGATTAAATTTTGTTAGCTCTGTGATCAGTATGTTCCAGTTCTAACCCACTGCATGTTAGCTTTTACCTAGAAGCAAGAGAATAAATGAGATCTTGATTTATGCCCAACTTACACATGCAAACAAAAGCCCATTTGATTTTTGTTTAAACTTCTCATCTGTGGTTAGGTATATGTAATTAAGAAGGAATGAGAATGGAGAAAATAGGCAGATTGTGGGGGAGGGAAGGTCAGTGAGAGTCATGGGAGGATAGCAAATCAGTCAGATATTTAGAGAGATACAAGGTAAGAGAATGCAAGAACAGAGAAAAGCTACAGATGAAGAAGAGCAATAGAAGGTTGAGAAATTATGATGATAAATAAAGAAAATCACATAGGAGGAAATGAATAGAGATGGGACATGATTCATTTTGGCTGCCCTCAGGTAGTTTGGCCACTGTCTATATTCATGCTTTGATTTGGCCTACACAGAGAAAGGCTGCAATTGCTGGAAAACATCCAGAGTTTCACTGCCTTTCCCCTTCCCTGTACATAGGAGGCTTCATTATGTGCAATTATGTTTAATTTGTATGTTACTTTAGCATTTTATAAATGTTTTCATGTTAATTTTCTTATTTGGCTATTATAATAATCTGTCTGGAATATAGAGATATTGTGATCTCTATATAAGGGGAAGAAAGAAAATGATAAATGAAGTATTTTGACCAAGTTTATAGAGCAAATTGATGACTGTGTTGGAGTCAGAGTATTCTGACACCACCTGTGTGATTTTGGGTAAAATCTCTGAGCCTCAATGTCTATATCAGTGAAATTGAGATAATGATATTTAATAGGATTATTGTGAAGATCAGAATTCTTAGCATTACTAAGTAGTATATTTTTAAACAATTTTTAATATTTCATGTTTACCTTTCAAAAATGTAAGAAAAGTCTGTCATTACCTTTATATTTTCTTTGATATGTCCCTTTGTAGAATTGTTTTCATAAACTATGTACAGACTTTAATAGCTGATACTTTATACTTATGATGAAAATTATGATGTTAGAATACAACGGCATTCAACTTTAAAATGTCCACTATCAACATCCACCCTTTTGATGATAATCAGGCTACAGACTGGTCCACATATGTCTGTCATTTAATCTATCGTTCATATAGGTGGCTCTATGATATGCGATATCCTCCTGAAACTTACCTGTGATGTTTGAAGTGATTAGATGTGTAATGGATAATTTCAATTCATGTTTCTAATGTCTTGGTGTGTTGGAGGTCCTCAAGACCACTCCCAGCTTCAATAATTTGCTAGAGGGACTCATAAGACTTTGCTAGGGGGACTCAGCTTATATTGTATCATGACTACGATTTATTACAGTAAAGGATACAAAGCAAAATCTGCCAAAGAAGTCTCATGGGCAAACTATAGAAAACCAGGAGCAGTTTCCAAGAGTTCTCTCCCAGTGAAGTCACATAGGACATGCTTAATTCCTTCAGCCACAAGTTATAACATGTATGAAGTATTATCTATCAAGGTACAGCTCATTAGAGACACAGTGCCAGGATTTTACTGGAGACTGATTTCATAGGCACCCTCTGCCTAACATGTGCCAAGAGTTGAGATTCCCAGAAGGAAAGCAGGTATTCGGTATAAACCACATTGTTTGCACAGTTTAGACACAGTAAGCCCCTCTTATGAGTTCTGAAATCCAGTCTCTCAGATGCCGGCCATAGGCAACATTGCAACAGGCCTTTCTAAGAACAACATTCTTGGGCTTGCTATATTAACTCTTTTCTGTACACTTGGCATTTGTAATAATGTAATTCAAAAAATGTTAATTGAATACCTGTTATTTGCAAAGCAATATGCTAGGCACAGGGCAGATGGACATGATCTTGATATACACCATATCCTCAGGAAGCTTGAGTCAGATAAGTGGGGTAGCTGGGAAAGATAATACACTTTTATTAATAACTGACATTCAAGATAAATACCCTAAGAGAGTATATTAGTTTCCTTATAGTTTCTGTGACAAATTACCACAAACTTGGTGGCTTAAAACAACAGAAATTTATTCTCTTACAGTTCCGAAGGCCACAAGTCCAAAGTCAGTATTATTGTGCCCAAATCAAGGTGTCAGCAGGGCACATTCTCTCCAGAAGTTACAGGAAGAATCCACTCCTTGCCTCTTCTGTCTTTTGGTGGCTGCCAGCATTCCTTGCCTTGTTGCCTCATCACTCCAATCTTTGCCTGTGTGGTCACATTGCCTTCTCTTCTGTCTGTGAAGTCTCTTCTGCCTCTCTCTTATAAGGATGCTTGTGATTGCAGTTAGGACTCATCCACATAAAACATGATGATCTCTCCATCTCAAGATCCTTAAGTTAATCACATCTGCAAGACTGTTTTTCCATATATACAGACTCCTAGATTAGGACCTGATATTTCTGGGGTCGTTATTCAACCCAATACAAAGAGTAACTTCAAAAAAAAGTGCCATGGAGTATAAAATATAAAGATCATATACAAAAAGAAGAATCAGAAAAATTTCACAGCAATAAGTGATGTGGACTATTTATACATAAAGCTTTTTGGTTTGGGTTGCCTAAGTGTTTAACAATAGGGGATTGCTTTAAAAAATGACGATAAATCCATATGATGACATTCTGTGAAGCTAATAAAAATTATAGAAAAACATTAGATATTGTTAAAAGATCAAAATCATATGTAGGATTCTAATTTTATAAAAATACATATGTGGATGTATCTATGTCCATAGGAAAATATTGGAAGGATATATTTTTAAAATGTTCATTCCAGGAAGTAAAATTATTTTTAAATTATTTTTCTCCTTTGGAATACTGCCTATATTTTTCATATTTTAGTTACCAATATTTGTTTATTTTATATTTAGAAAAATAATCTAGTCTACTTTTAGACCAGGTTTGTTAGAGAAAATGGCATTTGAGACAGTTTTTTTAATAGCTAAACTTTTGATGAATAAAGATAGGGAAAGGCAGCTAAGTACATGGTGACACATAATCTTGAAATGTCATCTGAGTCCAACCACTCTGTAAAATCTGGCTGGCTTATCTAATCTTAATCATATATTTATTTGTATAAGTGATTTATAATATAAGACATCAGACATGATTTTTTATTGCAGTTGTGTGAATGTTCCTAATATTAGACAATTTTTATAAGGGCATACCAGTTTGAATAATCTTATTACATACATACTTACCTGCATTTGTACAATTTAATTTTTACCAGTTGATGAATTTTTTTTTATCTTTTCTTTCAATTACAGTGACTTGCAAGGAGTAAGAACAAATGCCAAAAGGGATGGAAGTGACTGGATTCTGAATGGAAGCAAGGTGTGTAAACAGGGAATTCCATAGCCCTTCTCTCCAGAGTCGTGCCGTAGATAACAACATCTCAAATACTACTCAATATTGATTCTATTAAATCTAAGAATTCACACAGAAATTGAGTTTAGTTGTTTTGGAGACAGAAATTTACAACATTTATATTGCGTAAGATCTGTGGTAGTCTCTTCTATGTTCCATTTTGCATGTCCCCTCACTAAGATGGCAAAGGTTGTTTTAGCTTCCAAACAGCCCTTATCAAACCAGAAAAGGGGAATGTAAGGCTCACATTGCCCAAATATGAGCAAATGGGCAATGTGATGAGAGAAACCAACACCATTTTATACCCCAACTATTTCAAATGGAGAGAGATAAAAACAGATCATTTGACTGCAGTTTGATAAATGGTAAGATCATGATGAATTCAGGGTGCTGTGGGAGTGTTTAACCCAGCCTGGACAATTTGGGAAGACTTTTTGGACAATGTGGTATCTGAATTTAGTCCAGGATGAATAAGATGGCATCATAGGCAAGTTGAGAAAGGGCCTCCCAAGTAGAAGAAACAAGGTTTTCAAAGACCTGTATGTCAGGAAGATCTTGGAATGTGGAGGACAGCAAGTAATTTAGTAGAGCTGACCTGAGAACAGGGAGTGGGGGAAACATGGGATAAGCAATAAGTCAGGAGAGGTAAGCTAGTGCCAGATTGCTGTGAGTTTTATGATGTGCTAAGGGTTTAGAATTTATCCTGAAGCCTATTAGGAGCTATCCAACCTGTATGAAGGTGATAGGATCAGATTGTGTTTTAGAAAGATATCTCTGACATCATGATGGATGATATGGGTGTAGAGAGATCAGTTGTAGGAACTTAAACAAGAGGGCCAGAACTTAATCATGAGGGCCAGAAATAAGGTAATGGCAATTGAGAGACCACTAGACCACTAACCACTAGACCACCAGGGAACTTGTTAATGACAATTGAAATGCAAGGAAATGAATAGATCCAAAAAGGATTAAAATGGATTGGAAAGAACTAGATGCAAAACTGAATATGAAGCAGAATGGTGGCATGATTTATTGAGGCATTCATTGAGATAAGGAAATAGTTTGATATTCAGGATTGGATAAGAGTAGGAGTGGGAAGGAATATATTCTGCCCGTGAGTTATCAGGTGGAACTGTCCAGAAGCAGGTGTGTATACACATCTAGATCTTAGCAAGAAATGTGGCTTAGATAAAGACTTGTAGTAATCAGCATGTGGAAGGCAACTAAAGCCATGAAAGTGGTTCAGATGACACAGAAAAGATGCATAATGAAAAGTTAGTTATTAATATTTGCTCTGGGTATATTTAATTTTCTGAATCAATATTATCTGATAGTTTCTCTTATTTAGTTTGTTGTTTCTTTCCTCCTTAATCATAGTCTCTTATTTAGACTATTTTGAAAAAAAGAGGCCATGAATTATAAAAAACAAAACTAGGCCTTTTCAAAAACTGATAAATCTAAGAGTACAAATACTTTAATAATAATGTCATTTAGAGCAGATTCCCTTTTCTTATTGTAGCTTCCTTCTAAAATACAATTTATCATTTTAATAGATGATTTGGTTTTATTTTTGAAAAAAAACCTGTTAATTATTATTATTATTTATAATATTAATAGTGAGAAGAAAATGTATAGGCTTCATCCTTTGAAGCATTGGATAATTTTTCCCAGATCCTTGATAACTTCATGTGTAAATAAATAATCAACCCTGCAAATACTTGGGTAGGGTACCGAGAGTGGTATAAAGCATATCTTGTCTGTTTTAGTATTCTTGAGTATGCCTCCCCTAATCATAACTTGCACATAGATCTGAATTACTATGGTGCATTACAGTGTACTTGGGGTTTTGCAGGTGTTCATCACTAATGGGTGGTTAAGTGATGTTGTGATTGTAGTAGCAGTCACAAATCGTGAAGCTCGCTCTCCAGCCCATGGCATCAGCCTTTTTCTGGTGGAAAATGGAATGAAAGGATTTATCAAGGGACGAAAGCTACATAAAATGGGATTAAAAGCCCAGGTAAGTAATAATATAGATCATATTCGGGTAATAATTGAGTTTACTATTAATCATCTAGAAGATTTATATAGAGAATTACATGTGGCACAATTATACCTTCCTATGCTGAATTCCTAAAATATGCTTTTCAGAAATAGTGATGGAGATTTATTCCCATTTATGCCACTGTATTGCTCTCTGCTGGTCAGCAATAGAAATAAGTCAGGGTATTTTGAATATCTGCTTTAGAAATGGCAAAATTAATGGTAATAGCCATCTATTTATAAAATTTATTGAAGACAACTGTGAAGAACAGAAAATGTTTTTTCTATACATTACCAAAAACACATGTTTTACTTTATATGTATTAGAAATCCTTAGTACCTAGTACATAGAGAATTGGACAATATTATAGACAGAATGACAGTGTATTGCTGTGGGAAAGCTACAAGTTTTAGAATCAGATGAACCTGGATTTGAAATCTTGTTTACCACTTACTAGGCTTCCAATTAACCACTCCAATTTGGCTTCCAATTTGTTGGGTTTTTGGTTTTTTTCTTAAATCAAAATTACAGTCACTTCATTGGGTTATTGTGAGATTTTTATTAATATTATTATTTAGTTATTTTCCTTTTTTAAATTTCAGAATATTATGGGGGTACAAACATTTTGGTTACATATATTGCCTTTGCATCGCCCATACCAGAGCTACAAGCATGCCCATTCCCTAGATAGTGTGCTCTGCACCCATTAGTTATGAATTTACCCATCCCCTCCTCCCCCTCCCATCTGCCCAACACTTGATGAATGTTACTACCATATGTGCACATACATGTTGATCCTTAATACCAATTTGATGGTGAGCACATGTGGTGCTTGTTTTTCCAATCTTGTGATAATTCGTTTAGTAGAATGGGCTCCAGCTCTATCCAGGATAATACAAGAGGTGCTAGATCACTATTGTTTTTTGTGGCTGAGTAGAACTCCATGGTATAAATATACCACATTTTATTAATCCACTCGTGTATTGATGGGCACCTGAGTTGTTTCCACATCTTTGCAATTGTGAATTGTGCTGCCATAAACATTCAAATGCAGATGTCCTTATTACAAAATGACTTTTTTTCTTATGAGTAGATGCCTAGTAATGAGAACACTGGATCAAATGGTATTTCTATTTTTAGTTTTTGAGATATCTCCATATTACTTTCCATAGAGGTTGTACTAATTTGCAGTTCCACCAGCAGTGTAAGAGTGTTCCTGTCTCTCCGCATCCACACCAGCATTTGTCGTTTTGGGACTTTTTGATAAAGCCATTCTCACTAGAGTTAAGTGATATCTCATTATAGTTTTGATTTGCATTTCCCTGATGATTAGAGATATTGAGCACTTTTTTTATATGTTAGCTGGCCATTATTCTGTCTTCTTTTGCAAAGTTTCTGTTCATTTCCTTTGCCCACTTTTTAATGGGGTTATCTGATTTTTTTCTTGTTGATTTTCTTAAGTTTTATATAGATTTTTGTTATCAGCCCATTATCAGATGTGTAGCATGCAAATATTTTCTCCCATTCTGTAGGTTGTCTATTTGCTCTAATAATTATTTCCTTGGCTGTGCAGAAACTTTTTAATTCGATCAGGTCCCATTTATTTATTTTTATTGCTGCTGTAATTGCTTTGGGGGTCTTCTTCATAAATTCTTTGCCTAGGCTGATGTCTATGAGAGTTTTCCCAACATTTTCTTCTAGAATTCTTATAGTTTCATGTCTTAGGTTTAAGTCTGTTATCCATAGTGAGTTGATTTTTGTAAAAAGTGAGAGGTGCAGATCCATTTTCAGTCTTGTGCATGTGGCTATACAATTTTCCAAGCACCATTTATTGAATAGGGATTCTTTTCCCCAGTGTATATTTTTGTCTGCCTTGTCAAAGATTAGATGACAATATGAAGATGGTTTTATATCTGGGTTCTAAGTCCTGTTCCAAAGGTCTATATCTCTGTTCTTTTGCCAGTACCATGCTGTTTTGGTTGCTATAACCTAATAGTATAGCTTGAAGTCTGGTAGACTGATGCCTCCCAATTTGTTCCTTTTGCTTAAGATTGCTTTGGGTATACCGGGTCTTCTCTGGTTCCATACGAAGCATAGAATTATTTTTCCTACATCTGTGAAAAATGATTTTGATATTTTGATGGGGATTGCATTGATTCTGTAGATCACTTTAGGTAGCATAGACATTTTAACAATATTGATTCTGCTGATCCATGAGCATGGTAGGGTTTTCCATCTGTTTACATCCTCTACAATTTCTTTTCTCAGTGTTTTGTAGTTCTCCCTATATAATTCTCTCATCTCCTTAGCTAAATATATTCCTAAATATTTAATTTTCTTTGATGCTATTGTGAAAGGTGTTGCATCTTTGATTTGATTTTCAGCTTGACTCTTACTAGCGTATATGAAACACACTGATTTGTGTGCATTGATTTTATATCCTGAGACTTTGCTAAATTCATTGATCAAGTCCAGGAGTCTCTTGGTTGAATCCTTGGAGTTTTCTAGATATAATATCATATCGTCAGCAAGAGTAAAAATTTGACCTCTTCTGCCCCAATTTGAATACACTTGATTTGGGATATTGGAAAATTTAAATAAGGTCATTTTCTGTTTCACTGGTTTCTTAGGATACTGCAGAACTATTCTTTGAAGATGTACGGTTGCCAGCTAGTGCCCTACTTGGAGAAGAGAATAAAGGCTTCTATTACCTCATGCAAGAGCTTCCACAGGTCAGAAGTGTTTAAAGATTCCATCTGTTGATTAGATAATGAACTGAAATAGAATAATATAGAACTATATAAATCTATGCACACAAAATTTATGAAACAGCCAATCATTTGAGTATTAAAGTTGTAATAAAAGTATGAGTTTTATAGGCTAGATAAGTAAATAACTGAACTCAGGGATATCTAATCAAAGCTTAGAAAGTGAGTAGGAACCATAGGTATTTCAGTTCCTTGATTCTTTCTTAGAATGATTTTAGCTTCTTAACTGCAAATCAAGAACTTTTAGCTCTTTGTAAGGAAATGTCACCAAAACATTTGACAGTTTTTAAATACCAACTGTGAATCAAAAAGAAAAGGTGTTAAGTTCAGACTGAAAAGTTTTAGGTACATAGGTCAGTCCCCAAGCAGGTTTTGGACTGTGGTTGCCAAGGGGTCATTGAGCCTCGGATGCCAGCGTAAGTGGGTACACCTGCCTGGTGGCTGCCTTGCCATGGGCTAAACATGGAATTGGGAACAAGGGCTAAGAACACTGGCACTTAAATAGAATATGAAAATCACCAGCATGATGGAATTAAACTGAATAAGACTACTTTTACACTAATAGATAGAATTTAACCTGTATTTCTTAAAAATGTTAATTTCTGCAGATACATTAAGTTACATTGGTGCACAGAGATACATAAATGTAAAAGCTGTGAAATTTCTTTGCTCATATATGAATAAAGAGAAGAGGGGATTAAATAAATTATATACATATAATAAAGACAAGCATTCATAAAAATAAAGGATTTACTTTATACAGTTATCCTTACAGATATGTCAAAAGAATCTCATAAACCCCTGTGGGAGCCTTTTCTTATAAAGAATTAAGAAATAAATTAATCTTTAGAAGTTTATTATAAAGATTATTTATAGGATTTTTTATAAATGAAATTGAGTGAAAATCACTTGTATAATTAGAATAATGTTTAAGACCCAATTTTTATATTGTAGGAAAGGCTGTTAATTGCTGAGTTGGCAGTTTCAGCCTCTGAATTCATGTTTGAAGAAACCAGGAACTATGTTAAACAAAGAAAAGCTTTTGGGAAAACAGTTGCCCACATACAGGTAAGCTTGTCATATCGTTTAATATTAGATGATATCAGTTTACTCATCTGAAATGGGTCTAGTTTAAACAAATTTGAGGTAATTTTCATATAAGGTGAAAATCACGAAAGGAGAGAGAGTAAAGAGTAAGACAAGAAGATGTCCTAGAATAGAGTCCTTGAAAAAACTACAAGATTTAAAGGTGGAATACAAAAGGCAGAGACTACAAAGAAGAGTGGGAATGAATAGTTAGAAAGGAGAAAGCAAATCAGGAGAGTGTTGTCACAGAAGCCAAGGAGGAAAGGGGATTTCATGTAGGAAGGAGTAGGGTCAAATGCTGCTTCAAGGAAAAATAGGATGAAGAGTGCTCTTTGGATATAATGATGTGGAGATTATTTAGCAAGAGCCATTAATGGTGGCAGAGTTGGGAGCGGGGGGGGGGGGGGCGGTGACAGGCCAGAGTAGAGGAATAGACGGAAGTAAAGATACTGATGACAGGCAACTCTTTGCTGAGTTTGGCTGTGAATGGTAGTTGAGAGGAAGGATGGTAATAGAAGAGGGAAGAGAGTGGGGAAGGATTTGGTAATCAAGGGAGATACTTGGGAGTTATTAATTTTTTGTTATTATTGCTAGGATGGGAATACGAGAGAATATTTTGATACCTAGAGAAAGGATTTAGTAAAGAGGGAAAGATTGTAGATGTGGAGGGGATAATCAGCTGCACTTTGAGAAAGGGTAAGGTTGTGGGTACTGACACATGTGAAAAGATAGGCTTTCCCATCTCCAAAGGAGAAGTGTTCCTCCATTATAACAGGAAGAAAAGAGGAAAGGAAGGGTGTGGGGGTTCAGTTAAATGCATAGCTCTGTTGGTAGAAAACTACAAAAGTTCTTTTCAGAAGACTTCTGTTTCTTTAAAGAACAATAGAGAAAGTTAGTTCTTGAAGGAAAAGTGAGTGAAAAGGGCATGGAGGCGTCCTAGGAGAGTGAGGAATGTTTTAAATACCCTCTTCAGGGTGAGAATGAACTAACTAGAGAAACACAGTTAGCCTGCTGGCAGTGTTGAAGACCCAGATGAGGTTAGTGATCATGAATGTATAGTGGTACCTTCTGTTTTTTTACATATCAGCTTTACTATAAGGGTTTAGCTGCCCAGGTATAAACACAGAGAAGGTAGATGATTATGTTTATGTTTGAGGTTGGGTTTTGCCAGGAAGTTTAAAGTATATGCAAAATAACTCAGTATATGGTGTTCACAATCACCCAACATGTCAATTACTAATAGATTTTAGACCCTCTAGTTTCTTCTTAAATGAAGGAATGGTTTATAAGCAATGCATTCATCAAATTGTTGAAATATCTCACTAGCAAAATACCCTGGAGTTGGAATACTACTTAAAAAGTTTTAAGTAGAATGACTTTGGCTGAAAGGTTTTTTTTTTTGAGACAGAGTCTCACTCTGTTGCCCAGGCTAGAGTGAGTGCCGTGGTGTCAGCCTAGCTCACAGCAACCTCAAACTCCTGGGCTCAAGCAATCCTCCTGCCTCAGCCTCCCGAGTAGTTGGGACTACAGGCATGCGCCACCATGCCCGGCTAATTTTTTCTATATATTTTTAGTTGGCCAATTAATTTCTTTCTATTTTTAGTAGAGATGGGGTCTTGCTCTTGCTCAGGCTGGTTTTGAACTCCTGACCTTGAGCAATCCTCCTGCCTCTGCCTCCCAGAATGCTAGGATTACAGGCGTGAGCTACCGCACCCGGCCTTGGCTGAAAGGTTTTATGAAGGGAAAGGTAGAAATGAAATACCTTGGAAGCTTTTCAAGACCAGGATTATAGAAATTCTGTTCAAGTGTGGTTTAAGTCCTAGCACAGCTATTTGAATCTCTGTAGTCTAGGTAAGTTGTGTTCTTTCTCAGAAATGTTCTTCTATTTGTAAATGTATGAAATGTATTTGATTTGTAAAATTGAAAATCTTACCATTGTGAATCTTAAGATTTGTAAAATTTATTCACAAAAATAAATATTTTCCTACTTGTGAATACTATCAACGGCTACCTCATAGGGTTGCTGCAATGATTAGATAGGATAATGTACAAAAAGTGCTTGGAATATTGCCTAACAAAGTAAGCCCTCATTAAATTTAGCTTTATTATTATCTTTCCCTTATGAAATGTTTTGTTTTATTTTCTTCCAATATACGGGAACTTCTAATCAACTTTTTCCTCTTGTTCCTGATATGGACCATCCGTATGTCATTTTTGGAACTATTTGCTGAATATATGGCCATCAAATTAACTTTTCTCCATCCTGAAAAAAAGTCTTTACATCCTAACGTTCTTATTGACATAACAGACCTAAAACAGTTGTTCTGAATCTCTAAAAATGAAGCACACATATCAGTGGTCCACTATAACTGACCTTTCCCTCAAACATTTAGAAAGGTTGGGGATGGGGGATGCACAGTGATTGGTGGTGTAACTTGTATAGTGCCCTGGAGGACAATGTTGTTAAATGTCCTGTAATTCAGAGATAGCATTTTACTACAACTAATTGTCTAACTCAAAATACTAATAATCTATACTGACATATGTGATGTATTCCTTTTTGTTTCACTGAGCAAGTATATATTAATCAATATATACTTGTAAGAGTTGTAAGGGTTATGTACTCAAATGTAATTTGATAGGTATGACTCTGGAAATACACACTGTAGGCTCCTTACAAAAATGAAGGAAGTGATACAACTTTCTCAACTGTGGCCAAAGTGGAATCAGTAGCATTTGCTTCTGAAATCTAACCACCACCACTTTCACATCAAAAATGTTTATTAGAACACTCATGCCTTTATTCTTATTCTGGATACTATAACAATTAAACTAAACATACATATTTTCCATCCGTTTGGAAATCTACATTTCCTGTGTTTATGGACTTCTTATTAGATTACAGGAAAGATAAATATACTGTTACTCAGATTGCCTGAATGGCTCAGAAAGCATGTGATTATACATTTAACCATGAAGGAAATAGGAAATAGGTCTATATTTTTTTCCCATAGGGGAAAGTATTCTTTTAAAATATTAATTTATTCTATTTTGATAGCAAAAAGAAAAGAAATAGTTTTAATCCTTCCTTTTGAATGCAAGTGTCTTTTTATTGCTGCCTCCTTTCAAAGGTAGTTCACTGAAATTTCAGTAGGTGGCAGTAGCATTCTGCTTCCACAGGTACATTGTTGCTAGCTAGTAGTATTGTTTTCCAAATATGTGTATGTATATGTTCTGAGATTTCTGAGATATTTCTTTTAATCTTCCTGTTTTATCTAAATCAATATCTTTGAATAATATTTTCATATTTCAAGCTAGGAATATATTCAGAGAAGATGAACAACTGTTCATACCTACACCTCCTATTCTATAGCTGGGTATACTACAGTCCTACTTATTCAATTGAAACAGAAGATCTTTAAATGTTACGTTATACTTGGCCAAATGTCATTTTATGACCATATAACTATTCAGCTTCCTTTTTCTTTGTTATCCTTGAATTTTGAACATTTTGGGCCTTTCTAACCATTTAGATGCATGTCACAAAATTTAGTTTCCTGTTTAGAATAGAGACCTACCATACTGATGTAGCAATAGTTATGGGATTGTGAAAAAAATATATAGTGTCCAAAGTTGATATCAAGTCTCATGGTTTTCCATGGAATAGATAAAACCATAAAATTCAGACGGTAAATAATAATGGCTGTCATTTTTTGACTACTCCCTATGTGCCAGACACTGTGCTAAATGAATTATTTCATTTTTTCCTCCACAACTTTATATAAGTATTTTAATTATCCTCATTTTACAGGTAAGAAAGTTAAGGCATAGAGGGGTTAAGTAACATGCCCCAAGTTACACAGATAGAATTCTAACTCCAGAACCTACACTCTTAATCCATATACTATTTTTACTGCCCAGAAGTTTAGAGTAGATGGGCCTTTTTTCTTTTCTTATTTCCTTCACCTAGTGGGCAATGAAGTGAAAATGGAATGTTCTTTTCTAGTGAGAGCTCTTGGTTAGTCATTTCCTATGTGGTATGTGTTCTTGCTTCTAAGGGCACAAAGTATTAGGGGCAGGAATAGGAGACAAAAAAATAGCACTTCTTCCTTTCATGCCTCCAAAACAGGAACATCCAGTTCTTAAGACCTTGAGCATTGAGTTAATTAGCTGTAAAATTAGGTAGCAAACCTAATTTGTTTTATTTTATATATAAGTAATAATATATGATAACATAGCTAAAGATGTTGTTTAAATGAATACTGGGCTAGATAACCTCTCCAAGGTGTCTTCTAATTCCATAATTCTGTGGTTCTAAGAATTTTGTCATTCAGAACTCTGAAAGAGACTCTATCCAGTCCACTTAGTAACTTCAGAAGAATTTTCTAAAGATGCTATTTGCAGGATTATCTATTAGTGAATATTAATGACTTAGAAACACTGCTATGAACATGTGGATCACTCACAAAATGTGTGGTACAATTATTAGCTGCCATTCATTAAAGAATGATTTCAGAAAACATGATGCAGTGTCTGCAGTGAAGAGCAAAGACCAAATCTATTTGGTAATAACCAGCTCAACACCAAGGATACATAAATATTTAATCTCTTTATCCCCAGAGAGTAAATTATATACTCTTGGAGACATTTTCTTTCAGACCTCCGGACCTCACTGAATGCACTGAAGCAAGAATTCTAAATGATTCTATCCTTGTCTGAAATTTAACTTAGCTTCTAAAAGCTCCCAGCATTCACCTAGAAGAGCACTTGTGTGAGAGAATCAGGCTTAGAGATCTTAATTCTCTCATACTGTACATAGCACATAAATTCTCAAATGTGATTATCATGTCAGATCAAAATTATCTTGAGACTTATTAGATCCCCTTTGTTTTCCAGATGAAGTATGATAGATAGTGTCATTGAACTAAGCCAGGAGTAGGCTTAGAATTCAGTTTCAGGGATTTGCATGGAATATATACTCATCTATTTTCAATATATGAAAGATTATTTTTCTACTTTTGTTACTTCTTGTGAACTTGAATGTGCAGGGTGGGAGTGGGAAACTTTGTGCCGATTAAAGGGTAGAAGTTTGGCCTAATTAAATAGGTAATTAATAGAAATGGAGATAGAAAAAGTAAAAGAAAGAATGAGAGGGGAAGAAAGTTTTGATGAAACCCAGCTTGTTCAGAATTAGAGGCCAGGATACAGAGATGGAAGGAGTTTGGTGTCAGCCTTCCTACTGCTTGGTTTGGGAATAATTAGATGCTACTTACATTCGGTGTTTTGTCAGCATGGTAGTCATATTGATATCCTGTGAGGAATCTGCCCCTTAGAGCTCCTACGCCACCTAACACATCCTGGTCTTGCCTGATCCTGGGTCTTATTACACTCCATTGTATTCTTTTCCAGAATTACTAAGTAATAAACTGTCCCAGTGACACTGAAAGATTCAGTTTTCTGGTTTGAGAATTGTTATAGCCAACAGTAAAAGTAGGCCCAGCATCCTCTGAAGATCTAGCCCTGCAATTCTCTTTTGAGAACTCAACTGTGGCTTTGGACTTACCAGTGCATAGGTGAGATGCACTTAATTTCTAGTTTGAGTTTCACTGCACCACCTTTGTCTTTAAAGCCCATATTTATGCCTTCTATTAGCCACACTGAAGGTCTCACTCATAAATTCTGTGGTAGAATGATCAGAACTCTGTTTCCATATGAATTTTCACAAAGAAGATAGAGCCAGTTGACCATATCCAGGCCTTGGACCTAAGCAATCTACTAGAATGGGGTGTACTTTTGGAGGCTACCTAAAGTAGGAAGCCAATATTTCAAGTCCAAGCCAATTTCCTGAAGGAGGTTAAAGAGTCAGTGCCAAAGAGAAGAGATGTAAACTCAAAGTTCAGGGTGTGTGAGCCAAGAGTTAGGAATCAAATAGAACTTGATTGAAGTGAGAGCAGTCAGTAATTATTGAGGAAGGTCTAAACGGAACAATTTCCAAAAATACTATTGGTTGTCCATAGCCCACAGAAGGAGGCAAGTATGTAGGTATATTAACCTTGACGATTCCAGACCATTCATTTTGAGTTAGAGTCTGTGGTAGACAAGCTATTGCGGGGTGGGGAGGGTGGACAATGGGAAGGGGTGAAAGAGGTCGCAGGGTACTAGACTTTGATCTCTTGAGTGCTCTGATTCCATTATTCTCCTATTGCATTCTACAGATCTAGATTAAATACTTTAAAATATAAAATAATGATGTCTAATAAATATGTGTTTATGAACATATAGAACCCTCTTGTACCCCCAGCTGTTAGAAGCAGAATAGGAAAATGTATGTACTTAATTTCAATTTCATTAATAGAGAAAAAAACTTCCAGGATTTAGTCTCTGGAGGAGAATAAGTGTTTTCAACAGCTGTACCTAAAAAACTGTACCACCAGATGGTGCTCACATATTAAAATCATGCTGTTTTTCAAGTGGTTTCCCTTAATTCTCTAGATTTTAAAATCTAAAATGAGATATTTTTTATGTATCTATTTTTGCACCTTTTATTATAGTACAATTTTCCTTAACACTGAAATATAGTGAGTTTCAAATTTAAGCTGATTTGGGAATATATGCTCTTATTATGGAGGAAAAACCCAGTAATTTCACTTTTGTTTTGCTCTAAAGATCTTTTATTACATAACTTTTGATACACTAGGTGAGTCAGAATTTATACTTCTACCATGCTCATTTTTTTCTTTTGTTTCCTTTAAACTCAAGACGGTACAGCATAAACTAGCGGAATTGAAAACACACATATGTGTAACCAGAGCTTTTGTGGACAGCTGTCTCCAGCTGCATGCAACGAAACGTCTGGACTCTCCCACTGCTTCCATGGCAAAATATTGGTATGCGTGCTACAGTAATTAAAATGTGGTGTTTGCTCAAACTGTTATGAAATGCTGCCAACTCTACATTCAGCCTTGAGGGTCTTAAAGGAAGATGCTGTGTAAATGAAAAATAAAAGTAAGACCCAACTTTTAAAAACAGTGCTGAGAAGTCCCATTAAGCCTATTTATAATGTGTTAAAAATTATTCAAATTGGTATTTAATTCTTGCTATTGAAAATCAAATATTAAGATTAGGATAATTAAAAGTAATTAAGTAGTATGGCTGATTAGTTTATTCAAGTAATGATTTAATTTTAAATTATCCGAAAAGTGGTAGCATAATGAGGTTGAAAGAAAACAGTAAAACTTATAGGAGTCTTGAGATAGAGTCCCAGTTCTTTCATTAAATAACTATAATTAAGCTTAATTCTCTCTGTGAAAACTTTTTGTTAACTGTGAAATGACTAGGTTGGACAGAATTTTTCTATTTAAGGTGTTTTCCAGATCTAAAAAAAATTCTTGAAGAATTTACTGTCCCATGAAAAGTTGCACATGCTCTATTAAGTGAAAGGGAAAGAAATGTTCTATTACATTTAGAAAAACTTTCATTTGAATTAAACATGATTAGCAATGGTATTAAAGATGAGTTAATTGAAAAAATACCCCTATAAGGCTCTTTTTTATATTTTAAGACTTGAAAACATATAGTCTAAATCAGATTCTGGAAGTGGATTTGGTTTCTTCTTTTTAAAAACAAACATTCTCACATCTCATTAGCCCAAAACTAACCTAGAAAAAATTCCTGTCATTATTCATTAACTTGTGCTCAGTTCATTTATAAGTGGAAGAGGGGGAAATATTTGGTGCTTTATGTAATGATTCCATAATAATAAAGTTTCCAGGTTGAAAAGTAATGTTGAATTATTGAGAACTTGCACTTTTGGGGGAGAATTTTTTTGACTATGGTGAGAAAGTATAGAAAAATTTTAGGTATTTTTAGAAAAAAAAGGAGTTTGGATAGCTATTGACCTCATTGTTCTTTGAAAATATGAGGTTTATAGACATACTGGTATGTCTCATTGAAGCAGAGGAAGCAGCTAGGTATAACCCAGTAAATATTTCACTAAATACTTTCCAAATACATAAAAAAAAACAAACCATCAGATTCCAAATATTATTGCCCCCAGAGTCTTCTCTGATAATATCAATTATTATATTGTTAATATATTTCTTAGGAACATCCTTACCTGTCCTATGGTTTGAGTTAAAAATTATTTTAAATAGAAAAATGTGTCTATGTTATCTTTGCTTTGTGTTTCCTACTATTGAAAAATAAGTAGAAAAGAATTTTGAACTAACTTATACTTTTATGTTAAGGTGAATAAAATCCAGACCAGTTAGAATTGTAATACAATCAGAAAAGAATTTTTCTCAAGTACTTCACATTTTTACACACACACACACACACACACACATATTTCAGGAGTAATTATCCCCAAATATCTTTGTTATAAGTTTATTATATATGATGGCATATACTTTAATAGTTTACCCTCTTAGGTTTCACTTTCACCTTCAATTTATTTCTGAAAAGTCAGAACCCTAAAATAAATGTTTTTATGCTGAATTTCAGAACTGTGATCTTAAGGTAGAATGTTACATCATTGGAGAAATAAGACATGTTACAAAGGCAAAAGGAACTAGAGGGCTGAGTAATTTGGCTCATCTGGAAAATCCAAATAAAGACCAAATTCAAATCTTTAATATATCCTTTTCAAGCCTAAAATAGCCAAAACCTAATAGTCTGAGTTTTCTACCTTTTGTTTATAGCCTTACCAGAAACCTAGCGAGAAATATAATTGATAAAGAAGATATTCTTTATGTGAAAATATTCAATATGTGAAAATTCTCTTGAAATTTATTTCATATGTAATTTTTTTCATCTTCTCTGGTTGGCTAATATGCCATTTTAATTGCTTGTTAAATGTGTACATGTTAATAATCGTAAATATTATAGTTTCCTGATTGTGAAACACCTCATGGAAATCCATTTTAAATGTTCCTTTTCTGCTTTTTATTTTGCTCATCTAGGGCATCTGACTTACAAAACAGCATAGCTTATGACTGTGTGCAGCTCCATGGAGGTTGGGGATATATGTGGGAGTACCCAATTGCAAAGTGAGTATGGTGGTTCTGTTACACTTTTCTTAATGACATGAAGAAAAAGAAAAATTTCTTTACTTTATACATCAAATATAGAGGGAAAGAAGGTGTGAAATCTTTGCAGTTTTCAACTGACTACAGACAGAGTGTGGTCAAGCAAAAGGAAGCATCTTTATTGTATTGAGATTCACCACTAGAATTTTGTCATTTTTAAAGGAAGTAAAGAGGCTGGCCACAGTGGCTCATGCTTACAATCCTTGTACTTTGAGAGAGACCAAGGTGGGAGGATCGCTTGAGGCCAAAAGTTCAAGATCAGCCTGAGCAACATAGCAAGACCTTGTCTTAACAAAACATTTAAAAAAATACGTAGTTCGAAATATTTTCTCCCATTCTGTGGGTTGTCTCTTTACTCTGTTGATTATTTCTTTTACTGTGGTAGTATGGACATTTTAACAATATTGATTTTTCCAATCCATGAGCATAGAGTATCTTCCCGTTTTTTTGTTTCCTCTTCAATTTCATTCGCCAATATTTTAGAGTTTTCATTGTAGAAATCTTTCACTCCTTTAGTTAATTTTATCCCTAAGTACTTCATTTGTAGTTATTATAAATGGGATTACCTTCTTGGTTTCTTTTTCAGATTGTATGCTATTGTCATATAGAAATGCTACTGATTTTTGTATGTTGATTTTGTATCCTACAAATTTACTGAATTTGTTTATCAGTTCTAATAGTTTTTGGTGGAATCTTTAGGTTTCTCTAAGTGTAAGATCATATGTCTACAAACAACGATAATTTGACTTCTTCCTTTCCAATTTGAATACCCTTTATTTCTTTCTCTTGTCTGATTGCTATAGCTAGAACTTCCAGTGCTATGTTGAATAACAGTGGTGAAATCAGGCATCCTTGCCTTGTTCCAGATCTTAGAGGAAAGGCTTTCAGTTTTCTCCATTTAGTATGATACTTTCTGTGAGTGTGTCAGATATGGCTTTTATTGCAATGAGGTATATTCCTTCTATACATAAATAGATTTTTTATTTCCTTCAAATTAAAGGAATTAAATACACCTCTTTTTATTGTATTACATATAATCTTATCAGTTTGACTCAGTGCTAATTTGTAAATAGTGTCCTCTGCCATATTTCTTCTTTCCCTCTTCCCATAGTCTTTTGCCTCAGTAATCTCCCCATTTCATTTCTCTGTATTACCCTAGAAAGTATTTCCTCTTATTTAATAAGGAATATTTTCAGTTTATAAAATTTTCCCAAGGAAATTTTTGCTTCCTATAGAAAAGTCCAATTTAGTTCTGAATCTAAAAATAAGAATGTTATGGGCTTCTAAAAACTTTTTCTATTTTTTATTTTAATATAGAATAACTAAAGGGAAACATTATCAAACCCACATTCAAACTGGCAGCCTTTCAAATTTATCATTTTGTCAAGCATAATTGAAAACATTTGATATGGTTATAGTCCTTAATGAGGAAAATAAACATTTTTTTAAAAATTACATTAAGAACAGAAGCTATGTAATGGCTCAATGTTTGTATAGTTTAGTTCAGGTTCTAAGACATATTAGATAAAAATGAGGCAACCATCTAGATGGTTTAAGATTAGAATGTGGAGTAAGCCTTGGTTTCTGTTTCTTCAGAATCAATTCCTTCAGGTCAGTAGCAAGCAAAAATTGTAGTTTCGTGGCTTATTTGAAATCCCTGGATTCTGTTTGAGAGACTTATATTCCCTTTAAGAAATAATCACTCTTCTTGGCCAGCTTTTTAGTTTAAAGATTGTATGAATCTTTATTTTTATTTATTTATTTATTTTTTAAGACAGATTCTCACTCTATTGCCTGGGCTAGAGTGCTGTGGCATCAGCCTAGCTCACAGCAACCTCAAACTCCTGGGCTCAAGCAATCCTTCTGCCTCAGCCTCCCGAGTAGCTGGGACTACAGGCATGTACCACCATGCCTGGCTAATTTTTTCTATATGTATTTTTAGTTGTCCAGCTAATTTCTTTCTATTTTTAGAAGAGACGGGGTCTCCCTCTTGCTCAGGCTGGTTTCTTGCTCAGGCTGGTTTCGAACTCCTGACCTTGAGCGATCCACCTACCTCGGCCTCCCGGAGTGCTAGGATTACAGGCGTGAGCCACCTCGCCTGGCCTGTATGAATTTTTAGATTGCCATTTTCTCTCCCTGCATATTACCTAATCCCAATATCTCCTAATATCAAAAAAGCCAGTTAGACACATTAAGAAATATGTAGATGTAATGTGCAGACTTCAATTTGATAGAAAAAATCATTCTCGTTGTTTCTATATCTCCCAGATTAAGCTACATTATTTATTTATATTTCTGTTACCAAATCTTGGTTTTACACATAAAAGAGGTGCTTTTCTCTGTTTTGCTTTTTTGTTTTGTTTTTTGTTTTTGTCCTTTTTAAATAACTGGTCTTCAGCATGTGGGTTTATTTCAGTCTTACACAGTCTTGGGCCTGTGAGAAGTGAGGTTTAAGCTTTGCCATTTGAAGATTTCTCCCCCATGCTAGGAAGGCCAGCCTGAGATAGAGAGCTTCATTTCTGTGTGGTTAAACATTTCTGCTGCTGCCCTTCTTGGTTAATTTTAGTTGATGACTAAATTTAATTAGTAACCTATAAAAGGTCTACTGATCTGTCATTACCTACTCCACTGGAACTTCTTTAATGTGAAAAAAAAAATGCCCAACTCAGTCTAAAAATGTTTCAAAGTTTGTGATTATTGTAGTTGGCTGAAATGGTAGGTAGGTCGTTGAAATGCAGGTGCTGGATTTTGTGGGGAACAACAGAATCTGTTCAGGAAAAAATACATTTCAAAACATAAATGTCTCTAGCTTTTAAAACTTTCATCAGAAAGTACTGAGATTCTAAGTATCCTTCATAATACAGTAAATCAAATCAGTAAATATTTACCGAGTGCTCACATGTTTGCAAGGAACTCTGATGAATATGGAGAAGAATAAGTCCAGAATTGGTCATGTTCTTAGAGACCTGGCACATTTAATTTGTCCTAAACATTAAATTTTTTAAAAACCCAGATTTTATACTTAGGGAAAAAAAGCCTTTGAATTTTGTCTGCTAAGAAAGTCCAAAGCTCAATAACTAGCCCTAAATGCCTGGGCCATCAAAAGTGCTGTGATACAATAAAAAAGATACTTGCCAAAGAAGCAGAATACCTCATCCTCATTCCAGTCTGCCAATTATCTGTTAATGACCATTAACTTCTCTGAATCTCAGTTTCTTTACCTGCAAAACAATAATAATATTTATTCCCCTGATCTCAGGGCTGAGAGGATAAAATGAGATGAGAAAAGATAAAAACAACTATACAGTGGCATGTTTGCTATCAGGGTTATCAAAAGTGAATACCTGATAATATTTTTTGTAGGTTTTTTGTGGCAATGGACTCAGCCACTTAGTATTGTAACCCTACACATCACTGGAATGACTTTTAACTATTTCTAAAAAATACTTGTTAAATTTCTGTAAATAATATTTTCTTGGTGATGGTAGAGGTGGTGGGATCTAAGGGGATGCTGGAAAGTGTGTAAATTGTTTTCTCTTTTGTTTTCTGGATGTAAACTTTTTTAGATAACATTAAAGAAATAAGAAAGTAAGACATTCCATGCATTTCTAAATCTAAAACAGACTTTTAAAGAATGCTATTATATGTGTTGAATTTTACAAAATTAAATCAGATGAAACATACTTATAAATGTTAATTTGACTTTGTAATCTCTTTAAGCAAATTAAAAACAAAGCTATACTTATCAATATCTTAACAGATTGTTAACAATTAGACCAATCTAGGATGAATGTCATACTGGAAAAATGAGCAATTTATGAAGGATTTGTATTGTTTGGATTTCATTAAATGAATGCTTTAATTAATAGTTACCTGGTGAGACAAAATTTACTACTCCTAATATCTTTTATTTATTCATTCAATCATCTTCTGATTTATCCAGAGCTTATGTGGATGCCCGAGTTCAGCCAATCTATGGTGGTACCAATGAAATAATGAAGGAGCTGATTGCAAGAGAGATCGTCCGTGACAAGTAGACATCTGCCCACATCCTGGAATCCTATTACAGTTAATCTGATTTTAAATCTACTCAAGATAAAATATAACCTGGAAAGAGGGGGAAACACTAAACATGTTTTTATATACTCTCTCTTTAAAGAAAGAAATCAAATATAAGATTGACATAGTGGAAGGAGAAACCTTTGAATCCAAAGATTCTAAAATTCTCCAATATAAGATTTAGTTTTTCATATCATTAAAAGGACAAAGTTTTTCTGAATCTAGATGCCTTAGTGTTTCATGTATCTCTAAAATTCTAAAAAGAATAAATTGCTTGAATCTTTAAAATTGAAGCAGAAATAATTTTGTGTTATACTAGAAGAACATTAATAAGAGCACATTGACTTTTAAAGAGAAAAATAAATAGAATGTAAAGTCATGTCAGCTACCTTTTGTTCCAAATTCCCTATAATGGTGGTTTTTACCACTCTGCCCCAGCCCCATGTTTTAAAGCAGTGGAACCCTTTCTTCAAACAAAAGCTTGTGCAGAACATCTGTGTGAAATACTGCTAAGTGAGGGGCTGCTCTGAGTTGAAGCAGGAAACCTTCCTACACTATTGCATCAAAACCCCTAGGACTCAACTAAGCATTTGCCTAATCCCAACCATAGGATGTTGTTGGTTCTCTCAACTACTGACACCTGGGCTTAGACAGATTTCCATTCCAGTTTCATTTATTAGGAGAACACAGAATTATCTGTCATTCTTTAATTTCAAGATACTGGTATATTTCATAGCTATAAAACACATAAAAGTAAAGTGGCTTTTATTTTGCAACAGTGTAATATATTTATTCATTAAATAAATACTTTGTGTCTTCTGTAAACCAGGCTGTTAAAAATACCATGAAGGTAAACAAAACTGGCAAGGTCACTGCTAATAAATAAGTGAATAAACAAATAAGTAGTAATAAATAAGGTAAGAAGTAAATAAGTAAACAAGATAAGTTCAAATCATAAGTGCAATAAAAGAAATAAAGTAATCATTCAAAATTGGAAAGTGAAGAAATGACATTTGATTTGAGACTTAAAAGTAATTATAAAAAATAAATTGCTAATTTGTAACTATCATCATTTCAGTACTTGTTTTTCTTTGTATATAGTGGTGAGACAGTAAATAAAGTAGCTTTAAAATGGAAGTAGATGTATTCTCGTTCAACTTAAAAAACTTAAACATTTTATTTGGTATTGTTGATATTAAATGGTTTTTTAAAAAATACAATCATTACAACTGGACAGAGCAGAGGGAAGGGAAAATATTTTCATATCATTCTTTCCTAGAATTACACAGCTTTGATTTGCTCTTGTGTGGTGGTCAGCTTAGGTTCTTTCTCACATGCATTAAATAACTATGCAAAGTAAATTCTTATTAGATATTATTGTATTTGCAGCTTTCATCTCCCTTCTACTACTGGGAAGTGACATCCACAACCCCCCAGCCCCTTTCCCTTCCAGTCCCAATCTTGAGGGAAACTAGATTTTAGGAATAAAACATCTGGGGGATAAAAAGTAAATTAGTACAGTAGGAAAAGCCTACTGTGTAGAGGTGGACAGACATGGATTTTAAAGATGACTCTGCCATTTAGGAGCCACTGAAGGAAACCTGGGCAAGTTGTTTAACTTCTCAGGATTCTTTCTGGTGCAAATGATGAAAGAAACTCAATTTAAACCATCCTAAGCAACAATTTGAATGCATTGGCTTAAAAGGATTGTGGACTAGCTCATACAGTGTGAAGAACTGTAAGAAGTAGGAGTCTCAAGGGCCTGATTCTGGGACTTAGAACTGCCCGCATTTGTGCTATACCCATTTATTTGTACTTTCCTTTGCAAAGTGGCCTAATGAACACTGTAGAAGAAGTTCATTATGAGTCCTGTAAAAATGACCTTGGGCTGCTTCAGGCCTTCAGGCCTTCAGCACAATGTCATTATAAGGTAGAGGAGAAATGCACTTTGATTGACATTCCCATCAGGAATACGTGGACTGGGGGAAGCAGTCCCTGAAGCACAGCATGGTATTAACCAAAAGAAAGGAACAGAAAAGTCTACTGGGCAGACCTAAATCTATATCTTTCTCTCCCTCTCTCCCTCCACCCCTGCCCCTCCTTCCCCCCAGAGTGATTACAGTCCTCTAGAGCTAGAAATAGATTCTAGTAATTTTTATACGGCAGAAAGTGAAACTATTTCTAAGGTAGGATATTCTCTTGTGGTGATCTCTGGGATGTTTTCTATCTCTTCTAAACCAGAAGTTTTCTTTATCTTACCAACTGCAGTCTTGTTTCATACCCATATCATGGGCTTAAAGCTGAAAGCAAAAAATTCAGTGTGCTTCTTAACCTTTCATTTGGTTTTCATTTCTTAAACAGCTAATCTTTGTGTTTTGTTTGTGTGGCTTTGATTGTTGTCCCCTAGGGAAGAAACTTATCATCTGTATCTCATGCAGTGCTGAGTGCTCAAGAAACGATAAATAATAATAATGCTCGAAAGAACAGGCTAGACCAACACAGCGAGAAAGCAACACTGTGTAAATATTAATGAGAATTTAAAAGCCTGAGCAATTTTGTTTTTTGGCTGAGATTTTTAGGATCATAATTATTGCTTTAAAATTATTCTTGCCCTTTATTTATTTGATGGTATCATTGAAAACTGTTTTGATTTGCTATTTTAAAATCTAACTCTGCAAATCTTTACTAATCTGGTAATTTTAGTAGTTTATTGCTCAAAGTGTAAGATTTCTAGGAGACTGTTTTCTTCATGTCAGTATTAATTTTGGCACACACAGCATTAATTTATTGAGAGTCACTGGAAAGATTTGACATTGAGATTGAGACCAACTGTAGGCCTGTGTCTACTGGTTTAAAATAAATGTTGAAAAGAAGTTCTATTCTATTTTTTAAAATCTCATTTTCAAAAAAAATGTATGGAAAACTTCAAACATACTAAGAAATAATAGTACCATATAATGAACCTCTAGCTTCAACATTTACTAATCAATCTCTCCCACTTTTTTCCTCATGTACAAAGCAAATTCCAGGCTTAATGCTACTTCACGCACAAATATATCTCAGAATCTGTATTTAACTGATGAATTTTTTTTTTACATAGCCACAAGTTCATTATGATACTTTAAAAACTTAAATTTCACATATAATTCCAAGTTCACATTAAATTTTCCTTGATTGTATTAAAAATGCCTTTTGTATTAATAGTTTGTTCAAATCAGGATCTAAACAAGGTCCACAAATTGTATTTGGTTGTATTGTCTCATGTCTTTTATTTTATAACAGTCCTTCCTTCTCTCTTTTTTCCTTCTCTTTATAAATCTTATGTTTAAAATTACCATACAACATTTTTGCCCTTTTTGGTATACATTCATATAGTAAAATTACCTTTTTTGGTTCTCTGGATTTTAGCATGTATAGATTCATGCAACCGCCACCACAATCAGGATACAGAAGATTTTCATCACCCCCAAAACTGCCTCATGCCCTTCATAGTCAAACCCACTCCACACCTGTAACTGCTGGCACTCACTGATCTAATCCCTCATTTTGAGATGGTCATATAAACAGAATCATATAGTATGTAAACTTTTGAGAATGATTCCTTTCTCTTAGCAAAATACATTTAAAATCCATCCATGTTGCATGAGTCAATAGCTTGTTCTTTTTTAGTGCTAAGTAGTATTCTACTGTATGAATTTACCACAGTTTGTTTATTCATTCACCTGCTTAAGGACATCTTGATTAAGGTTAAATCTTAACATCTTGCTAAGGTTAAATACCCAGGAAAGGAGTTGCTAGGTCAGATGGTAAGTGTATGTTTAACTTTAAAAGAAACTGCCAAGCTGTTTTACCAGAGTGCCTGTACCATTTTGCCTTCCTACCAGCAATGTAAGAGTTGCAATTGCTCTGAATCTTCTCCAGCACTTTTATTTTTTATTTTTGCCATTTTGATAGGTATGTAGTGGTATGTCATCATGGTTTTAATTTGAAATTCCTTGATGTCTAATGATGTGGAACAGCATTTCATGTACTTATTTGCTTTCTGTGTATTTTTTTTCGGTGAATTATCTATTCAGGCCTTTTGCCTATTTTTTATTTGGGTTGCTTGTTTTCTTAATGTTGAACTTTGAAAGTTCTTTATATACTCTGGATACTGTCAAGCACAAAGCAAAGCCAAGCTGACAGATTCTGTACCAGTCTTAAAAACAACAGGCTCTTTTTAGACTCAGTTTATTGCTTACATAGATAGTAAAAAGAAGAGTAACTAAAGGTGCCAGCTCTATGTAGCTTTTGTGCAGGGCGACACTGAAACAAAAGAGGCCAGATGACCACAACAAGAATGATGGGATACACTATTGCTGAGGAGCCCATTCTATGATACTGCCAAGCAGTTTTATAGCTGCAGGTGTGCCTTAACCACTTCGGTAGCGGGCTCACCGGCCACGAAACCTTGCCCACAGCCGGCACTCGTAGTCTGCACAGTACTTTGTGCTGTGCATTGACGACGAATCCGTTTTGTTCTTGTGTGATGAGGAAAGCTTTAAAGCACTGAAAGCTTGTTTTACTTTACAGGCAGCTTTAGGAAAATAACTATAATAACTCCTACTAAGGACTTGTTAAAAGGTCACAGATTCGTAGTAACTTATTAGCTGAACATACACACTGCAACTGCAGAGATAAAAGTGAAAGCTTTTGGCTGTCGGCTAAAGTCGACGCTCGGCTGTGCCCGTTCATCTATGGTTGTGGACTATAGTCGACGCTGGTACCAAAGTGGTTAAGGGTGGTGAGGCAGAATGCCTTGTACCTCATCAGAAACCATGAGACAATGACAAACTGTGGCATGATAGCCTCTTGGTATAGAGGGGAGCCAGTGAGAAATAGCTTTGGAGCAGCACCTCATTAGCCCTCCATACTATCGTGTCCTAGGAGGATCACAAGGCATTCTGCCAAGATTCAGTTGCCATTCAAGCCTTGCCTATGTGGTCTATGTGGAAACATGGGAAGTCATCAGGTGCTGGCATGGAGCTGTTCCCCTATAGATACAAGTTCATTGTTGGATATGTGGTAAATATTTCCTCACCTATCTGTAATTAGTTCTTTCATTCTCTTAACAGTTGATTTTTCAGAGCAGAAGTTTTAAATTTCGATGAATTCCAATTTATCAGCCCTTTCTTTTACGGATCATGCATTTGGTATCATGCTCAAGAACTCTCTTTTATTTTTTTTTAATTTATTTTTATTTTTTGGAGAGATATGGTCTTGCTGTGTTGCCCAGGCTGGTCTCAAACTCCTGGCCTCAAGTGATCCTCCTGCCTTAGCCTCCCAAAGTGCTGGCATTATAGGTGTGAGCTACCATAACTGGCCATGTCCAAGAACTCTGTACCCAAACCTATTGTCAAGTTTTCTCTTAGGTTTTCTTCTAAGAATTTCATGTTTTTTGTTATGCATTTAGATCTATGTTCCATTTATTAATTTTTATAAGGTGTGAGGTTTCATGTTGAGGTTCATTTTTTATATGTATATATAGATATCTAACTGTTCCAACACCACTTGTTGAAAAAAGTATCTTTTTTCACTAATTGCCTTTGCACCATTGTCAAAAATCACTTGACTGTATTTGTGTGGGTCTATTTCTGAACTCTCTTCTGTTGCATTGATCTGTGTATCTATCCTTTTATCATGGTATTAATTATGCTAGCTTTATAGAAAGTCTTAAAATCAGATACTGGAATTTATTCAACTATATTCTTTTTTTTTTCAAAATTGTTTTGGGTATTCTAATTCCTTTTCCATTCCATATGAATTTTTTAATCAACTTGTTTATATCTTCAAAAAAAATCTTGCTGGGGTTTTGAATAGAATTGCAGTAAATCTATGGATCCATTTGAAAGGTACTGTTATCTATACTATGTTAAATCTTCCAATCCATGAACAAGGAATGTCTCAATTCATTTTGGTCAATTTTGGTTTTCTTCAGTATTTTGTAATTTTCAGCATACAAATTCTATACATGCTTTGTTATATTTATACTTGAGTATTTGTTTTTTTGTTGTTTTTTTTTGCAGTTACTATAAATTATATTGTTTAATTCTGGATAATAATTGTTTATTGCCAATATAACTGATTATTGTTTGTTGACCATGCATCCTTTTGTTTGTTAATTAAGCTTTCCTTGCACTGTCTCTTTTTGTTATCAGGTTGATTCGACCTTCTAAAATGATTTGGGGATTATTTCTCCCCTTTTCTTTAATGCGATCGATTTGTTGAAAAGAACCTGGTCATTTTATTTTGTAGAATTCCACCATTATTGATTTGCCTGATTGATTTCTTCTAATGGTTTCTATTTATTCCTCTATTCCCCATGCTTCCTATAAACTGATAGTTAGATCTAGAGGCTTGACTAGATTCAGGCTCAATATTTTTGCCCAGAAAGCTTAATAAGCAGTGCTGTGAGTATTCTATTGTATCACATCATGAGATACATTATATCTATTTTTCTCACTTATAGTGATTCTGAATTGATCAGTGGATTCAGATAATATTAGTCTGATACCTCCATAAAATTCCTTATCAACTTTTTTACCTAACACTTTTAACATCCATTGATAATTATTTACAAGACCTATTAGTTCATTAGAAGTTGCAAAAGATGCTTTTCTAATTTTTTCACTCCTTTTGCATTTATTAACTTTAATAAAAAAGAAATTTGATCAACTTTTTAGTCTGTGTGTTCTTTGGGTCCTAAAGGAATCAGAAGCCGAGACTCAGAAATATAAGAGGTTTATGGAGTGGTAACATCTGTGAAAGATAAAAAAGGAAGGAAGTCGTAATCCTAGCACTCTGGGAGGCCGAGGTGGGTGGATAGCTCAAGGTCAGGAGTTCGAAACCAGCCTGACCAAGAGCGAGACCCCGTCTCTAAAAAAAAAAAAAAAAAAAAAACAGGAAGGAAGTCATACGGGACAGGAGAACAGGGCTTCAGACCATAAAGCTTATTTGACAAAGTCTTGCCCAACCCAGTAGGAGAACTGTGGAGCAAAGACGGCCTATTAGAGGAATCTCATATTGGGCAGAAATAGCCAGTCTCTGGTTTCTCTGGCCGACTCAGTCACTGTATCAGGACTGCCTAGAAGAGAGTGGGCTCAGCTCAAAAGCTGCTGTGGAGCCTAAAGGTGTTAACAGCTGAAGGCTGTCAAATAACTGTATCCCTTACAGTAAAATGGCAAATTCTTTCTCGAAGGGAAATCTAGGAGCTGTACCTCCATGGCTGCCACAGTCTAAAATACAATTTGTAAATAAAAGGCAGAATAAATTATTGATTCTTTCCTTTTATCAATTTTTAGAGTAATGAGTAGGTGCCCTAGCAACTTCCAATGGTAATGATTTTTTTAATATCAATACGAACTCATGGATTTTTAGAAATTTTGATGTATTTCCATTAATTGTAGTCATTATTCTTTTTGATACCTATATTGGTTTACCTAAGGCCAGTAAGAACCTTTTCAAGTTGGATCCTATTTTTTTCTCCATTTTATTTTGGGGAATGACAAACATATACAAAAGCACACAGAATAATATAGCGAGCCACTATGTATGCATCACCCAGCTTTGACAATTATCAACTCATGCCCACTCTTTAGTCATCTATCTTCTTATACCCACCACTCTCATGTGTAATTTTAAAACAAATAACAGACATGTAATCCTGAGTAATTTCTGTAGTGTCCTTGCTGTCTGCCACAACAAAATTTCCCATTCCTATCATATACAATTCCTATTCCGAAGCTGAAAGCAGCTAGATCCCTAAGTTTCCCAAAGATCTCTGGTTTATTTTAGTAAGTTTTTTTTTTCAGTTTTAAGCTACTACAGTACCAAATTTTTATTTTTATTTTACGAAATTTTATTTTACGAAATTTCATTTTACGAAATCCCCCTTGAAATTATTTGTATTGTTAAAAATCATATTCTTTCTTCAGTCTTTTCCTTAAATCTAATCTCACCAGAAACTTATCTTAGCATATCCCAAGAGAAGTTATATTCCATTTTACAGTAGAAAATTATATCAGAATGTTTTTCCTTGCAAGAAACAGAAAACCCAAACCAAATTTGGCTTAAACAATGAAGGAAGGGCTTACAAAACTGGAAAGCTCAGAGGCAGGGCAGACTCAAAACTGGTTAACTGAGCAGCTTAGCTTTGTCACCAAGGACCCACTTTACCCGTTGCTTGCCATTCTTTGTTCTATCATTGGTATTGTAGGGCTAATTTTGAAACTGTCCCCTCTTATGGTCATGAGATGGACTTTTCTTCTTCATGTCCGGGGAGACATGCACTTCTGCCCAGAATTTTGGGAATAAGTGCTGAAATCTACTCTCATGGGGCTAGTTTTGCCCACCTCTGAACCAGTGATTGCATCTAGGGAAATAATTAGGGTCTTCTTTGGGACACGGAGGTAGGAGCAGATTTATTCAAAGTACATGAGCTGCATGAAGGGCTAGATTACAGCAAGAAAATCAGGAAAATGTTAGGAAATGGAAATTATGGAATAGAAACCAAATAGGCAACAAACAAATACCTACTGTAACAACTGCAAAGTAGATCCTGGCTGTTGGGTCAATGCCTGAAGATTGTCACATATTAAATGAGACACCATCTCATTTACTACTTTTGGATTCTCTTGCAATTTGGCAGAGCCATGTGGCTAGTCCTTACCAGTGGATTGTAGATGGAAGTAAGGTATGTGTCTTACCCTGTGGCGGCAAATGTAGAGGTGCTGTGGAAGTGACATAAGATCAAAGCATGGAATGCAGATCCAACATATGGAAAACAGATGCTCTGGAAAGTTACCTAACCTGCAGCAGACTTTGTGTGAAGTAGAAATAAACTTTTTTCGTATTAAGTCACTGTGATTTGGGGTTGTTTGTTACTGCACCATAACCTGGCCCATCATGACTGTTAGAACTTTCATATGTTCTTACACATGCTACATAACTGAGAAAATAGAACTGGTGTTACAATATATATGTAACACCTTCAGTGGCCCCATTGCCATGATGCTCACATTTCACATGAAATGAATGAGAATGTTGGAATACTGTTTCAATTGCAGTGATTTCTGACGAGTATTTCTGGATGTACCTGTTTAGTTTAAAGACCTATGAGATTAGTGTAGTGCAAACAATGCTTTCATCACTTCATTCCCTTATGCAAAAATCTTCAGTAGTTCCACCATTACCTACCAAATATGAGCTTTATATTCCTTCCTCAAATTTGCATCAAAGCCTTCCATATTTTGGTCCAAACCTACCTTTGCAGACTTGTGCACCATTATTTTTTTTAATCGCATCAAAGTGTTCAGCATTTTTAATACTCATGGGCATAGCTAAAGAGCCTAAAAAGGGAATGTATTACCAAAAATCTCTTTTAGATGTCTTTTTGTTTAACTCTCCACTCCCACCCAAACCTTGCTACATCTAGCTGACTCTCTTTTAGACATTTTTATTTGGAAACTGGTGGAAACTATTGCCTAACCAACATCTATTGTCTCTTCTTCATAAATAATAATCCATATACTTTTGGAGATGACAATGTATTTAGCTTTGGTTGTATTTTCTAGTCTCCCTTGCAACTAGATATATCCACATGATGAAGTTGTAGTTGTTGAGAAGGACTTCAGGAGAGGTAACTTAGAGGCCTGTTTGCCTTCTGCCCTTCTTCCTGCCTGCTGCCTAGGAAGTGGATAATGATGATTGGGGTTCCAGTAGCCATCTGGGACTATGAGATTACTTTGAGAATAAAATCCAGGGCTGAGAATGGCAGAAGAGAATAACAGAAAGGAGTCTGGGTCCCTGGTGACTTTGTGGAGCCGTTGTATCAGTTCTGGGATATCTACCTGTAAACTGCTCTTACTGCATTTCATTGACTCTTTTCTTTTTTTAAAATTTTTTAGAGATGGGGTCTTGCTCTGTCACCCAGGCTGCAATGCAGTGGTGCCATCATAGCTCACTGTTATGACTTGAACTCCTGGGCTTATCACTGATTCTTAAGATGCACCATTTTTATGTATCATTCAGAAAAAAACAACAACACTGCCAATCAAAGTCATACATTATTTTCTTATTGCAGGAACCCTGAAGTCATTCTGACTTCAGAAATGTTAAGCTATGGGAAAAAAATGTGTCTTAGAATCAATTATACATGTTAGAAGATTAACTCTTGTGTTTTTAAGCTACTGTTGTTTTTGCCTTTTCTAATATATTACACACAGCCTATCTTCATCCTAACTAAGACTATTTTTAAATTTTTCTGCCTGTCTATATTTTGGACTGAAAACTCTTTAAAGTTTCTGAGTCCACCTTCATCAGGGAGCTCTTGTTTTAAAAATAAACTTTATTGAAGTATAATTCACATATAATAACATGTACTCGCTTTAAGTATATATTTTGGTAAGTTTTGACAAATGCATGCACCCATTTGACTTCCACCATGATCAAGATATAAAACATTTTCATCACCCTTTATACCTATCCCTGTCAATTCTCCCCACCCAGGCCCTAAGCAACCACTGATCTGCTTTCTGTCATTATAGGTTAGATTTGTCTTTCTAGAGCTTTATATAAATGGAATCATATAGTATTTACTCTCTTTTGTGCCTGGCTTCTTTCACAGCATACTGTTTGAGTCTCATCCATGCTGTTTTATGTATCAGTAGCTTGTTTCTCTTTATTTCTGAGCAGTATTATATTATATAGATGTATCATAATTTATTTATTCTTTCACAGGTGATGGATCTTGGGATTGTTTGCAGTTTGGGGCTGTTGTGAATAAAGGTGCTGTGGATATATATACACAGGGAATAATTTTTGATTTCCCTGCAGTCATGGGCCAGTTCTGTCCTCTCCAGTACCCAGCCCTGGTTCTAAGAATCTTACAGATTATAAGAATCTTGCTATCTACCCCTACTCTTTGTCTGTCAATAGATACTGGTTAATTAAAGTTAAACCTGTCCTGAGTAGGAATTATCACCTGTAGCCCTGTTGCTTCTCCTATTTCACTTTCTAAACCCGATCAAAAAAAGAATTAAATATACTACAGTATGACAGTGGAGGACAGTTGCCCAAGGCACAGAAATATAGAGGAATAAATAGTACAAGCTCCCAATCTAGCTTTCTATTCTGAGAGGTAGAGGGGAAAGAACTCTGGTTTTGGAGCCAGTCAGGTCTGTCTTCAAATCCAAGATTGGCCATTTATTAGTGTAAGAATATGGGTACATTAACCTCACTGAGGTTCATTTTTTTTTTTCACTTGGGAAATCAGTGTAACACTCACTTTGCAGGACGTAAAAATTAAAGGAATTCATCCATTCAACAACTATGTGTTGAGAACCTACATGTGCCAGGACCTGTGCTAGGCTCTGGGTATACAGAAGTGAGCAAAATAGCAAAAGTGACCGACACCTAGCTTAGAGAGACAGATAACAAAAGAAGAATCAAAATCTATGTTATGTTAGGTGGAAGTAAGTACTATGGAGAAAAATAGAACAAGAAAGTGGAATAGAAAAGGTTGTATTTGTAACCCCTTTGTAGCTGTGAGTTCTTTGAAACTAGGGATTGATCTTTCTCCTGCATCTCTAGCATTTATCACAGCGTCAGCTGTATATTAAATACTGCATAAATGTTTCCTGAATGAAAGGAGTGACTAAATAAAAACCAGTGTTGAAGAGAGAAGTTTATCTCATGAAATCATTGTAATACTGCTTACCTGGACACTTTTGCATGCTTCCAGACAGGTAATAATTATGTCAGCAAGAATGGTGCCCTTTCCTTCTCCTTGTTCTTGCTGGATCTTTAAATGTTCTATTCTTACCACTGTTTTATATTTTTTTCTTGGAAATCACAATGCTTTTAATGTATCTTCCAAAAATATTAAATATATCCTTGATTTTTAAAAAAATTAACTGTGCGCATTTTCAGGCTCTTGCTGAATGAGTAATGCTGAGAACAATTTGTCAAATGGTTCAGTATGTCGATTTTTGTAATAAGGAGCTTTGGTATTCTATAGTATCTGGAAAATTGGCATGTATATGCTACAAATAAATATATAAAAAAATCATGCTTTTGAACAGAACTCAGTGTCAAGGGATAGTGTGCTTAATATGTGGCCAAATGGGATTAAAAACAACAAAAACCCCAGTATTCAGTGTCATCTCATGCATATAAAAATACAGGAGGCCTTACAGATGATTGTGATTTTCTTCTTTGTGCTTTTCTACATATTTTACATCAAACCCATATCATTTTGTTAATCATCTCCCCCATTCCTATTATTTTTAAAGTATCATAAACTGAATATAAAAGAAATAAGAGAAATTTACATGTATGATGGCATAATAGATTGAAATATTTATTTAAGGACTGTAAAATTTGGCAGACTACAGGACTGACTACAAGATAAAAGATACAATTCACCTGGAGTATTAGAAACTGCTTATGTCTCACAGTTGTTTGATGAACAAATTAGATAATATATGTAGTACTGCTTTATGAATTATTAATCGTGCTATTACAAAGCTTAACGTCTATGTCATCCACTATAAACTTCCTGAGGGCAGCCACTTAACGATACTATCTCCCGAAGTATATATCTCTCTCTGCCTAAAGTCTTTTAAAACGTCCAGCTTAAATCCAAAATCTTCCTTCCATCTATCTAAACACATGCTTATTTGACTTCTCAGACTGGTAATTTTTTAAACAACTTTTAAAATACTTTATTCGTTTTTGCATTTATGTTCCCGGGGACTAGGACAGCCCTTTGAATATGGTAAATAGCCAATAAATATTTGTTGATTTAATTGTTTTCACAACACACCATTAGCTTACAATTTTTTATTACAAATGCAATTCGTCATAAAAATTATTTCAGTAATGTCACAATCTACTAGAAGGACCAGGAACAAGTAGTTCATTTTCCAGTTCCAGTCATCTGTGTAATGGATTATGCTTTGTTATAACTCCAAGTCCTTGGATTTCCCCCACCCCCCACCCTCCGTGATCTTATCCAATTAACAAGGTTGAAATAATGGCAATTGTGATTCTGGATCTAAAATCTTAGTGCAGTTCACCCCCTAAATCATTTTATGTGTAAATTAGGTGTTTAGAGAAGCCTGTAATCCGTCATCGAAGAAACTATATTTAGAGTTCAGTTTTTTTAAAAAAATGAGTGCGTAGCTGAGGAAATGCCATGGTGTAGTTTAGTGGTAAGTGGCGCTCTGGGCCAGGTGCGAGACTCTTCAGAAATGTTTTCATGTGTCCCCGGCCAACTATCTCCGCTTAAAACCCTGTTTATCTATTTGACAGCGCTACCGCAGAACGGAGTTAACTCCGACGCTACTCAAACCAGTGTTGTAGAGACTTTAAAATGCTCGCTCTGGCAGCTCCTTTTTATCATAAAACAACCCAGCTGGATCCAAGGCAAATTTGTCACCTACTCAGGGCCCCTCGGGGGTGGTACAGAATTATGACTGGATTTGAGCGCATGGCCCAAATAAACGCAAATGTTCAGAGACGTACAGACTTGACAACTGTGACAAAGCTCTTCAAAACCTGCCCCTCGAACGGCCAGGCGGGACGACCGGGACTTCAGGAGCCCCGAGGCCCCGGCGCGGGCGGCAGGGCGGGAAGCAGTCTGACTTTCCCCAGCGCTTTGTTTTTCCTGTCACCGAGGTACAAAAATAGCAAAGCAGGGGCGGGAAGTGGCCCGGCCGTGTTTTGGTTTTTTGTTCCCTCCCCTCAGGCTGGCACGCGGAAAGGGGATGGAGGAAGCGGGAGCGGCGCGGAACCCGCCCCGAGAGAGCCGCGGCGCCTCTACAGCAGGATTCGGGCGTCGCGCTCCGGCCACTTCCAGAACGCTCGCAGCTGCTTCTGCAGGCCCCGCCCCCTGCCGGGGTTTCCCCGCCACCCGCTCTCATTTGCATGGCGCTGCCCCTCCCCCGTTGCCATTGGCCGGCACCAGGCCACGCCCCTCCCCCCTCCCGACCGCGGCAGGGTTCCATCCCCCGAGCTGCCCGGAGCTGTGGGCAGCCGGCGGACTGTTAAACCGCGGCGGCGGCCGGGGCGGGAGCAGGGCGCGCTCTGGAGACGAGTCAGCGGCGCCCCGGGTGGGGGGAGGCGGGCGGGCAGCTAGAGATCACCTCAGCAGCCCCCACCACGGCCGGACCGAAGGTGCGGCGGCGGAGGGGAGCCAGGGCGCCCCAGCAGGCGAGTGGCCGGCGTCAAAGCGGCGGGCTGAGGGGGGTGGGTCTCCTCTGTCTGGAACGGCTGCAGCGCGGGGAGGGGAGAGCGGAGAAGACCGCCGGGTGGACTTGCGGGACAGGTGACCGACCGGCAGCCCCCTCGCTCACCGAATCCTCTGGGCTGCTGGACTCTGGGTCCCGACACAGGATCGCGCTCTAGGGCAGGGGTCGGACTGCAGCCAAATTTAAACGGCTAAACCTAACAGCCTTGGCAGGAGCTGAGGAAAGGGGAAGGGAAGGGTGGAGGGAGGAGTGGGGGCGGGCCTAGACGTAGGTCACGTGGGGGGAGGGGCTTGGCAGGCCTCCCTTTTGTTTTGGCTGGCGCGTGCGCAGAAAGCGGAACACGTGGTCTCCTGGACCCGCCCCTGGCCTCAGCGGCTGCGCCTCACCCAACGCGGGTGTGGTGGCGGCTGGTTTGGGGGAGCTCTGAGGCGGAGCTGCCTGTATTAGATGTGACCCTTATTTTTTTTTATTTATTTCATACTTTGTTTCAGGTTAACGTTGATTTTGGCGTTTAGAATTCGGTGGGAGGGAGGGGAATCTAGGGGATAATTGAGGGATGGCGTTTCCTATTTGTGTCACTTCTGGGTGTGCTGAGGAAGGGACCGGTCTTGCTGGAAAAATTGAGAGTGCTTGGTGTTTGGCAGCAAGAAATACGAGGCGGTGTTCTGGTTGTTTCGGAAACGACAGGAAAGGAGGAGGCTGGCTTTGCAGCTAAGAGAGCAGGCACTGGATGGACGATCTTGTAATGTTTTCTTACTCCGGGAGAATTAGCGTTTGGTTAGTTCCCTGCATGCTCTGCTCTTCTTCTGATCCAGGAGTATGGAGAGATTTTTTGTTTCTTTTTTAAGCTGTGGGAAGCACATTCCATTTTTGATTCCCCAAACTTAAGTACAGTCGTGTACTGGCGAAATTTAATAGAGTAGCTTCCTTCGCCTTTCCGTAGCCAGTTAAGCGTAACTTTGTGCTGAGTTTGGGTCAGTAGAAACGTTTCTTAAATACTGACTGGATGGGGCAGATTTGTTAGCAACAAAACCAAAGTGAAATGTCTGTGAATACGGCAGACAAAACTGGCAGTGTTTTTGACTAGGAAAAAGTGGTTCTAAAAACAATTCAATATTGGAGAAAAACCCGGTGTTCTGAAATGCAGAATGGCTTGAGAAAGGGTTAGCAGTGAGTGAATGTTTCTTACCTTTCTAGTTATTAGCTGTTTCCTTGGACAAGTCACAACCTCTCATCTCAGATTTCTGTTTCCTCTTGTAAATAGTTTCATAATATAGTCCCTGCCTTAAGAGATTGTTGTGAAGATCGGATGCCTTCTGTTAGTAAAAGTGATTTGTAATCTGTTGACACAGAAATTGCCAAGAAACATGATTTAATAACAAAAGTCAGTTTTTTAGAAGCCATCATGTTGAAGCAATGTAAACAACGAATGAATCACAAATAGGTTATATTTGATTATCTTCAAAATATATTGTAACTATTATTTGATTCTCCCTCAGTTTCTACCTACTTACTCAAATCAGTGTCTAGTTCTGCTACCATTTCTCATAGTTTTAATGGTTAATCTACATGGTTTAATCTATCATGACTTCTCTTTCCCAGCCTTTCTGGAGTAAATTTTTATGTGAAACTCCTCTTAATCCAGGCTAATTCTATCCCATTGACTTCGACGTTTACATTTTTATTTTGTTTCGTGATAGGTGCCTTTTCAAATAATAATTGCATATTTTGTTAAATCTTATTTATTATAAAATTATTTGGAAAATAGAGAAGAGTGCAAATAAGAAAAATAAAAATACTTTGTATTTCTTTCTAAATATTTCTCTATGCATGTATGTATATTTTTCCTAAAACTGGGATCATACGGTATTTTCATTTAACTTTAATTCATAAACATTTCCATATCATTAAATATTCTTTGAAAAAATATTTTCGATAGCTGCTTGACATTACATCATGTTACTATCATATTTTAAGTTTTTCCTATTGGAAGATGTTTGGGATATTTCTAATGTTTTGCTACTATAAATTTTACTACAGAAAATACCCTTTTACATGAATCTTTGAAATTTTCCCCCCTTAGATTTGTAGAAGAGGAATTACTGGGTTAGAGTCTGTTTTTTGTTGTTTGTTTGTTTGTTTTAAGGCTCTTGTAATGTCACTAAATTACTTTCCAGAACGTTTTATTGATTTTCACTGATCCCGTGGTATTGAGCATGCCTCTCATTACGTCTTTGTTCATCGTCCATTATTAGGCTTTAAAATGAAAACCTTGCTTCAATTTGCATTTAAATTTTTTTCACCTTTGTGATGTATCTATTTTATTTTTCTAATTTATTGTAAGATGTTTGAAAGAAAGAAATATATTTCATATTTGACATACTGCAAATCACATAGTGGGTGCTCAGTAAATACTTGCCGATTGGCTATTAATAGTTACCTTTTTTATCTCTGGAAGGTCAGGAAATTGTGTCTTTTGCTTTTTGTCTTAATTTATGAGTCTATTGTTAGTAGTAATAGACTATTATTGTTTGATTCATTACTTTGAATACTTATCTTGTCAGGTGGAGCCTCACTGATCATAATTGTCTACTAAAAGGTCCAGTAATTTCCCATTGTCCAATTGCTGCATTGTCCAAGAACTTCATCCAATTTTGATGCCATTTATTATGATAACTTAACACTATTTCATTTCCTTTACTCATTCATCTGTCTCTATGGAATTAACTTAAAGATTTTACTCTAATCATTCTAGTTATAGCCTTCTCTGACAAAAAGATACCTAGCGTCTAAAGTTTCTTTATTATTCAGATTGTTCTTGATAGTCCAGCTATTATTGCCTATAGCATCCTTTACTGCCCTTTAATCTACCACATACATCTTAGTATGTAATATATAATTCTTGTTTTCGTGATGTTTTTCATGTATTTATTCAGTTACCTCTTCCTATTCTTTTACATTTGTCTATACAGTATTGGATGGTAGTTGAAGGAGACTACGGAAAGCTGCTTCCTTCGGTTTAGAATAGTGTTTAAGGTTGTTCACTGATTGGGATCTTCAAGAGGTAAACATAAGAAATAGGACTGCTTGCAACAGAAGTGACACCTCATGGGCAATTGGCAACCAACTTACTGACTTTAAAGCATATCATTTCTCTTAGCAATAATCGCGCCTCGGATAAACCTCATTGGCTACGATACTGCCACTGCGCAAAGCTTAAAGCATATCATTTCTTATATTTCTACCCTTAAAGTCATTACTGTATTACAGTGCTATAATGGAATATTGTAAGTAATGATGACCCTGAGTCATAAATACAATTTTACATTACTTTTAGTATATTTGATTTGGAAAGGCAAGGAAAGTATATCATTTCCAAGAGATTTCTACCTTTTTTTTTTCTTTTAAATGTTCTCCTGTAGGGATTTTTCACTGAACTGTTTATTCCCTAATCATGTGGGGTAAATAAACACTCAGCAAATGTTAATAAAAATGATAATATAGTTGCCACTAGACAGGCTGTGATAAAAATCTGAAGACAGTTTATAATGGAAAATTTTAATACTGGATGTTATTTTTAGGTTCTTAGAAACGTTTTCACATGGATGTAAAAATTAATCCATTTATAGTATTGAGACTGTTAATATTTTTTAAATGGTAATTAACTTTTTATTCATTCATTTGTAACATTAAAGCTTTGTTTCCAGTACTATATGACAATTCTCAAATGTTATTTTTAATAATTAAAAAAGTTTTTTATTTGGTAGTAGGTCATTAATCAATGTTTAGCCATGTGAAATTAAATTGAAGCCAAAATATATAGACTGAGCAAATGTAATAGTGCACTCCTCAAGGTAAATTTCTGGATCCAAGTTGATGTACACACACAAAAAGACCCTTCATTTATATTCCTATGAGTCATGCACTTATAACTGAAAAGTAATAATTCTGCTTGAAGTATGTTCTGTTTGATGTATTATGTGGCCACCCAAGTGGCTTTATCTTTAATTCCTTTAGTCTTCAAAGAGAATTCCTTTTTAGGCATAGTTTTCAAAGTGGAAGAAGTTCTTGCTTATAAACATCATTGAATACAAAGTACTGAGTTAACCATATCCTGGTCATGCCAATTACCACAGCGTTTCCTGCTGTAAATTGAGAATTCCCATAAAATGGCATAAAGAAATCTTGAAAACACAACACTGCATTTTGTATTCCTACCTCCATTAATTCCTGTATTTTTGAGGAATTAAATTGTACCAATGTGAGCTCATTCTCCTTACTTTTGTTGTTTTAATTGGATTTTTCCTTTATGTGTTATGAATCAGAAATTTTGAGTCCCCTTCCTTATATTTTAGTAATGTTTAAAAGGGCTTCTTCTATTTTGCTGAAAGAATTTATCTTCCTACTCTCTTTCTTACTGTTATTAGTGTGGATCAGGTAATCTGAAATATGTATAAGTCACAAGTGGGGAAATAATACTTAATATTTGATCCTACTTCAGGGTTCTCCTCTCTCAAAAAACTATTAGTAGTCTTTTCACTTTTTATTCACTTAAGGATAAATCTGCTTTCTTTCTGATACTTTTATTCTGTTTTTTTTTTATTGCTTTGTGTTTAGGAGAACTAGGATTATACAAATTCCAATTAAAAGTAAATTTAATGTTTAGGGGGTACATTTGGATAGACTATTTTCCATGAACACTACATGGAATATATGTATGCATTCTAGAATACAAATCATAATCAAAATCTGGAGCAGTATTTTAGGGGATAGCAATTCTGATTTGGATTTTAATCATTAATGTATATTTTCAGGAAGAAGGGTGGTGCTTATCTAGGTTATCAGTTTCAACTCTGAAGGTAGACTAGATCAACCTTTTTTGTTTTTCTTTAGGAAATTTGTAAAAAATTATTTGGAGTATGTGACCTATATATTAATTTCTAAAGGCCTGATTACTCTCTGAACCAACTTAGTAATTTTTGACTTGGTCATTATCTCAATATGTACATGCAGCTTTTGAGGGATGACAGCTTTTTCATGATATCCCAGGGGATTAGATTACATTTAATTAATGCTAAGTTCATAAATACAAATGATTTATAAATATTAAGAATACAGATTAAGCCACTAATAGAAACATTCTGGAGACAACAGGGCAAGGCCTTTAATTCGTAGTATAGTAGTTCCCCCTTATCCTTGGGGGATATGTTCTAAGACCCCCAGTGGATACCTGAAACCACAGATACTACCAAACCCTATATTTATGATGTTTTTTCCTAGACATACATACCTAAGATAACGTTTAATTTATAAATTAGGCACAGTAAGATTAACAATAACGAATAATAAAATATTAGTGGAACAATGGTAACAGTATACATAAAAGTTATGTGAATCTGTGCACAGTCTCACTTGTTCTCTTTCTCTCTCTCTGAAAATATCTTGTACTGTACTTACCTGTTTTCAGGCTGCGATGGATAGCGGGTAACTGAAACCATAGAAAGTGAAACCGTAAATAAAGGGTGGGGACTATGGTAGTATAATTTCAGAACAACTAATAACTGATGCCTTCCTTAATTCATAGTGAGCATTCTTTGGATTAAATTGTAGACCAAACATTAGAATATATGGTATAAACCAGGGGTCCTCAAACTTTTTAAACAGGGGGCTAGTTCACTGTCCCTCAGACCGTTGGAGAGTGCACACTGTGGGCCCGGGGATGAGTTGGCTGCTAAGCAGGACAGGCAGCTGCGGCAAAAACACCCGGCAGGCCTGATACACGTCCTGGGTGGGCTGCATGTGGCCCGCGGGCCATAGTTTGAGGATGCCTGGTATAAACTTAACTTTACAATCCTCCATTGTTTTTGCTGAATTAATTTGATTTTATTGATAATAATGAAATGTAATATAACTAAAAAGAAAAAAATTGATTATAGTTTTAAAAAATGTTTATTATTTAAAGTCATAAACTTTGACTTGTCTTACTGAAATTCTCTCTCTGCTTGATATTTTTTCTGATACTTCTAAGAAAAATGGATATATATTGAGATCTGGATTGTTTACTGTACTATTATTTGCTTGGTGAATTATCTATAACAGTTTTATAACAGACTGCACTTTTTTTGTTTTTGTTTTTTTGCTACCCATAGAATTTCTGGGCTGTGCATGTGCTAAAGAATTTTTTTTTTTTTAAATTGAACTGGAATGTAAGTTGTAAATTCTGTTGTAAAAACATAAAAGGGTAATTTCTACCCAAGAAATATAATTGGTTTTTGAATTATCTAGAACTATTGCTTATTGACAGAGGATCAAAATCAAGATTATCTAGTTGCTTTCTTTGAAAGAGTACTGATACAGTTTCTTAACTTACAGTTTTGCTTTGTAAATTCTGTTAGCTTGATATTTTAGTTTCTGTATGACAAAAACAAGTTTAATTTTTTCTCAGTTTTCTCCCTTCCAGGTTCTTTGAATTCCTATGTCATTAGGGTAAACTCTTTTCAAAAAGAGACCTGTTGTTCCTGAGTATCTTAGGTGTATAGAAAATAAATAATCATCAAAGATAATGATGATGCCTAGAGTAATAGAGTATAGTATTTTAACAGCTGGAAAGACATTTAGATTTAACTAGGATTCAAATATTCCCCTCTCCCAATTAAGTGTATAATTTGAAACCTGAATAATTAGAAGTTAAATATTAATAGGAAGATCAAGATGCTTTTCAGAAAGCTATTTGAGGATTTGCCTTTTCCACATTCTTTCTGTATAGCCTAGAATACTAAAGATGCCTAAAAATATTAAGTAATAGATTTGGCTAAAAAATTGGGGGACTCAAGTATTATAGTTGATAGTTGATTCCTGGTTAGTTAGTGGGACCATATACTTTATTATGCTTTGTACTGGCCAGTACAGTAGTCCCTAACCACATGTGACTATTGAGCACTTGAAATGTGGCTATTCCAACATTGAGATTGTACTAAATGTAAAATAAACACTGGATTTGAAGACTTGACACACATGCAGAAGAGTGCAAAATATCTCATCAACATTTTTTATATTGATTACATGTTAACATAATATTTTGTATATACTGGGTTAAATGAAATTTAAATTAATTTTCCCTTTTTACTTTTTAAAATAATCTAGTAGCAAATTTAAATTACATATGTAGCTCACATATATCTATGGGACAGTGACATTCTACTAATATTTCCTAACTGTTATGCCTTTAGACTCCTTTCATGATAAAAAAGCTCATGAACCTCCTTCCTCGAAATTTTTAAGTAATTTTATCATTTTGGATAGTGTTCAAGAAATACTTATTAAGAGTCTGCTATGTGCCAAAAATATTCTAGAATACAGCAATGACTGAAAACATACAAAACCTACCTTCATACAGCTTTCTATTGGAAAAAAATATGATAAAGAAGTAATTTTTAGCAAAAAATTTTTAAATGAACTATTATTTGTTATAAGTATACTATTATTGTATATAATTTGATATAATTGTAATATAGGGCTTCATTTATCAGGTTATAGTTTGTCATTACTGTTTTAAATATTCTTTCTCTTCTCGTACTGGTATTCCTATTACATGTTACACCTTTATAGTTGTCTCACAGTTCTTGAATATTCTGTTGTGTTTTTTCTCCTCCAGTCTTTGTTCTTTTTCCTTTTCAGTTTTGGAGGTTTCCATTGATATATCTTAAAGCTCAGAGCTTCTTACCTCAGCCATATCCAGTCTACTAATGAGACCATCAAAGGAATTCTTTATTTCTAGAAGAATGAAGAATGCTAGAGGCTTTTTGATCTCTAGCATTTCTTTTTGATACTTTCTTAGAATTTCCATCTTACATCACCCATCTGTTGTTGCACATTGGCTATTGTTTCCATTAGATCTCTTAGCATATTAATCATAGTTGTTTTAAATTCCTGATCTGCTAATTCCAACATTTCTGCCATATATAAATCTGGTTCTCATGTTTGCTTTGTCTCTTCAAACTATGTTTTTTGCCTTTTAGTATGCCTTGTAATTTTTTGTTCAAAGCTAGACATGATGTACTGAGTAAAAGAAACTTTAGTAGATAGAACTTAATAAGATGTGAGGGTAGGGGAGATATTTTATAGTCCAGTGATTAGGTCTGATTTTTAGTGAGCCCTTGTCCCTGGGCTGTGAACTTCATAAGTGCTTCTCAGTTTTCCTTCCCTTAGGTAGGATAGGATGGCTAGAAGGAGCTAGAGTTGGGTATTTCCCTTCTCTCATGTGGAAGGCTAGAGTATGTTGGAGTTGGATATTTCTTTAATTTATATCTAACTTTAAAAAAGCAAGAATTTTCAACAGATTTCTTAAAAATATGCCATTAGTTACTTCTTTATTCTCACCTTACTTGATCTCTCTGGTGTTTGATAGAACTGACTGTGTAGGCTTTATACACTTTTGTATCTTGATTTTATATACTTCTGGATTTTCTTGTAACTCACGATAACTTTTCCAGTCTCCTTTTAGAGCCTATCCTTTTTTGTAGCTCCTCCTCCTTTGCTCAGATAAATGTGAGTGAACCTCCAGGTTTGGTTCTGGACTCCTCCAGGTTTGGTCCTGTACTCCTTTCTCTTTTTTGCATATTTTCTCTTCCAATAAACTCTTCTAGTCCCTTGACTTTAAGTAAAATTTAAATAATCTAACTATGACTTCCTACTTAAACTCTGGACTTTTTGTATAACTACTCTACTTGGATGGCTAATGGACATTTCAAAAGTATTAATAACATTTCCCAAACAAAACTTTTCATTTTTCTCTCCTTCAAACTCTGTCTTCCCAAGTCTGCCTCATTTCAGAAAATAGCACTACTGACCACCCAGTTGCTCAAGCCAAAAACCTCTAGGAGTCATCCTTGATTCGTTTCTTTCCCTTATGCCCTACAAAGCATTGATCATCAAAAGTGTTGTTGACTCTGCCTTGAAACATGTTCTAAATTCATTAATTTTTCTTCATTTCTACTACTACTTCACCTAGTCCAAGCAACCACTACCATCTCTCATTTAGATTACTTCAATAGCTTCCTAATTGGTCTCTCTGCTTCCATTCTTGCTCCATTACAAATCTTGTCTTTATAGAACAGCCAGAGTAATTTTAAAAAAATAAAAATTTCAATGAGATTAAGTTACTCCCTCATATAAATCTCTAGTGGCTTTTCTTTGACTTATACATAAAATGTCCATGGTTTGGCATTTATCTACCTCTCTAATCTTAATAACTGTTTCTCTCTGGCTCATTATGTTCTAGTCCTATTTGCCATTGTTCCACAAACACACCAAATTTATTCCTACTTTAAAGTTTTCTGTTTGTTACCTTTTTTTGCTTGAAGGCACATAATCCCAAATTCTTGGTTAGCTTGTTATTGTCATTTCAGATCTCAGAGCAGATGTCACCAACAGAGAGACTTTTTCTCATCTACAAATCTAAATTTACTCCTACCTCGATGTAGTTATGTTGTATACTATGTTTAATTTTCATAAAAACACTTATTTTACCTAATATTTTCTTACTTTCTTCTGTAGCTATCATTTGCTAGAATATAAGCTCTGTGAGAGTAGAAACCTTATTTGTCATGTTCACTGCCACCTTTCTCTAGTACCTTAGGATAGTATCTGTCACATTTACGACATCTGTCATAAATAGGAATAGACCAAATTGGTGAATGTTTGGTTTTAGATTGACTATTATATTAAATGGAGACTAAAAATCTAGTATCTACCAAAAATAGATAAAATTATTTTTATGACTTAATGTCTATTTCTTCATGTTCTGCTTTAAAAAAAGTTAACTGGCTTATTTCTATACTTTTTGAATTTTTATTTTGTTTTTGAAAGATGAAATAGTTTTTCAGCTGTCATTCACGAACACTTCTCTATAAATAATTTGTTATGGTATGGATAGTCTTTATGCCCCAAATGAAAACCAGATGGCTTTACTTGTAGCTAGATATTCTCACTGTCTTATTTTTAAATTGGCTTTTGAAATACTGGAGACACATTTAAGTGCTATAAAAAAATTGTGATTATATGGAATACAGCTTATGGAACTAATGGAAAGCATCTTAAGGTGAATTTTTACAACTTTTATTTATTACTTTATGCTTTTCAAATCACTTTTCCTCCTCATACTTTCTACCTTTAACCAATCATCCATTATGTGTGTATGTGAAATAATACCCAATTAAGAATAAATACATTTTAAAACTGTATAGTGGTCAAAACCATTATTCATCATTAACCTGAATGATAAACTCAGTGACTTTCAGTAGTATGCACATCTAATTTCTACTAACCCCTGAACACATATCTTCTGAATATATGTATCAGAGGCTCCCAAACTGTTCTGTTTTAAATAATTTTTAAAAGTTTATCTTAATATTTATTTTAATTTTTAAGAAATCCAATTTAGCATTTTTTTTCTTTTATGAATAATGTATTTGGTGTCATGTCCAAAAAACCTTTGCTTAACTCAGTGTCACAAAGATTTTCTCTTGTTTTTTTTACAGAAGTTTTATAGTTTTAGGTTTTACATTTAGGTTCATGATTCATTCTGAAAGATCTGACCGTTTTTATATAAGATATTAAGTATGTATTCAGATTCCTTTTTTTTCTTGCATATAGGTGTTTAGTTATTCCAGAACCATTTGTTTAAAAAAAAACTAGTCTTCTACACTTAATTGTTTTTGCATCTTTGTAAAAAAATTGACCATAGGGTCCGTTTCTGGGCTCACTATGTGTCCATCCTTTTGTCAAGGCCAAAATATATTTGCTACTGTAAATTGATAGGTAGCATGAGTCCTTCAACTTTGTTCTTTTCCAAAGTGTTTTGGCTATTCTAGTTCCTCCGACTTTCCATATAAATCTTTGAATCAACTTGTTGATATCAGCAAAAAGTCTTGCGAAGATTTTGTGTTTAAAATTACAGATCAGTTTCAGGAGAATTAATATCATTATGATATTGAATAATCTAATCTATGAGCACATTGAATTGCACTATTTATTTAGGTCTCTGATTTTTTTCATTGGTGTTTTCTATTTTTCAGTATATAGATCACATATATTTTATTAGATTTATACCTATTTTTGGAGGTACTGGAATTATTTCTGTTTTTAAAATTTCTATTTTCAATTTTTCATTTCTAGTATTTAGAAATATAAATGATTTTTGTATGTTGACCTTGTATTGGTTCTAGGAGTTTTTTTTGTATATTCCGTGGGATTTTCTTTGTAGAGGATCATGTCATCTGTGAATAGAGACAATTTTACTTACTTTCTAATCTGTATGCCATTGTAGATGTTAATAGATTAGAAGAATATGCTGAAATTAAAAAAAAGACAAAAAAATACATTAGAAGATATAGGTCATTGAGTTGATCAAGTCACAACTTGAATCTTGGAAAAATTTTTCAAATGCTAGCTTGTTTCATAATTATTTTTTATTCCATAAAAGTAAAGTGTAAAATGCAAAAAAACAAAAACAAATTTGATTATTTTTGTTTCCTCTTTTTTTGAATTTAGGATACATGGGAATCTACTGTATACTAAATATAAGATTTACTGAATTATATAAAAGTATATAAATTTTGAGACATACACAATTTAGGGGAAGATTATTACAGAAATCTCTACATTTCTTGAGACATTATGTAGTAAAGTAGATATATAAAAAAGGAAAACATCTATAATTTTATCACCTAGAATTAACAACCATTAACAGTTATTTATTTTGCATTTAGTCTTTTTCTTCCAAGTTATAAAATTTTGTATTAATAGTTAAAATGTAAATTCTTTTAAACCATCACTCTTAGTTCTGCTTCATGGAATTTGCTTGATGCAACTACTGTTGCAAGTTTGGTGATACTTTTCTGGTTCCCTTTTTATTCTTGTAAACACACACATACATATATATGTTATTGAGGCAGGCAGACTAGTTGGTTTCCTGTTTTGATGTGGTCCAAAGGAGGGAAGCAGAGGCCCCTTGCTCTAGCTGAGGCTTGCCTGAAGCCCCTTATTCAAGCTGTGGTTTGCCGAATTTCTAGGCAATTAGCAGCAAGAGACCAAAAACCTGCTAACCACAGTTCCTGCTTTAGAGGGCTAGGAACTTTCACAGAGCCCCTACAGGCCCAGTTAGGCTTAAGCTCCAATTTAAGGAGCTTAAGTTAGGCTTAAGCTCTAGCTCCTCCGCGCTTTGACGTAACCCTTCCCTTTAGAAAAGCCCAGTAAAACCAAGCCCCACGCTATCCGCAGGGAATAGCCCGAACTTTTCCTTTCTCTTGTGCACAAGCTAAATAAACTTTTTTTCTTTGTTGCTATGTCTGGTGATCTCTCTTGATTTCTGTCGTGGGAGATAGATTACAATAACCCAGGGATGTTGGTAACAGTATGGCTTTAATTTGTATTATATTTATATGGAACTGTGCTTATATATATTCTGCACTTTTCTTTTGTCTTTTTAACTTAATATTGTTTTTTGAGGTCTCTCTTGATATTCTAAGTTATTCCTTTTTAACTGTGATATAGTATTCCATCATGTTTTATTATCCATATCCATTGTTAGACGACATCTAGGTTGTTTTGAAAGAATGTTTTGCTATTGCAAGCATTGCTCTGTTGTACCTTTGACAAACATTTTCTTCATTATGATCAAATTACTGAACCAATTTATGGTCCCAAGAGATGTGAGAAATCTTTTTTTTTTTGATAAAAGATATCCAGATTTTATTAACGTGTACATGAGGAGTGATTACCCCAGATGTGAGAAATCTTGTTTACCCATATCCTCCTAATAAATGATATTTTCAGACTTAATACATTTTTGTCAGTTTGGTGGTTGGAAAACTGGGCTCTTGCTTTGTTAATATGTATTCCCCTCCTTACCAGCATGATTGAGTATATGTTTAATGACCATTTACGTATCTTCATCTTTGAAGTGCCTGACCGCCCCATTTGTAGGAGTTCTTTATATATTCTAGATACTAATATCTGTCTATTATATATGTTGCACATATTTTCATTTGTAATTAACTATGTGATTTTTTTTATTACATAGAAATTTTTGTGCCTTTTTTTTCCTTCTTGGTCATTCTTGCTAGTCTTTGCAAAGAATCAGCTGTTGGTTTTGTGTTTTTATTTATTTTTTACTTTTTTGAGACAGAATCTCACTCTGTCTCCTGGGCTAGAGTGCTGTGGTATCGGCCTAGCTCACAGCAACCTCAAATTCCTGGGCTCAGGCAATCCTCCTGCCTCAGTCTCCTTAGTAGCTGGGATTATAGGCACATGCTCGCCTAATTTTTTCTATTTTCAGTAGAGACAGGGTCTCGCTCTTGCTGAGGCTGGTCTTAAACTCCTGACCTCAAGCAATCCTCCCTCCTCAGCCTCTCAGGGTGCTGGGATTGCAGGCCTGAGCCACCATGCCTGGCCTGGGTTTTGTGTTTTTAAATGGGAATGAAGGAAGTAGAGTTATAGCTAGCATCTGGGGACGTGCACTGTGATAGCGTGCCTGTTTAAATGACTGTCATCTATCGTGTGTTGAAACAAAAATTATGGAGTGTCATAGTATAAATTATTAGCTGCCTTTACAAACTTATAATTGTTAATGATGTAAAAAATTTTTACTAACTGTTCATGATTCATAATTTTTAATGGTACTGGATTACCTTTTCTTTGAGTCAGAATATATGGTTTATATTTTTGATAAAATATAATTAAATTTGTTTAATTATAGGATTAATCTTTAGTGGTCATCTGGCACAGTCTCCACTATTTTCCAGGCAGGAGTAATGTCCTCTGTAATGATAACTGATGGGTATCCAATTTAGGATAAGGGAAAAAATTACAGATATGTTTTCATGAAAAATTTATACATATCGCAAATAAGGCAAGTTTTCACTATTATGTTACTTTTAACAGCTGTGAAGCTATTTATATGTTTTTGTTTGTAATTCACTTGTCTTACAAACAGATTATTTAGTATATAGTAGTTCTTGTTATTAGTACTGTTCAAGTTGTGAAGATTAAATTCAGAATTGGAAGTTTAGAGCAGTTTATTGTGTTTTATAAAGATAAGTAATTCTTACTTTTGACTGAGAGTATGGATTAAATCACATTTTCAAGTATGATTACCAGATTCTAGGTTGGAATTTTTTTCTTTTGATTCCCACTAAACATTGTCAAAAAATGGAATTCTGAGATGTAATTATATCCACAAATATTTATTGAACACTTACTGTGCTAGGCTTTAATTGGAGTTTGGGATATTAGGCCCAAAGTTAGAATGAAGAATAGCTTAGTCCTTGTTGAGATAATGTTGGGAATTGTGAGATGAAGAGTTTGTTTCCTTTCATATTTTAGTCAGAAACATCAAAATTGTTGCCTTTGAAAAACAGTGGAGGCAGAAAACTTTTTTCTAGATATTTGATCATTTATTTTTACATTATTTTAGGTTTCCAGTAATTATCTGCAGGAATCGCCATGACCCCAGCCCTGAGGGAGGCAACAGCAAAGGGTATCTGCTTTTCATCTTTGCCAAGTACCATGGAGTCTGACAAGATGCTATGCATGGAAAGTCCAAGAACTGTAGATGAAAAGCTAAAGGGAGACACTCTCTCTCAGATGCTGGGATTTCCGACTCCTGAGCCTACTCTTAATACTAATTTTGTGAATTTAAAACATTTTGGCTCTCCTCAGTCTTCAAAACATTATCAGACAGTTCTTTTAATGAGTTCTAATTCTACATTAAATAAATACAGTGACAATTATAAACAAAAAAAATTAGGGGAGCCCAATTGCAATAAGCTGAAAAACATACTGTGTAATGGCAGCAACATTCAGCTCAGTAAAATCTGTCACTCTCATTCTGAAGAGGTCATCAAAAAGGAACCTTTATCAGATACCACAAGCCAGTGCATGAAAGATGTACAAATTATTTTGGATTCAGATGTAACCAAAGACACTAATATAGATAAAGTACAACTGCAAAATTGTAAATGGTACCAAAAGAATGCACTTTTGGATAAAGTTACTGATGATGAGATTAAAAAGAGTTTATTGCACTGTGCTCAGAAGAAAATTGGACCTGGCCACTCAAATGTGCCTATTAGTTCTTCAGCTGCTGAAAAAGAGGAGGAAGTGAATGCTCGTTTACTTCATTGTGTAAGCAAACAGAAAAGTTTACTTAGCCAGGCTAGAAGAACTCAGAAACACTTGCAGATGCTCCTGGCAAAGCATGTTGTTAAGCACTATGGTCAGCAAATGAAATTTTCTATGAAACATCAACTCCCCAAAATGAAGATCTTTCATGAACCTACCACAATTTTGGGTAACAGTTTACCTAAATGCACTGAAATTAAGCCAGAAGTCAACATATTGACTACAGAGAATAAATTATGGGATGATATAAAAAATGGCTTTGCACAGTGTACAGCTGCAGAAATCCAAAGATTTGCACTGTCTGCTACAGGGCTGTTGTCTCATGTTGAAGAGGGTCTGGATTCTGATGCAACTGATAGCAGCTCTGATGACGATTTGGATGAATATACCGTTAGAAAAAATGTGGCAGTGTAAGTGCAAAATTATTATTAGACCTTTTTCTGTTCCAAATATAACAACAATTGTCTTTAAGATATGTTAAAAGGAAATAGAATTTTCTGAAATCTTAATTCCATAATCTTTAAGTTATAACACTTTGGTGAATTTTTAAAATGTTTTATTAAACTTGTGTGTGAATACACACACAAACACACACAATTTTAAAATAAATTACTAAACTGTTCTATCTAGGAAAAACCCATACAGGAATAATATAACTAGTTAGCTATAAGTAAGCCTTTTTTCTATTCTTGAATAGAATATGCTATGGACAAGGCCTAAATATTTATTTAAGTGATCTAGTCAATATGTATAGATGAATCAAAAGATTTAAAGTCTGCATATAGGGAGCCCTTGTTGATTTGGGGAGTTTATCAGTTGAGAGTACCTGTAAGTTGACCTGCTACTTTTTTTTTCCTTAACTATATACTCATTGTATTCATAGCTTTCAGCTTTGGCCTTTACCAACTCAGTCATATTTGCTGAGTTAATATAACTAAGACAAAACTATAATGTCAGCTATAAGATACCTATTGAATGCTCATTATGTGTTAAACACTGTAGATTCAGTTGTGAGCAACATATTCACAATCTCTGCTCTCTTGGGTATTTACGTGAGAGAGAGGTATCTTGATATTTAAAAAAAAAGGCAGAGAAAAATAATTTTAATTATTATACCACGATAACACTCCCAAACAGCTCTAAAGAAACTTCCAAGATGCTGGAAGTGTTCTAAATCTGTGCTATCCAATAGTCACTAAACTCATGTAGCCGTGGAGCACTGGAAATTTAGCCAGTGTTATTGAGAAACTGAATTTTCAATTTTGTTTAATTTTGTTTATAATTTAAATGGCCAGATAGAACATAATTTTTAATCTAGCTTTCAGAGAATCTGTTATTGTTCCCAAATTGATGTGAATTACTGTGTGTATATATGGCATTTTGTGGGGAAGAAGTCTATCGTTTTTTCAAATTCTCCAAAATGAATGAGAATTATTATAGAATTAGAAGCCAAACATTTTTACTAACAAATATAAGATCAGTATATTAATTTTTATAGAGAGAAATAAAACGTAAAGCAAAGTTAACATTCTAGTTTTTTGGTAATTGAAGACTGACTATAATTGAAGTTTGTTTGAATGTGGGAGTTATAATAGTTATTGAGCACAGATTATTTTTCTGGCTGGTGTTGTGCTGGTTACTTTACATATGATATCTCATTAATTCTTTCAATAATCCTGAGAAGTAGTTATTGTTATTCTTATTTCACTTAAAAAGAAACAGACTCAGCATGGTTTAGTAATGTGCCCATGGTCAAAAAGCCAAATAAGTGGTAGAGCCAGGATTTAGCCCATATATGTGTGACTCAAAACCCATGGTGGTTCTCTTATAATATGCTACTTTCTCAACATTGTATCACTGATGCTTATAGCTACAAGAATTATTAGGCACATGTGTTCTGAAAGTCCAGAAATTTATTAATTTTTATATTTATAATACTTTTGAAGTTTTTCAATTTAATAAAATTTAGTAGGTAAACTTAGTAAATTAAGTATTTACATTTTTGTTGTTAAGAGCTAACAGACAGGTTTGTCTCTTTTAAGGTAGAAATAGAAATAAGAAAATTTTGTCTTTCCAGACTACTTTGACCAATGATACTATTTTCATTAGTATCTCTTTCATTGATTTCCTACAGCATTTAGTTTGCATACCATTTGTCATTAAATTGTATTTTGTCCTACACAGTTTGCTAATATATCTTTAAGTCTTAACCATGTCTTAAGGGTAGAAACCACATTTTATATTTTTTGTTAATCTCTTATAGATCAAGAACATCATTGATTGGTCAGAACATTTTGTTTTAAGATTTGCATTTACTCTTTGACTTTAGTGAGAGAACACTAAGCTCAGACATTTGTATAAAACATACACAAATGGGGAAATACAAACTATTGAAAAATTTTTTTCTTATAAAACACTATGCCTTCCATTTCTTTTTTTGTCAACTCTGCCAATTTATTGAGGTAAACTGAAGTAAAGTAGCTTGGAAAAAATTGGGTTCTGTTTTAGAAGTTTATTTCTCATACTCTCTTTATTTTTCCCTCTAGTTGACTAGAGGGGCTTCAGGGACTCTAGACATACATTTTAGGAAAATAATGAGTCTAAGAAATTTAAATCAGTTCTTTAATCAGTTCTTTAAGATATGCTTCGAGCCTCTTGCATTATTGACCTTTTAATATTATGATGCCTTGATTATTAAAGCCTATGTCTATATTTCTAGAGGCCAAATAAACTTTGTTTTAAGGCCAAACTCATCTGATCTATATAAATCAATAGTACTAAATTTATATAATAACTCTTTGAATTCTTTAATTCACTGAATTGATACTTGTTTTGGTTGACTTGGTTTTGGGTTTTTATTTTATTTGCTACTTAAAATCTGTTCAACATTTCTTGATTTCACACATCTTCCCATATATTAGATATGAAATTTTGTTTTGAATATTTTTACTAATATAATTTCTTGTGGGAAAGATTGTACCTCAACATTTTATTAATTTTGAAGTTGACTAAATTTCTAGAACAAATAGCACAACTTTAATTATTTGTATCTTTAGGTGTGAATATAAAAATGATTTCTGTTTTTTTAAGTTGGAATTAATCAGTTCTGTTTTAGGTTGTTAAATTCATTTTTAAATTTAAAACATTTATCCTGATAAGTTTACTTTCCTTCTGTTAAGTTTATTTTTATTATTTTCTTCTCTGCATCTGTGGAAACTCACTTTTTCAATCTAAATGAATATTTTTGATGTATAAGCTTCCGAATTAAACCTTAAATCTAAATAGCAGGTAAAAAGATACATTTTGTGAATCTAAATTTTTAAGTGAGTGCCAACACAATTAAATTTTCATGTTGAATATGAAGAGTTCTCAACTTATAAGCTCCAGAGTGTTAAGTACTAAAGTTGACTTCAACTTAATTTTAAGCAACATGAGGGCTTCTAGTATTTCCTTTTAAGAAATTGGATAAATAAAAGTAGGAACTCAGTGTGAGATTCAAAGGGTAAAGAGACTGATAACATTCCATTAATAAATTTTAAAGAAGAGTAACTTTGTATTTGTATAATATGGAGTTTACAAATTGTTTTTGCATTTATTACCTTTTTTATTTTCCACACTTCTGACATAGATGGGAGAAGTTTGATTTTATTTATTTTATTTTACTTGTAAGGAAAACAAAAAAATGAATGAAAAATAATTCTAGAGAACTTGCAAATTGATACTTGAGTGAAGAACCTTTTACATTAGGAGAAGCAGAAATGAAGTAAAGGGCAGCAATTCAAAAGTATAATTGTGAAATCTTTACCAGCTAAAAATTGGTAAAGAAATATTTTATACTATAGCATGTGAACATCTTGGAGGAAAATAATACTTCAGTTAAAATAAGTTCATTCATTTTTAAAAAGACATTTTTTTCAAGTAATGTGATTTTAAAAGATAACATGTTTACTATATTTTCTCAGTGTTATAAAGTTAGTTTATGGCAGAGCTGGGATGTTAGCTAACTTCAATTTTAGGCTATACTACTATATCTAAAGACTTTAGCTGGCTTAGGCCAAAATTAAGTTGACTGAGACATTTTTGATGTTCAGGTCACCAAAAGAAAGCAGAAAAAGTGTTTTGTTTATTTTAACTGGAAAAGGAAAATTAAGGTATTACTTACTATAAAGTTGACATTTTTCTATGAGAAAAGCATCACATTGCTTGTATATGGATACATTTTTAAAAATCTTCCTCTAAATCAGTGAATCATAATCCTTTCTTCTTCACCCCAATATATCAGGGGATGACTAAATTAAATAATTGTTTTTATTGTCTTGATTTTCACAGGATGGGGAAAGACGCAGAAACTCATTCTTTTGGACCATGTTGTTTAGAAAACTCTATAGGTGATTATAATATAACTAATTTTCCTTGAAATTGCTATATAATATGTATCACTTAAAAGTTTTATATACTTTTATTTTAAAATAAATCACCTTCATAGAAGAAACAAAATGGCAGTTATGTCCTATATGGGGAAAGCAGAACAGTAAAGCCCCTTTGGAGTAGTTATGCAGTACGTAATTTTATTTCTCAGAAGGAAATGACCACCTTTGTTTTCCTAGTTTTGACAAGAAAGTACAGCTCGGGAGAATGATACCATCAAGATAGCGGAGTAGGAGATATTAGCCTTCATCCTCCCACAATAAACAAGAAATAGACATCTATCCGTGAATGAAAATCATTTTGGGAGGGCTCAAGGGTCCAAGTAAGAACCTAAAGCAACACCGTGGAGCAAAAAACAAAAAACAAAATGGAGAATAAGTACACAGAAAGTGTAGCTGAGGAGATCAGCATACATGAGACATCTGGAGAACAAAGAAGGTGGCCAGGAGCTATCAGTATCAGGCATGTGATGGGTGCCACCCTGGTCATCAGAGCCTGCTCTGCAGATAGCATCAGCATCTTTAGCCACTGAAGTGACCAACAGCCATCACCACCACAGACCCTCCAGAAGAAGATACTGTTGCCCCACCCCACCACCACCAATAAGGAGCTGCTGTTGTGCCACTCCAGGATGAGGGCCACCATCCTCCCAACCCCACATGCACCCCAGACTCCAGAGCTTCAACTGCCCATGCATGCCAACACATAAGACCCTGGCTTCAGGGCTGCTCCATACTTGTCCACATTCCAGACTCTGGCCCTGTGGTCATACCACATGCACTCTCACCTCAGACATGAGAGCCATCACTGCTATAGGCTAGCCTTTCCCAAAGCCTAGAAGCCTGGGGTGCTCTGCATGCACCTGTGTTGCAGACATTAGCTCTGTTGCCACTCTTTGAGCACTTGTGCTTCTGACATCTCAGTTACCACCATAGCACACTAGCCCACTCCCCAAAACCCAGAAGCCTGTAGCCCGTCATGTACCCATGCTTCAAAAACCAGAACCACTGCCACTATGGGTTAAACTGTACCCCAGGCCCTGGAGCTGTGGTTTCTCTGTGTGTCTGCACTCCAGGTACTATGTCTGGTGCCACAGTGACTAAGCCTGTGCCCTAGACCCTGGAACCACTGTAGTCCTGTTTATTCTGGTGCTTTAGCACCCTGGCTACTCCACAAGCAGTCACATCTTACACAGTTACCAATGTTGCATCGAGGACACCTGCATCTCAGATGTGAGTGCCACCTCAGCCCCTGACCCTGGAGCAGTAGTTTCTCCATGAATGCCTGTCCTCCAGATCCCAGCTCAGTGGCAGCTTCACAGATGCCCCACATGAGACATTATTGCCACCAATGCTGCAAGCCATACCCAGTGCTAAGAGAGCTTCCCTTGGCCACAGCTTCCCTGGTGGGAGAATAAGAGATCAGGAGGACCCCATGAGCCTTCATGACCGAAGTACGCAATAGCCTTTGCTGCCTCGTTAGACACTGACTACTGAGGACCCCTACCGTCTTTGCCAGTGCCAAAATCATTTTACAGAGCAGTACAGAGATCATACTGCCGTGCCTTCACTGGAGCCAGAACTGTCACACATCACCCAGCTTGTGTCCTTGCACCCACCTTTCGGTGAAAGACTTTACTAATCTCTAAAGTCTGAAAGAGGTGACTGCACCATTAAGAATGCAGACATTAATGCAAAAAAACAAAAAACATGAAAAGTCAAGGAAACATAACACCACCAAAGGAAAACAAAGGAAAGTAATTTTCCAGTAACTAACCCCAAAGAAATAGATCTATGAATTTGCCTGACAATTAAAAAATTCTTTTAAAGAAACTCAGCAAACTACATGAGAACACAGAAATACAACTCAACAAAATCAGGATAACTCTGAACAAAATAAGAAGTATAACAGAGAGACTAAAATCAACAAGCAGAAATTCTGGAGCAGAAAATAAAATGAAGAAAATGAAAAATACAATGGAGAGTATCAACAGCAGACTTGATAAAGCAGAAAGAATCTGTGAACTCAAAGGCAGGTTATTTTTTTGTTGTTGTTTTGAGACAGAGTCTCTGTTGCACGGGCTAGAGTGCCGTGGCATCAGCCTAGCTCACAGCAACCTCAAACTCCTGGGCTCAAGCAATCCTACTGCCTCAGCCTCCCAAGTTTCTGGGACTACAGGCATGTGCCACCATACCCGGCTAATTTTTTCTGTATATACTTTTACTTGTCCAGGTAATTTCTTTCAATTTTTTTTAGTAGAGACGGGGTCTCACTCTTGCTCAGGCTGATCTCAAACTCCTGAACTCAAATGATCCTCCTGTCTCAGCCTCCCAGAGTGCTAGGATTACAGGCATGAGCCACCACACCTGGCCCAAAGGCAGGTTATTTGAAAATATCTAGTCAGAGGAAAAAAAGAATGAAAAGGAAAGCCTATGTAATTAATGGAACACCCTTAAGAGAGCTACTGTTCTCATTATAGCAATTGAAGAATGGAGAAGGGGGTAAAAAGTGTGGCTTGAAAAAGCTAAAAAAATAATGGCTTGAAACTGCAAATCTGGGGACAGATATTCACATCCATGTAAAGGAAGGTGAGAGGTCTCCAATCATATTCAAATCAAAGATTACACCAAGATATACCAAAATTAAAGTGTTAAAAATCACAGACACAGAAAAAAAAATCACAGACTCTTGAAAGCAACAAGAGAGAAGATTCTCACTTACAAGGGAACTCTCAGGAAGCTATCTGCAAATTTTTCAGCAGAAACTTGGCAGACCAGGAGAGTGTGGGATAATATATTCAAAGTGCTGAGAGAGAAACAAAACAAAACAAAACAACCAAGAATATGTTACCCATCAATGTTGTCATTCAGGAAAGAGAGATAAGACTTTGCCAGACAAACAAAAGCTAAGGGAGTTACATCACCACTAGACCTGCCTTACAGGAAATGGTAAGACAAAATTTTCAAGCTGCAAAAAAAAGAATGCTAATTAGGAACCTGAAAACATGAAAGTATACAAGTCACTGGTAAAAGTAAGTAAATAGTCAATTCAGAATACTCCTAATACTGTAATGATGGTGTGTAAATCACTTATATTTTTAGTATGAAGTTTAAAAGAGAAAACTATTAAAAATTATAGCTATAATAATTTGTTATAAAATATACAATACAAAAAGATATAAATTGTGACATTCAAAACATAAAATAGGAGGGGGAGTAAAAGTATAGTTTTTGTATGTGACTGAAGGTAAGTTATTATCAGTTTAAAATAGACTCTTAAAACTATTAATATAAGATTTTTTTTTTGTAAGCCTTGTGGTTACCAAAAACCTATAGTAGGTACCTAAAGAATGAAGAGAAAGAAATCACAGCTTACCACCACAGAAAATCATCAAATCACATAGGAACACAGCAAGAGAGGAAGAAAATAACAAAGCATCTACATATAAAAATCAAAAATAATGAATCAATGACAATAATAAATCCTTACCTATCAATAATTACCTTAAATCTAATTGGATTACATTCTTCAATCTGAAGACATATTGTCACTGAATAAGTAATGATAATAAAAAAGACCCAACTATATGTTCTTTATAAGATACTTCAGATGGAAATCTTTAAGGACTTCATCAAAACAGAATTAATTAATTCAGTAAAGTTGCAGGATTCAAAATCAACATATAAAAATCAGTAGTGTTTCTATATGCTAATAGTAAACTGTCCAAAAAAGTAATCAAGAAAACAATCCCATTTATAATAGCATAAAAATGAAAGACTTAGGAATAATTTAATCAAGGTGGTGAAAGATCTGTACACTGAAAACTATAAAACATTGATGAAAAATATTGAAGAAGACACAAATAAATGGAAAAATATCCTGTGTTCATGGATTGGAAGACTTAATATTGTTAAAATGTCCATACTACCATAAGTGACTTACAGATTCAGTATAATCCTTATTAAAATCTCAATGACTTTTTCCACATAAATAGGGGAAATCCTAAAATTTGTATAGAACCAGGAAAGACCCAGAACAGGCAAAGCAATCTTGCACATAACGAACAAAGCTTGAGATACTATACTACCTGATTTTAGAATATATTACAAAACTATAGCAATCAAAACAGTATGCTATGGAATTAAAAACACATATGTATATACCTGTGGAACAGAATAAAGAACTTAGAAATAAATCCACACATTTGTGGTCAACTATTCTTTAACAAAGTTGCCAAGAACACACGATGAGGAAAGGACAGTCTTTTCAGGAGTGTTGAGAAAACTATATCTACGTGCAGAAGAATGAGATTGGACCCTTATCTGACTCCATACCCTCATAAAAACTCATAGTGAGTTACAGACTTAAACATAAGACCTGAAACTGTAAAACTACTACAAGAAAAGAGAGGGGAAAAGCTTCTTGACACGTGTTGGCGCAGAATTTTTGGATATGCACTCCAAAGCATGGAGAACAAAAGCAGAAATAGATGAATTGGATTACATCAAGCTATAAAACTTCTGCACAGCAAAAGAAACAATCAGCAGCTTGAAGAGACAACTTACAGAATGAAAGAAAATATTTCCAGACCATACATCTGATAAGCGGATAAAGTCTAAAGTATTAATATATGGAAGTCAAACAACTCAACAGGAAGAAAACAACCTAATTAAAAAATGGGCAAAGAACCTGAATAGACTTTTTTCTAAAGAAGACTTAGAAATGGCCGACAGGTTTATGAGAAAATGTTCAATATCACTAATCATCATGGAAGTACCAATTAAAACCACAAGGAGAAATCATCTGACCCCTGTTAGAATGGCTATTGTAAGAAAGACAAAGAATAACAAGTGTTGGAGAGGATATAGAAAAAAAGGAAACCCTTGTACACTGTTCATGGAAAAGTAAGTTAGTATAGACATTCTGGGAAATAGCATGGAGGTTTCTCTGGAAGTTAAAAATAGAACTATCATATAATCCAGCAATCCTACTTGTGGGTGTACATCCAAAAGAAATAAAATCATTATGTCAAATTGATACCTGCACTCCCACGTTCATATTCATTTCTAATAGCCAAGATATAGAATCCATGTAAGTAGTGTCCATGGACAGATGAATGAATAAGGAAAATGTAATGTTTGTATGTGTGTGTATCAGTTACATAGGAGGAATAATTTCTGGAGATCGATTGTCAGCATGATAACTATAGTTAATATTATTATGTAAAGAAATTCACTGACTTACAACGGTTCAACTTACAATTTTTCATCTTTACAATGGGCTTATTGGGACACAACCCAGTGCATTTTTGACTTATATTTTCAGTGTTCTCACTATAAAAAGTGTTAAATGTTCTCACAATTAAAAAAAGTATGTAAGGTGATGGATATGTTAATTGGCTTGATTTAATCATTTTCAATGTATTATATGAAAGCATCATATTGTACACTTTAAATATATACAATCTTTATTTGCCATTTGTACCTTAATAAAAGCTAAAAAAAGATTTTAAAAAATCATGAACACAATTTTAAACTTTCTAAGACAAATCTAAACACTGCAAATACTGTTTATTTCTAAAAGTGGTCTTTTTATAGAATTGATGTCATCAATACTGTTTTTAAAAACAATACATTTTCATATCTTAAAAAAAAGCATAGGTCAGGAAGGTGTATTTACACTTTCAGTGTAACATTTGGATTCCCAGTGCATATTTTTATCACATTTTAATGTTTCTAAAAGTGATATGTACCCTATAATAGATATGTACAATTAATATTATATTATTCCCCCACCCCAGGGAATTCTGTTATTAAATTGATGATCTATCTTGAAATCAATGACATATTGGCATTGAGGAAATGCAGTATTTCAAATTCCTGCATGTAAACATCAGTATCATTTTAAGTAACATACTGTATATTATCTTTAAGATTGTTGAAAATAATTTTCATTTAATGCTTAGTGATATTTTTAAAATGCTTGCATTTTGTTCTGTTACATCTTTTTTTAAATGTGAATTAGAGTATGTATTTGCCATATAGGGGAATGATGTCAATATAATGTGGAATTTTACACACAGTATGTATATATCCACAATGTGGATTGTTTCTAAACCATTTCAAACATGTTAATGCTTTCAAATGATTAGGGTCAAGCTTTTTCACAACTAAAGAGAAATCCTTAGCAGTATATTAAGATCTAAAGAAAATGCTGGCCGGGCATGGTGGCTCACGTCTGTAATCCCAGCACTCTGGGAGGATCGCTCAAGGTCAGGAGTTTGAAACCAGCCTGAGCAAGAGCGAGACCCCCTCTCTACTAAAAAAAATAGAAAGAAATTAATTGGCCAACTAAAAATACATAGAAAAAATTAGCCGGGCATGGTGGTGCATGCCTGTAGTCCCAGCTACTCAGGAGGCTGAGGCAGGAGGATCTCCTGAGCCCAGGAGTTTGAGGTTGCTGTGAGCTAGGCTGATGCCACAGCACTCTAGCCCGGGCAACAGAGTGAGACTCTGTCTCAAAAAAACACAAAGTGTTGAAAATTCTATAGAAGTACCCTCGTATAGCTAAATAAGTTGATGGTTTATTGGTTTCAATAATTGCTATATATTTCTGTATTTTAGAAGATCTGAGGAAACTACAAGTTCAGTTGAATATGCTTTAAAGACATTTCCCTGTGTTAAAAATAAATTGATTAATAAAAAAGGCTATCTCTAGGAGATATTTTTAATTTTTATTAAACTGTTCTCTATTAGAACTGAATGTCTTCAAGGACCCACATCAAAGGAAGAAGCATGAGCCCCAGGATATAAAGCTCTTAAAGCTTTATATCAGCTTTATAACAGGTGGACTGTTTTATTTTAGGTACAAATGCCAATGGAAAGTTAAGATTTTTATAAGGATCATTATTGTTTTGTTAGAGCTCAGATTTTAAAGCGCCATAGGTTTTGAGTGGTCTGGCACTAACTATTTTCACTGTTAAGTCCAGCTATTTTTATTTTGTAGAACATGAGGTTTTTCAGGAATGCATATATGGTGTTACGGCACAAACGCCTCTACTCAATTCTGGCTTAGTGGTAGTCACCTTTTTGAGCAACAGGAGTAGTTTGAATTACTCTTTATCTTGTTTCTTTTCAGGGCCCATTATAGTGTTTGACAGAGCCAACACTATCCCATTTGCGTGCATTAGAAAAAGATTTTCCTTCCTCTGAGCAGATTTTGGTCTGTAATTGCAGGGCTTGGAGTACAGAACTCTTTTTGGATTTTATTAATAGTTCTGCTTGCCCTTCCAGCCAGGCCCTTGTGCAGTGTTTAGTTTGAAAACACTACATGGTTGCCTGGCTTCCTGAACAAGAGACACACACACGCACATACACATGCATGCACGCACACAATGCTTGTTGAACTGATTGTTCCTTTAGCAAATAAATATATTTTTATTAGTTTAACAATTCATTTACAGTATTTCCTTTTAAAAAATATATCTCTAGTTTTCAATGTTTGATGTCATACAAGGGATTTTACAAACACATTTAAGGCTATTTAATAGACAATTAACTTTCAAAATCCTTTCCATATAAGAGAAAAGGGGTAGTAGTGATAGGGTGCATAAGTATTCCCAAACTTCTCTTTTTTTTTCTTTTTCTTCCTTTTTTGGGGTGGAGGGATAGTAGGAGAACAAGACTAAATTTGTCCATCTGATGTATGAATTCTTTTAAACTAATACTGAAAATTTCAGTTTGGGCAGTTGACACAGTAGGTTCTGCCAGAGTTCAAGCAGAATCGCATAATATATCAAGATGTGTTTACTCCCTTTCATATATACTTCCTTTTGGAACCCTTTTTATGTTCCAGTCTTAGATTGTCCTCAGACATCCTAAATCACACCCTTTAATTTGTTTTATCTTCATGCTAAAATACCTAGAGTTCACAACCGTCTATTTATTTATTTTGATTTTTATTTATTTCACAAATGTGTGTGTATATTTTTACAACTAGATGGCAGATTATATCAATAAGGCTTTATATCAATAAGGCTTAATTTTCTTAAAGACAATGAACATTTTATAAGAACTTGTTAATCCAAATGATCCTAATGGCATAAAATATTTTTGAGGGAGAGGTATATTGGTTAAGCTATCCTAACACAGAGACCTCAACATAAATATATAGAATTTATTTTTCTTTCACTTAACAATCAAGAATTAGATATGTTTCACAGGGTTTAGCAGAGACCTGTTGGCTTTGCTGTCCTCTAGGATGCTACTTTTGCCTGTATTGTTGAGATTCTCTAATACTTCATGTCATTTCCATACTTAATCATTTTAAGGACTTAATCATGTCCCAGTCATTTATAATGGCCAGATCCAGAAGTTGCACACATCATTTTGATTGACACTTGGCTGACATTTTGGCTTCTTGTCAAGAACTTCATCACAAATAGTCAGACCTAACTGAATTTAAGACTGGGAAATAAAGTCTCTAGCTGAGCTGTCAAGGACTCAGATAAAACTCAAAGAGTCCCATTATCCAAATAGTATAAGAGAATGGATATTAGGGGAAAACATGCAGTCTGTTCAATTTGCCTCTTTGGCCACCCAAATATCCATGTACTTCTCATACATAAAACATACCAACTCTTCAAGTATGATAAGCCAAAGTCATATTCAGTGGATGGAGTAAAGACCTTTCCATCAGGTCCAGATGTGGTTCTTTATGATATGGTGACCTATAAATTGATAAGCAAGTTTTTTAACTCTCTTGACCTCTTGCTGCCTGTATGTATGATGAAGTAGGGACAAGAAAACCACAATAAAAACTTGCATTGGGAAAAAAGAATGGGATGGATATACATGACAGTTACTGGTCCTTATAATAATAAGACTTATTGCTCTGGCAGTGAAACAAGATCTTACCAAACCCCTAATTTTGCTTTCTGAGAGAAGCTCCCTTGTTCTTTGTCCCTGACTTTACTCTTTGAGATTTATTCTTTGTGCATTATTCTTTGTGATTATATTTGAAGTGGGTATTTACCCTTATTGGAGGCTCCACTGGCTGCATTCTCACCCTGCTTTCTCTTGGGGCAGATTTGGCTCCTAGGGGAAGTTTGTGTTAGATTTTTGATAATAGAGTACCCTCAGAAATGTAGGTTTCCATTCTGTTTTTCTCCAGTCAGTTATATGTGAAAATACCACAGCCACAGATCTTATTTGGTCATAGTTGTTAAGCCTACAGACTTGTTAATTTACTAGTTATTTTCCTTAGACCATCCACTGTCCCTTATTTAATGACCACCTAAGTGTAATGGCTACTCTATACCTACTCTAACAAAGCTTGAAAGTAAGCTAAAATTGATGAAGTTGAACAGCAAATAATTTAATAACCTGCCAAAACAAAACATCATTCTTTAAAGGAAGACCACAAAACCCATACATTCAACAATGTAATATTCCTATACCTATACCTATAGTATATGTATTTATATAAAACCAGCTACTAGACATTTGTTTATATACTTATACATTAATATATGTGTCCAAGTATTAAACATGCAAAGAAACAGAAGAAAAATCATCATTAGAAACAGACCTGGAAATGACAGAGATGATGAAATTAATCAGCAAAGATATTGAAATATCTATTGTAAATATGCTCAAGGACTTAAAAGGAAAACATGAACCTAATGAGAGAAATTTAAGATGTCATAAAGAACTATTGAGCTTTCAGAAGTGAAAAATAACAGTTTCTGAAATGAAAACTTCTTCAGCTTAACAGGAGAATAGACATTCAAAAGAAATGGTTAACAAATAAAATAAAAATCACTGCTGACTTCTCACCAGAAGTTATGTAAGCCAGAAAAAAAATGGAATGATATATTTTACAGCGCTGAAAGGGGGAAAAAAGTCAACCTAAAATTCTCCGTTCAGTGAAATATTTTTAAAAACAAGACAAAATTGCATTTCCAAATAAGCAGAAACAGAGAAAAATTGTCAGTATACATGCACTAAAGAAATTTTAAAAGATGATCTTCAGGCTGAAGAAAAACATACTGGGCAAAAATTTAGATCTACTCAAAGAAAAGAAGAAATAGTAAGAAACAATAAATACATGTGTCTAAAATTTGTAGAAACTAAACCACACATTTCTAAATAACTCATGGATCAAGAAGAAATCACAAGAGAAATTATAAAATGTTTTGAACTGACTGATGTTAAAATACAGCATGCCAAAATTTGTAGGATCTAGCTACTTAATTACTGAAGCAGTGTTATTAGGAAAATTTATGCCTGTAAGTGCTTATATTTGGAAAAGAAGAATGATGTAACGTCTGTGGTCTAAATGTCCCACTTTAAGGAGCTATAAAAACAATAGCAAATTAAACTCACGCAAGTAGAAGGAAAAAATGATAAAGCATTGAAGTCATTGAAATTATAAAGCATAAAAGCAATGAAGAAAATTATAAACTTCTAGCTAGATTGATCAGGAAGAAAATTACTAATAGCAGGAAAGAAAAGCATCACTATAAATGTTCTAGGCATTAATAGATAATCAGGGAATACAGTTAATCCTTTCTATGCACAGGTTCTATATCCACAGATTAAGCTAATTGAATCAAAATATTTGAGAAAACAATAATATAATAGTAAGAAATGATACAAATAAAGAATACAGTATAACAACTATTTACATAACCCATTGTATTAGGTATTATAAGTAATCTAGAGATGATTTAAAGTATACAGAAGAATGTATGTAGCTTATTTTCAACTACTACACCATTTTATATAAGGAACTTGCACATCTGCTGATTTTGGTATTCTGTGGGGTTGGCGGGGGTCGGATACTGGAACCAATCCTCCGTGGATACCAAGAAATAAGTCTATCCTGAATACCTACATGCCAATGAATTCAACCATTTAGACTAAGTAGGCTAATTGCTTGAAAGATGCAAGAGAAATATAAAACCTGAAAAACCTGTATCAATTAGAAAAACTGAATAATTTAAAACCTTCCCACATAGGAAACTCCAGGTTCAGATGGCTTCACTGATTAATTGTATTGAAACTTAAGTAATAAATAATTCTAATCGTACATAAATTCCTTCAGAAAATAGAGGAGGAGGGAATACTTCTCAACTCATGAGGCCAGCATTAGCTTGATTTCAAAACCAGGCAAAGATATTGCAAGAAAACAGCAAATCCATATCTTCTTTGACTATTGATACAAAAACAAAAACAAAATCCTTAATGAAATAGCAAGTAGAGTCTAGCAAAATATAAAAATATATCACGACCAATTTATACCAGGAGACAAGGCTGATTTAATATTCAAAAATTAAAGAAAAAAGAGAAACAATATATCCATAGATACCAAAAAAAAAAAAAGACAAATTTCAAATCCACTTATGATAAAACTGACGACAAACCAGGAATAGATGGAAACTTTTTCAGTCTGGTAAAGGACATTTTCAAGAAATCTATAGCTAACAATTTATTTAATGAGAAAGACTGGATGCTTTCTTTGCAATATCAGGAAGAAGAGGTAAGGATGTCCACTCACATGCCTTGTAATTCACATTATACTAGAGTTCCTTCCTAATCAGTGCAAAAAGGTAAGAATAATAAAGGCATCCAGATTATAAAGAAGTAAGTCAAAATGTCTTTATTTGCAGTTGACATGACAGTATACATTGAAAATCCTATGGTCTGTATAAGGAAGCTACTAAAACTCACAAGTGAATTTATCAGGGTCACAGTATATAAGGTCAAAATACAAAAATCAAGTATATTTCTATATTCTAGCATTTATAAATTAAAATACATAAAGGTAAATTTTAAAAAGTGTACAAAACATAGCTAAGAGAAATTAACAGTATGTAAATACACAGAGATATATACTATATACATTGATTGGAAGACCCAGTATTGTTAAGATGTCAGCTGTCCACCAAAGATCTATAGATTTAATGCAATCCTAATAAAAATGCTAGTAGTTTTTTTGTTTTTTGTTTTCTTCTGTTTTTGAGTAGAGATTGACAGGCTTATTCCCAAATGTAGAATGGTCCAGACAAGAAAGAACAGCAATGGAGAATTTACATTACTGGATTTCAAGAATTACTCTCAACTATAATAGTAGTACAGTACTTACATGAAGTGTTGACATAGATAACAGATAGCTATCCAAATGGGTAGGGGTTGTATCTGTATGTGTGTAGGCAACAAATATAGTATTCAGAGACAGTCATATCTATTACAGTGTTTTTCTACTATAATAGGTAGATGGATCTATTCGTTAAAGGATAATAGAATCTTTTCAAGAAATGGTTCAGAAACTGGATTTCCTATAGGAAATAATGAATCTGGATCCTTACCTCACACCATACACACAAACTAACTTGAATTAGATCATAGATCTAGATGCCAAAACTCTAAAACTTCTTGAAGTTTTAGAAGCATGAGAAAATCTTCATGACTTTGTGTTAGGCAAAGATTTCTTAGATTCAGAAAGAACTAACCATAAAAAGAAAATTTGATAAATTTGGCTTCATCAAAATTAGAATAATTTATTTCTCTAAATACACAATTACAAAGAGAAAAGCATGCTATAAACTGGGACAAATTATTTCTAATAGATATAGTCTGATACAGGACATGTATCAGTAACAAGGTAATCCAATTAAATATGGGCAAAATATTTAAATAGGCACATCATCAAAAAAAGTTGTAATCCCTGGGAAGCATAAGAAGCATATGAAAAGGTGCTCTGCATCAGGAGTTGGAATACTGCGGCCCAAGGAACAATCTGGCCCACTGCCTGTTTTTCTAAATAAAGTTTTATCAGAACACAGCCACACTCATTTATGTATCATCTATAGCTGCTTTTGTGCTATAGTGGCAGAGTTGGGTCATTATGTCAACAAGTAGTTAGTACCAAGAGAAATTGTACTAGTCCGTGGCCTATTAGGAACCTGGCCACACAGCAGGAGGTGAGCGGCAGGTAAGGTAGTGAAGCTTCATCTGTATTTACAGCCCCTCCCTCCCAACCCCAGCTGTGGAAAAATTGTCTTCCATGAAACTGATCTCTGGTATCAAAAATGTTGGGGGCCACTGGTCCAGGTGGGCTCTACTCACAGATGTCTTTGCCCTGATCTTTATTAGAGGTAGGGGCCCCACCTTATGTTCAGCATGTGGTGTTCTATGATCAGTTTAACACAGTCCAGAGAGATGCAGGGAGGCAGTATTCTTATTGGTCTGGCAGACCAGTCTTCTATGCTATTTGGGAAGTCTGGACACTGAGTATGCCTCACATTCCTAAGAGTTTGTTGTTGCATTAGCTATGTTCTGATTGGTTACACTGTAAGTTATGTAAACCATTTGCATCGTTGATTATATAAGTTGTTTTTTTATATTATTTATTTATTTTTTAATTTCAGCATATTATGGGGGTACAAATATTACGGTTATGTATATTGCCCATGCCCCCCTCCCCCCTCGAGGCAGAGCCTCAAGCATGACCATCCCCCAAACGTTGCACATCTCACTCTATAAGTTGTTTACATATAACATATTTTGACTTTAGTATATAACAGGTGTTAATCTCCTTTGAGCAAGTTGCCATATGTTTATCTGTAACATGTTTACAACCATAATTATTTTTGAGAAAAACATGTTTTCAAGCAAGGGAACATTCTTGGTGAGAAAGCTTGCTTACCTCTTTTAAGCATAGCAAACAGATTTTATTCACTTAAAATGTAGAATAAGTTATCCTTAACAGAAAATTTATTTCATATATTAGAAAGTATGATTTAGTTTACTTAAATTTAATCTGGTATTACTATTTTTCTATGTTAGTATAATTTAATGTAGTATATGAGTATAAAAATGATTTTTGTAATCCTAATTTCAGTATCAGAATATTTTTATCAGAAGTACAATAATATACTGGCCAGGCGCGGTGGCTCACGCCTGTAATCCTAGCACTCTGGGAAGCTGAGGTGGGCGGATCGCTCAAGGTCAGGAGTTCGAAACCAGCCCGAGCAAGAGCGAGACCCTGTCTCTACTGAAAATAAAAAGAAATTAATTGGACAACTAAAAATATGTAGAAAAAATTTTCCAGGCATGGTGGTGCATGCCTTCAGTCTTGGCTACTCAGGAGACTGAGGCAGAAGGATCACTTGAGCCCAGGAGTTTGAGGTGGCTGTGAGCTAGGCTGACGCCAAGGCACTCTAGCCTGGGCAACAGAGTGAGACTCTGTCTCAAAAAAAAAAAAAAAAAAAGGAAGTACAATAATATGAGCCCTATGAAAATTTTCTTTTTTCTCTATTATATTTGATCATTAGCTAATCATCTGTTTGATAACCAAACCAGATTGCATGTTATAGGGAAATTTTCCAACTGGAGCTTAAAGAATGTGTAAGATCATCTTTGTTTTCCCTTTGCTTACTTCCATACCATATTTCTGCAAGTCCTATCAGCTTTAAAATGTTCCTTAAATCTATCCTCTTAGCTACGTATCTTCTTTATCTCCCCTCCACTTCCCAGCCTAAGCCATTTTCATATTCAGTATTTTAGTCAGAATAGGCTATATATAAAGTCACAAATTAGTCTTCTAATCTTGGTGGTTTAACATAGCAGAGGTCTACAATGGTTTACATAAAGTCCAGTGTGGTTTGGACTATGATCCTCCTCAGTCTTATAACTATACTACCTGCACTAGTGGTTTTGAAGGTCCTCAGGTGGACTGGAAATGACAATGTCACTTTTCCTCACAGCCCAGGTGAAAATTAGTCACATGGCTCCAACCTAAGTGCAAATGAGGCTGGGAAATGTAAGGCAGCACATGAAATATTTGGAGACCGTTATTTGTACCATACCCAGATTGTTATAGTTACATTTTAATTGGTTTCCTTATTTTCTCTCATGTCCCACAATGATGCTTTCTCTACTTAGTAGCCAAAGTGCTTGGAAAAATTTTTTTGTTACTCTCTTGCCAGTAGTTTCCGTTTTGAATTAAAGTCCAAACACTTTATCCTCACCTATGCAAGTTACTACATGCTATGGCCTTTGCCTTCTTTTCTAATTTCATGATTGGCATTTAATATTATTAAATATTATCCATGGTAGTGTATTTTGAATACACTAGTGTTTTCTTTATCATGTCAATAGTTATAAAAATGTGATTTTTTTAGAAATATCAAATTTACAAAACCACAATGATTATAAACAATAAATAATACTAATAGAAATCCTACTTTATATGCTATCTTCAGTCACAATGTATGAAATCAGAATATTTTTTAAAAATATTCTTTTGGAAACATTGATATAATATAAAATCCTATTATAAGGAATAAATTCTCTAGAGCAAAGTTACAACAATTGCATCTGATAGCAAATGATCTCTTAGAATAAATGTTTTCTCTGGCTAATGTTACATGAAAGATATTCCATTGTAGTTAAATGCATTTCTAAAAATTAATGAATTTATTTTTTAGAGAAGCTTTAGGTTCACAGCAAAATTGAGTGGAAAGTACAGAGTTACCATATACCTCTTGTCCCCACAAATGTACAACCTTCTCTACTATCAACATGGCACACCAGAGTGGTACATTTGTTAAAACTGATGAACCTAGCATAGTGTCACAAACACAATTCATGGAAAGCTAAGACGCTACTATCTTAGGAACATTTCATAATCTAGCATTAGTAAAACACAGGTTATCAATAAGAAATTTGGATATCAGCACACATGGATTTGCTATACAGATGAGTAAGATTTTTCACCAATTATGAGGTAACGAATTAAAAAAAATTCACATGCCTAATAAACTCCAGATTTGGTCCTCAACATTTAGCATTCAAGGTGTAAGGCTTTGTGTGAACCCTGTTACTATGTCTAGAAATGTATAAGGCTCTTCAGATATTCTTTCATGTTATACAGCTTTTATCCATCAAGATCAACAATGCTTTCAACGTACTTTAATGCTGACTATAACATTTTAGTTCGTCATAGTGATGTGAAGCGCTTTACTTAGTTAGAAGTCTGTTTAATTGAAAGATTACCAAACTAACATTAGATTTAATGAGGGGATTTCATGAATGTTTTAGGAATAATTTTATATACTTCTTCAGTTTATGAAGCAGAAAGCATTTCTATTTTGAGTGAGACAATAAATTACAAGATTTTTTCATTTTAAATAGTGCTACAGGAATTTGATAATTTGTTACCAAAAGTTTCAAATTTGAGAGTTTAATCTCATTAAATGAATAAAATCTAATTTATCATTCATAAACATATTTTCTTTTAAAAAATTGATGAACCTACATTAACACATCATTATCACCCAAAGTCCATAATTTACATTAGGGTTCATTCTTGGTGTTGTACATTTTATAGGTTTTGACAAATGTGTATTTAGATATTTTTTAAAAAGAATATATGTTTTGTAATTAAGTAGTTGTTACCTTTCAGTTCTACCTTCAATTTCTGTCATATTTTCCCTTGGCAATCTGCATCTCCTAATTAATTTTCTCTCTCTCTTTTTCTCTCTCTCTTTCTCTCTCTCACACACACACACACACACACACACACCACCTGTAATCCCAAATAATTTTTTTCTAGTTGGAATGATTGAAATATTTTCATCAAGTAATTAATTTGTAATCTCATAATCTATGTATTAGAGCAGTGCTTTGCCATACATAGAGGAACTAGGAGGATTTAATCCTTATTTTCAAATATGCATGAAAGGATTTATATAAATTCTTTGTGATCTCTGGGTTGTAAATCCTAGGAATCAGGTTTCTAACAAGTTCTTTATCTTAACAAACATCTCAAGACCTATATATTTGTAGGCTTATTTGAAATGTAGCAGAACATTCATATTTTTAATAATTTTTGATAATTTCCCTAAATTGATTTTTAAGTATTTAATTAACTAATAATTATGCCTGTTTTAGCAAATGAAAATTACGTATAATAAACTTGAGTACACTACAGTTTGTTATATGGATTTAGATCTAGTAAAGTTCAAATGGCTTGTCCAATATTCACACCTACTTACATATAAAAATCTCATGTAACGCTGTTTATTTACATAGTGTTAGTATCTGTTATTCATGTTTACTTTTCTTTGCTGGCCCATCCCTATTTAAGCTCTTCAGCATTAATAAAGTACTAAGTAGCAGAGAAATTATCCTACTACATGATGCATAATACTGAATAAAAACAGGCATTTATGGGCTGGAAAGGTAAGGAAATTAAGTCTTTTTTTTTTCTTTATAAGAAGTCAATCTGCCATTCTCCCTTCGTATAATTAGATGTTTTGTAAAGGAAATTGGATTTTATGATAGGAGTCAAGGAAGTTATTAAGCAGTCTCTGTAAAAACTTGATTGCCTTTGTGCTTTGACTAACAGTGTTTGTCTTGTTCACAGTAACTGTAGTACTGAATGGAAGTGGCTTGTAGACAGAGCAAGAGTTGGCAGCCGATGGACTTGGCTTCAAGCCCAGATTTCAGAGCTCGAATACAAAATCCAACAACTAACAGATATTCATAGGCAGATTCGTGCCTCCAAGGTATTGTTGTGTTCTTCTATTTTCGATAAAAATTGTTACTGTTTTAGTTCCTTCTCATTTCATGACCCAAAATAATTGTTAGAAGGTTTTATAAAAATGTACTTAGTTTATGTTAAGATTTTTGATATATTGCTATAAATTGAAGCTATCTTTGTAATGCCTTTGTATTTAACCAAGATCATTTTATCATACATTTTGAGAAATTCAGAACTTCCTTACTGGATTCTAATTAATAGAAATAATATATATTTTTTCCAAATTTTTTATTATGATAAAATACATATAATATAAAATTTACCATCTTAACAATTTTTGAGTCTACAGTTCATTGTTATTAATTATATTCATAACATTATGCATCCATCACCATCCAACTCCACAATTCCTTTCATCTTTTAAAACTGAAGTTCTGTCAGGGGACTTGCAATCTCATTTAAAAAAAATAAAATAAAATAAAAAAACAACAAAAAAAACTGAAGTTCTGTATCCATTAAATAATAACTGTCCATTTCCCCTTCTCCCCAACCCCTGGCAACTATATCTGTGTCTATGATTTTGACTATTCTAAGTACCTCATTTGAGTTGAAATCATAACAGTATTTGTCTTTTTGTGACTCGCTTATTTCTCTTAGCATGATGTTCTCAACTTTCACCCATATTGTACCATATATTAGAATGTCTTTCCTTTTTAGGGCTGAATAATATTTCATAATATGTATATACCACATTTTGTTTATTCATTCACCCACTTATGGACACTTGGGTTGCTTCCATGTTTTAGCTATTGTGATTATGCTATAAACATGGATATAAAAATATCTCTTGGAGACCCTGTTTTTAATTTTTAATTCTTTTGGGTATATACTCAGAAGTGGAATTGCTAGTTCATATGGAAACTCTATTTTTAATATTTTGGGGTCCACCATACTGTTTTCCACAGTGGCTATACCAGTTTACAATCCCACCAATAGTGGGAGAAATTTCTAGTTTCTCCAAATTTTCACCAACATTTATATTTGGGCTTTTTTTTTTATGGTAGCCATCTTAATGGATGTGATGTGGTATCTCATTATAGTTTGATTTGCATTTTCCTAATGATTAGTGATATTGAGCATCTTTTCCTGTGCTTATTGGTCATTTGTGTATCTTTTTTGGTGAAATAGCTATTCAAGTTTTTTGCCCTGTTTTTAATTCAGTTGTTTGCTTTTTTCTTGTTGAGTTTAGGAGTTCTCTAAATATTCTGGATATTAATCCCTTATTAGATATATAATTTGCAAATATTATCTCTCATTCAGTGGGTTGCCTTTTTACTCTGTTGATGTTATCTTTTGGTGTTCAAATTTTTTAAATTTTAAAAATTTTTTTGAAGTCCAATTTATTTTTTGCTACCTATGCCTTTGGTGTCATATCCAGGGAATCATTGCCAAATCTAATGCAATGAAGCTTTTACTGTATGTTTTCTTCTAAGTTTTTTATACTTTTAGTTTTAACATTGGTATCTTTGATCCATTTGGAGTTAATTTTTGTATGTGGTATTATGTAAGGGTCCAGTTTCATTTGTTTGCATCTAAATATTCAGTTTTCCCAGTATCACTGGTTGAAGAGACTATGTTCTTTCCCCACCAAATGGTTTTGACACCTTTGTCAAAAATCATTTGACCATTTATGTGAGGGTTTAATTTCTGCGTTCTTTATTCTATTCCATTGGTCTATATATCTGTTTTATGCAATACCACACTCTTTTGATTATTGTAGCTTTTTAGTGATTTTTGAAATCAGGAAGTATGAGTCTTCCAGCTTTATATTTCAAGATTGTATTGGCTATTTGGGGTCCCATGGGAGTACATATGAATTTTAGGGTGGATATTTCTATTTCTATAAAAAGAGGCATTGAGATTTTGATAGGGATTGCATTGAATCTGTAGATTGCTTTGGGTAGTATTGACATTTTAGCAATATTAAATCTTCTACTCCATGAATGTGGGATGTGTTTCCATTTATTTTTATCTTCTTTAATTTATTTCAGCAATGTTTTATAGTTTATACCAGTCTTTCACTTATTTGGTTAGGTATTTATCATATTTATCCTTAAGTATTTTATTCTTTTTGATGCTATTATAAATGGAAATTTTTTGTAACTTTCTTTTGGAATTGTTCATGTTAGTATACAGAAATGCAATTGACTTTTGTATGTTGATTTTCTATCCAACTACTTTGGTGAATTAATTTATTAATTCTAACAGTTTTTGGTGGAATCTTTAGAGTTTTTAATGTGTCAGATTATATCATCTGTAAATAGAGATAATTTTACTTCTTTCTTTACGTTGGGATGCCATTGATTCTTTTTCTTGCCTAATTGCTTTGTTTAGACCATCTAGTCCTGTGTTAAACAGAAGTGGTGAAAGCAGGCATCCTTGCCTTATTTCAGATCTTACAGGAGAAAAACTTTCAATCTTTATCAATTGAATATGATATTTTCACTGTGAATTTTTCATATGTGGCTTTGATTCTGTTGATCTGTAGTTTGTTTTGTTGTAGTGTCTTTGCCTGGCTTTGGCATCAGGGTAATGCTGGTCTCATAGAATAACTTAAGAAATGTTCCCTTCCCTTCATATTTTTGGAAAAATTTGAGAAGGATTAGCTTTTGTTTTTCATTAAATGTTTGAAGGCCAGGCATGGTGGCTCATGCCCATAATCCCAGTGCTTTGGAGGCCAAGGCAAGAAAATTTTGTGTGACCAAGAATTCAAGACCAGCCTGGGCAACATAGTAAGATCTGGTTTCTACAAAATAAAAATTAATCTGGCATAGTGGTGCACACCTGTAGTCCCACCTACTCAGAATGCTGAGGTGGGAGAGTCGCTTGAGCCCAGGAGTTTGAGGTTACAGTGAAGTATGATCATGCCACTGCACTCCAGCCAAGGGAACAGAGTAAGACCTTGTTTGTAAAAAAATTTTTTTTTTTTTGAGTCAGAGTCTCACTCTGTTACCCAGGCTAGAGTGCCGTGGTGTCAACCTAGCTCACAGCAACCTCAAACTCCTGGGCTCAAGCAATCCTTCTGCCTCAGCCTCCTGAGTAGCTGGGACTACACGCATGCGCCACCATGCCCGGCTAATTTTTTCTCTATATATTTTTAGTTGGCCAATTAATTTCTTTCTATTTATAGTAGAGATGGGGTCTTGCTCTTGCTCAGGCTGGTTTTGAACTCCTGACCTTGAGCGATCTGCCCGTCTTGGCCTCCCAGAGTGCTAGGATTACAGGCATGACCACCGAGCCCAGCCAAAAAAATTTTTTTAAATGTTTGAATTCAGCAGTGAAGCCATCAGATCTAGGGCTTTTCTTTGTCAGGAGATTTTGATTACTGATTTAATCTCTTTAATAGTTATAGATCTATTCAAATTTTCTATTTGTTTGTGATTTAAGCTTGGTAAGTTTTGTGTTTCTAGGAATCTGTCCATTTCATTCATGTTACCGTGTTTCCCCGAAAATAAGACCTACCCATAAAATAAGCCCTAGCAGGATTTCTAAGCATTTGCGCCATATAAACCCTACCCGGAAAATAAGACCTAGTGATGGGCATGGCTACGCAGTGTATCTGCACAACCCAAGCATTTCCTCGGGGAGCAGTAAAGAAGACAAGCAGCCCTTCTCATTTGCCCCATCGTGACAGCTACTATCCCAGAGGTCACCAGAAAGGTGCGGGCAGCCCCACCAACGAGGTCAGCTCCCCCTGTCAGGTCCCGGCCATCCTGTGCGTGCTGCAAGCTGAGGCTTTGAGGGGAAAATAACACATCCCTTGAAAATAAGACCTAGGGTGTCTTCTTGAGGAAAAATAAATATAAAACCATGTCTTATTTTCAGGGAAACACCGTATCTGATTTATTGGTGTACTCTTGTTCATAGTACTCTCTTGTAATCATTTTTAATCTCTTTAGAATCAGCAATAACATTCTCAGTTTTATTTCTGATTTTAGTGATTTGAATCTTCTCTCTTTATTTTCTTAGTTCATCTAGTTAAAAGTTTGTCAATTTTGTTGGCCTTTTCAAAGAACCCAATTTTAGTTTCAATGATTTTCTCTATTGATTTTCTGTCCTTGTTTTTGTTTATTGCTACTCTAATCTTTATTATTCCCTTTCTTCTGCTAGCTCTTGATATAGATTGTTCTTTTTTTAGGTCCCTTAATTTATAATATTAGGTTGTTAATTTGAGGTCTTTTTTGTTTTTTAATGTGTTTGTAGCTATACATTTCCTCCTTAGCACTTTTTCACTGCATTCCATAAGTTTTGGTATGTTGTATTTCATTTTCACTCATTTCTAAGTATTTTCTAATATTCCTTATGATTTCTCCTTTGATCTATTGGTTGTTTAAAAGTGTGTTGTTTAATTTCCACAAATCTGTCAATTTTCCAGTTTTTGATTTCTGACTTCATTCCATTATGGTTAGAGAAGATACATTTTATGATACTTTCTTTTTACATCTCTTGAGATTGAGATTTAATCTGTGGCCTAACATGGTCTTTCCTAGAAAATTTTCTCTGTGTGCTTGAAAATAATTTGTATTTGGTGGTTGTTGGGCAGAATGTTCTGTATATTTCTGTCAAATCCAGTTGGTTTATTGTGTTAAGTCCTCTGTTTATTTACTTATCTTCCATCTAGTTGTTCTGTCCATTATTAAGAGTGAGTTATATAAGTATCCAACTATTACTGTAGAACTGTTGATTTCTCCTTTTAGTTCTATTGGTTTTTACTTCATGTATTTTGATGGTCTGTTACTAGGTGTGTAAATGTTTATAATTGCTATATCTTCTTGCTGCATTTAACCTATTTTTAATGTATAATGTCCTTCTTTGTCTCTTGTAGACTTTTTTGATTTAAAGTCTCTTTTGTCTGATATTAGTATCACCACCCCTACTCTCTTTTGATTACTATTTGCATGGACTATCTTTTCCATCCTTTCACTTTCAACTTATTTGTGTCATTGGATTTAAAATGAGTCTCTTCTAGACAGCATAGAATTGGATCATGTATTTTTATCCATTCTAATTTCTGTCTTTTGATTAGAAAGTTTAATCTATTTATATTTAAAGTAATTACTGATAAGGATAGACTTATTTCTGACATATTGTTATTTGTTTTCTATATGTCTATAGCTTTTTTTTTTTTTTTTGCTTAAAGCCAGAATCTCACTTTGTCACCCAGGGTGTAGTGCAGTGACAAGATTGCAGCTCACTACAACCTGGAACGCCTGAGCTCTGGTGATCCTCCTGCCTCAGCCTCCAGAATATCTAGAACTACAGGTGCATGCCATCACACCCAGCTAATTTTTTTTATATTTTGTAGAGACAAGGTCTTTCTATGTTGCCAGGCTGATCTCAAACTCTTGGACTGAAGAGTGCCTCCCACCTCAGCTTCCCAAAATGCTGAGATAATAAGTGTGAGCCACTGTGTCTAACCCCTTATAGTTTTTTTGTTACTGATTTCCTGCATTACTATCTTCTTTTGTGCTTAGTTGATTTTTTGATAGTGAAATTTTTAAATTTATTTGTCATTTCCTTCTGTATATATTCTATAGCTATTTTCTTTGTGGTTACCAGGAAGATTACATTTAACATTATAAAGTTATAACATTATAATTTGAATTTAAACTAGCATAACTTCAATAACACATAAAAACTCTGGTCCTTTACAGCTTTGTTTCCACCTCTTTTGGTTGTTGGTGTCACAAAATTACATCCTTATACTTTATGTGTCCCAAAAGATAAAATAATAATTATTTTAAGTATATTAGTCTCTGCCAAGTATGGTGGCTTATGCCTGTAATCTTAGCTGCTTGGAAGGCTGAGGTGGGAGGATAACTTGAGGTCAGTGGTTTGATACCAGCCTGGGCAACATAGTAAGTCTTCGTCTTTAAAAATTTTTTTTTAAAAATTAGCCAGGCATTGTAACATGTACCTGTAGTCCCAGATGCTTAGAAGGTTGAGGTAGGAGGATCACCTGAGCCCAGGAGTTCCAGGCTGCAATGAGTTATGATCGTGCCATTGCACTCCAGCCTGGGCAACAGGGAGAGACCCCATCTCTAAAAAAACAAACAAACAGAAATATATTAGTGTTTTAACTTATGTAGAAAAATGTGGCATTACAAACCAGTGTATGACAAGACTAGCTTTTAGACTAATAATTTTTTTAAAGTATATTAGCCTCTTAAATTATTTAGAAAACAAAAAGTGGAGTTATAAACCATTCTTAAAATAATACCATCTTTTATAATTGCCCATGTATTTACCTTTATTGAAATTTTTATTTTTTCATATATCTTCAAGTTACTAACTAGTGTCCTTTCATTTCACTTTGTAGGACTTCCTTAAGCATTTCTTGTAGTACAGGTCTAGTGGTAACTAACTCCCTCAGCTTTGATTTATCTGAGAATGTCCTGATTTCTTCCTCACTTTTGAAGGACAGTTTTGCCAAATGTAGGATTCTTGGTTGACAGTTTTTCTGGTTTTTTGTTTTTCTTTTAGTGTTTTAAATATATTGGCCCACTGCCTTCTGGCCTCCAAAGTTTCTCATAAGAAGTTGCTGATAATATTATTGAAGATCTTTTGTATGTGTTTCTCTCTTGCTGCTTTCAAGATTCTCTCTTTGTTTCTGTCATTGGACAGTTTGATTATGTGTCTCTGTGTGGTTCTTTTTGGATTCATCTTACTTGGAGCTTGTTATATTTCTTAGATGTTTGTATTCATGTATTTTATCACATTTGGGAAATTTTTACCCATTATTTCTTCAAATATTCTCTCTGCCTCTCTTTCTCTTTTTATTCTGGAACTCCCACATGTATATGTTGGGCTACTTGATGGTACTCCACATGTTCACTTTTCTTCAACCTTTTTTACTTTCTGATCCTCAAACTTGATAATTTCCATTGTCCTGTCTTCAAGTTTATTGATCTTTCTTCTGCCTAATTTCAGTTATTGTGTTTTTAGCTCCTGAATTTCTCTGTTTGGTTTTAATTTTGATAAAGCCCAATTCATCAGATACTTTGTTTTATTGCTTATGCTTTTCATGTTCTATCTGAGAATCTTTGCCTACCCAAAGGTAATAAAGACTTTTCCTTTGTTTTATCTACAAGTGTCTTTAAAGTTTTAGCTTTTATTTATAGGTCCATGATCCATTTTGACTGAATTTTAATTTACGTTGTGAGGGTCAAATTTCACTCCAGTGGATGAATTCCTGATTGATTTTTCAAATAGATATCCAGGTATTTCAGCACCATTTCCTGAAAATACCATCAACGCTCCTTTGTATTACCTTATCTTTGTAAAAAATCAATTGGCTATATATATGGTGGGTTTACTTTTAAACTTTCTGTTCTTTTTCGTTGATTTTTAAAATCTCTCTATCTCTTCCTTTATGCCAAAATTACACTGTCTTGGTTACTGCAGCTTTATAATGAGCCTTGAAATTGGGTAGAGTGAGACTTCCAATTTTGTTCTTCTTTTTCAAAATTGTTTTAGTGATTAGGTCTTTTCATTTCCATGTAAATTTTAGTATTCGCTTGTTAGTGTATACAAAATTTTCTTCCAGGATTTTATTTGAGATTGCATTGAGTCTATAGATATATTTAGGGAGAATTGACATCTTAACAACGTGGCATCTTTGAATAAGTAAATGGGGATTATCTCTCCATTTATTTAGATCTTTCGTTTTTCTCAGAAATGTTTTGTAGTCTTCAGTGTATAGTGTATAGGTTTTTTACATACTTTGTTAAATTTTCCCTATGCATTTCATGTTTTGGGGTACTATTATTAACAATAGTTTTTTAAAAAAATTTCATGTTCTTAGTATTCATTACTAGACTTTAAAATACAGTTGATTTCTGTGTATTCACCATGTATCCTATGATCTTTCTAAACTCACTTGTTTGTTCCAGTAATAGTAACTTTTTTATAGGTTTCTTAGAGTTTTCTATATTCATGACTATGTCCTCTGTGAATAAGATATGCCATCTGGGTCTTCTGTAGGGCTTTTATTTCTTTTTAATGCCTTATTGGCATAGGCTTAAGAACTTTAGTGGAATGCTTAATCAAAATGATAAGTGAAAAATCCTTTTATATTCACAATCTTAAGAGGAAAGCATTTCGTCTTTCACTATCTCTTTTGGTCTTTCTCTTTGTTTCTACCTTTTATTTATCTAGCATCCATCAGATAAACTGTTATGTTCAGTATTGTTTGTAGGTCCTAATATTACTTTTGATGATGATGATGATGATATAATGACAAACTATAATGTGGTGCTTAAAATACATGAAGAACTGTTTTAAGTAATTTATGTGAATTATTTCATTTAATACTAAAAACAACCATAATTGGTAGGTATTGTGTCCTTTTACAGATAAGGATATAGGGAACAGAGAGAAAGTGCCTTGCCAAAAGCCAGAAATATTAAAATAAGTTATAGATCTTTCCTTTTGATAAATGCATTTATAAATAACTAATATAAAGGAGAAAATGAGTGCAATGAGAAAAGTATAGATATAGTGCTATGGGACTTCTGATTAAGGAAAAGTCCTGGAGATGGACTTGAATGCTTGGTTCAAGAGTAAATTGATCAGATTCTATTTAGAGAACTTCTCTAGAACTGTATTGCAGTAAAGAACATACATTTTTATTTTTAATAGTACCTGTCACAATAAGTGTGTGATAGACTAATGAAGAAAAAGTATACCAGGGAAATGGCTTTCTAGCAGTTCTAGTATATAATAAACATTAGAACAGAGTAATGTATACTGCTAACTCTGGAGGTAAATATCAGAGAAATACCTAGAGAGAACAGAGAATTACCAGAGAGATTGTACTTGAGGATAGAGATGAAGCCATATATCCCCCAAAGACCACCTCAGGATTTTGAGCATTATGATCTCTTAGGACGTATGGTTTTTGAAGAACAAAGGATGTCACTTGAGGTGATTTTTCAAATCACAATTGTAACAATTACCAAAATTCACCTCCGCCAACACACACACACATACACACACACAAAGAGGCATAGGAAAATATTGGTGGGCAGTTATGTTTTCGATAACTTCCCAAGTTATTCTGACTTCAGCTTTTCTTTCCTTTTAGTTATTGATCTGATATTTCTAAGAAAGGAGAAAAATGCTTGATTTATAGGAAATGTGATAAAAATTAATTTTCTCACACATTGATTGTCAAGGTCTTTTGGACATTTTTGTTGATATGTCCTGAAGGAGTTTGAAATATGATATATTTTAGAAGGGAGGTCTCTGAGAAGATGTAGATTTGAGATTATTTCAGTGAAAATGGCTATTAAAGCTATGTTATTATATTGCAGCAATTTTTAAATAAAATTCATTCCTTGTTCCTTCCTTCCTTATTTTCTCTTTCCCTCTCTGTTCCCTTCACTTTTTCTCTTCTTTTCTTTTACACATAGTCAGGTGCCTAATATGTTTCGGAAATACAGTGATGAAATAAAACTTACAGCGTTCTTACATTTTCAGCGCTTTCAATCTAATCAGGGTAAAAATTGAACAAGTGTTACAGAAATAAATGTTGTTTTAATTCCAACCCAGGGAAATTTTAGCATGATATCTCACTTGCTTAAAAATACATTGTTTCCTGAAAATTATAGGCTACTTGAAACTTGAAGTATATTTTCCCATAGAAGCAATAATATAAAGATCTCATGCAATCCCATGAAGTTTTATTTAATCTAAAAATTGCTGAATATCTCTTTCTAACTTTGTTTTTGTGGGAAACTTTTATTCTCCATGGTAATACTATAGATAATATAATATTGTAAGGTTGATAGGAATTGGTTTGAAAAGGAAATGCTGAGAGAAGGGAAGGGATCATAGTCCTCGAACTATGTGGTTAGCCTAGCCCCACCTAGGGCCTACACATCAAAAAAGATAAATAAGTTTTAGGCTCTATCGTGAGTTTATATTCTGATAAGGGAGATAAAACATGTAGTGGTTGCAATATAATGTAATATATCCAGTAATACATGTTTTTAATAAGATATAAAAGTGATATAGAGAGAATACTTAAGAATAAGAGGATCAAAGAAAGCATCAAGAGAAAGAGGTGGCATCTCAGTATGACTTTGGACAATAAATAATTTTCTTGATGAACCAATGGAACTAGAAAAAGGCATTCTTTAAGAGTCTGCAAGAAACAACATAATCAGTTTCATGATAGACAAAGTAGTATGGTATTCTAAGGAGCAGAAAGTTTTCTATTTTGGGATGCTAAGAGAAAAGGAGCAGAAAGTATCAGTTGTAGAACAGGAGAAGTTAGGAAGTGATGAATATTGTTTAATGCCTTGTAGGAATTAGTGATGGCATCTGTAGGAAGGTGGGCAGTAGGATGGAAATAAAACCTTAGGCTTACGAGTTCTGTCTTTTAGATTTGAGGCAACCATGTTCAAGAATAGTTTCCTGATGGAAGTTTAGTATTAAATTACTGTAGTTACTTTTTCTCATTGTTCACTATTATCTTTACAGGGGCCTTCAGCTGTAGCAATTTCCCATTCATTTCAAGATCACCAGTAATCTATCTCCTTTGATGGTTTTCTTTAAAGGATATTACATCACACACATTTTTTAAAATGGCAAATAGAGTTCTAAGAATGAGTCAAATATAAAACAACTTGGAAATTCCTAAGAAAGTGGGTTCCCAGTTAAATTGATGACTAAGTTTTATATTTTAATCTAGGTAATCTGATTAATAATCCTTTCACTTGAGAAAGAATATTTTTATATTCTGTATATTATAAGCAATACTACATATTTGTTTAAACTTTTTTAAAAATTGGATTTCATGTTTATATAATGTCTATTGGAATAAGTTGTTTTAAGGAAAGACATACAAACTTTTCAGTAATAATTTATATGGACTTACTTTTTTCTTGATTCAGGTTAGATGTGTACCTGGCCCTTTGTTCCCTTAAAGAATCATTTTGTTTAAATTTTTAGAGAGGAGAAGATAGCAGTTATTAGCAAAATCCTTTGGTTGTTCTTAAATTAGCTTTGTCAAAAAATTACAAATTCCATATTTCCCCTTTTTTCCACTTCAGCTTTCCACTAAGACAACAGATTCTTCTTACTCTCAAATTGAAATACTTTTTCTTGGGATAACACTGGCTATCCTATATAAATGGTCTCTTTCTTGGGTTTATTTTGTTATCCTGTAAGAGGTTCTTCTACATTTTAAATTGTACCTTTTACGTGTTTTAAATTTTATATTTAAATTTTTGCTTAAAGTTAGTGACTTTAGGTGAATAATAAAGATGTTGCTGAGGCAATTGTTTATCTTTTCACACAATGTTTCTCTGTGAAGACCCTGAGGGTTAGAGTGAGAGACCTCACTAGTGTTATTATAGGAACAGTTGTCTTCTCTGGAACAGTTGATTTGCTTTCATCTCAAGCTAGAGTTTTCAGTTATTGTAACTCATTTTTGCTAAAAAAAAAAAAATATATATATATATATATATATCTTTGTTATCCAGCTGGTTTTATCTATCATTTGAATATTCTTTTACTAATTTTTTAAGAACAGAAACTAACTCTCTGTCCACAAAGGATTTAATCTTTATCCCTTTCCTCTGTTCTTGGCTATAGCAGATCATCATGGGCCACTCTTCTTACACTCTGAGAGTTTTCCAAAGTGATAGTTTAAGCGAAAAAGTAGATTATGAAGTTGACTATGAATGTCTCCCTGATTGAATTTTAAAAATATCATTCTTTATTGAGCTAACTACAGCAGGCTACCTACTTATAAAAAGGTAGTATTCAAAAGGTTTAGAAATTGAGCTTTGAAATTCAGAATAGAGTTTTCCATAGAAGCAATATTATAAGTATGGGTTATGAAATCAAGCTAATCTATAGCATAGTGGCCTATAATATAAACTGCAATTAAACCAAAGATAATTGCACTTAAATTGATATGGTAAAAACTTGTGTTTCTTTTGCATGTGGGTACTTATGAAAAACCTAGTGGGAGACTTATAGAAATTTTGAATGGATACTTTCAAGAGCCTTAAAGATTGATGATACTATATCTATAGTATCTAATTTAATTTTTAAAATATCAACTGAAACAAGATTTCTTTAAAATATGTTTCTTCAGGCCGGGCGCGGTGGCTCACGCCTGTAATCCTAGCTCTCTGGGAGGCC
>VBSM01001562.1:48983232-49000320 GCA_008086735.1 Cheirogaleus medius | reverse complement strand
AAAAAAAAAAAAAAAAATATGTTTCTTCAGATTTTTGACAGCAATATTTGTACATTCTAAGAAAACAGTCATTGAGATCAACAATTGGATCCCTTTCTCTTTGGAAAAATCAGCAAACTAACACTATTTTAAATGTAAATTTAAAAGCAATACTGCGTTTACTACTTTTACCAAAAATATGTGTTTAACACGATAACTGAATATGTCCACTCTAAAGTTACATATACTCTAAATTATATAGTATAAACTAAAACTTATATATATCATACTATCATCTATAGGCAGTTTTCATCTAATAAATAGGACTTATATACAGTATAGGCTGGCCCACATCAGTCATTTAATTTGTTCTATTCATGAAATAATATACACTAATATTAATATTTTAATCTATTTTTCTTTATAAGAATATAATATTTTAGCCACATTTGGAGTTTTATACTTTTCCAGTTAGCCTATAGGAGTTTATTAGAACTTTGTAAATTTATACATTTACTATATTCTTTTTGGGGGAAGGCTGTTGAAAGGGATAAGAAGGGAAGAAATTTTATGATGAGAACTGACTATGAAACCACTAAGATCATGTCTTTGCACTCCTTTTTTTCCTTTCTCTCCTGTCTTCATTGCCTCTGAGAAACTTAAGGTTCAGAACAGTTGGAGTGAGGAAGCTTAGGAATATAGGAGAAAGCTAAGCAAACAAGTTGAAAAATAAGTATGTGTGTGAGTAGGAAGCAGGGACTACAGAGGCAACTAGTTCCCTACTAATTCCTTACATTACATTCCCTCAGTTCCTTACATTTCAGAAAATATCCCATCAAAGTTTAAAGCTTGTGTCTTTATTATTAGCACAGCTACCTTGTAGGTAGTAGGAACTTTGATTGGCCTAGATAGTACTTTTTCTCAGTGGGGCACTCCTGCCCATGGTTGCTGGCTGGCAGCAACAGGGACAGGACTCCTTAGGGTACTCTGAAAGGAGTTAGTATAGAGTTAGATTATTGTTTGGATATTTGTAAATTTGGTATTTTATTTTATAAAATTGGGAGTGCTGAAATATAAAACTCAAATAGAAATGCTGATGACCAAAATACTAGAAGATTCTATTAGGAAATATTCTGGATTTCAGTATAAAATCTCCTTATTCTGAGTATAATAAGCCTTTAATTTTATCTTAAATGTGTCATGCTTTTAATACTAATACTTAAAACCAACTAGAAAAAAGAACTTGAATATATGTAAGTTAAGACAATATTTTACAAGCCCAATACATCAGCCATCCATGTTATTTTACCAGAACATATTTTCAATCAGCCAATTCTTTACAGAATTAAACTGGACTTTCAAGGTTATGTTTTCTGATTTTCAAGGGATAATAAGAAGCATAATTTCAAGTGCCTTGTAGCTTCAAAGGTGATTTAGTAATCAATTTGTTTTCATTTCAACTCTCTCATTGCTGTTTGTCTAGGGGATAGTGATCCTAGAAGAATGTCAACTTCCAAAAGACATTTTGAAAAAACAAATACAATTTGCAGACCAAGCAGCTTCGTTAAACACTACAGGGAATTCTCAGGTTCCCCAAGAGTGTCAAGACCCTTTACCAGAACAAGATTTTGAAATGTCACCAAGCAGCCCTACTTTACTTCTTCGAAACATAGAAAAACAGGTAACGTCAGAGTAGGGTGTCAGTGATATGAAATGACTTTTCATTGGTTTTATAAACTATTCAAATAAACATCATTATATATGTGTCTTCCTGGAATATGGGTTTTTGAACTTGGCCATTTGACATTAAATGCAATTAAAATATTTGGTATATGACTGGTCTTTATTATAATATTGATTAATTAAATTACATAAATATAATATATAAAGTATTGGTACATACCCATAGGGTGATAATCATTTAGACTAGGGTTGGAAAATCTTTTTTCTAACAAAATTGCCTGTCATTGTACTTTTTTCAAGGGGAAAGAACAGTGGTAACAATTAATAAATCTGAATGGTTGTTTGACTAGTTTATTGATTGGGTTTTTAGTAAAGGATAATATTGGAGTATGGATTTCGTCATAAAAAATGATTCTGTAAATGGAAAGTCAAAGAAGCCTATAAAAATTACTTTGCTTCCAAAGCCTTCCCTGGGATCTAAATCCTACTATGGATAATTCTTCAAGTTTAATTATTCTGGCCTATCTATCTTATATCTGTCCTTTGAAATCAAACAATTTATTTTTATTTAGATTTTGGTGGCTTTTGAACAAACCTAGCTTTCTAAGAGATTGTTACTGTAACTAGACTGAGTCTTCCAGAGCATAGCCATTCTTGACCATCGCTGCATGATTACATTGTTCCTCTAGGAAATGATAAAGATTCGTGCCTGCCTGCATCTAATTTTCCTGGATTTTTTCAAAAATAATTAAATACAGGAAATAATTAAATACAGGTTACTGTCTTATTCCTGGTAAATCAAAATATGGTGTAATTTCTTCCACTACATATTTATTAAAATTACAATTGCCTAGAGTTTTCCTTAATTGGAATATGTAATCAAAACACCTTTATGAATATTTTATAATTCAGAAAGTTATTTGGTAATCATCTGATGTTAAATTGTAATGAATGTGCTTTACTATATAAATGATGTTTTGAATTAGTTTTGAATTAATTAGTTTTGATGTTTTGAATTAGTTTGGTTATGTTCTCATATTCCCACTTCCTTCTTTCTTTTCCCTCCCCTGATCTCATAGGATCAATCCTCTTTCAGTTTGACCCTAGTTGTTTCACAATGCAGGGTAATTTATTTGCTTATTCTGTCAAATCTACTTTCTTTACCTATAGGTCACTACTTATTCATTGGAAAATATAAGCTGATTAAACCAATTCTTCAGACAGTACAATTCTAGAGGGATTTTCATTTCCAAAAGATATTTCTTGTACCTTTTTCTTTCTCCTTGGTAAAACCAGTTTTTTTGGTTAGACTTGAGATAACTTAAGAACTGTCTATTTGGAGGATCCCAGTGAAAAGTGAAATTGCTGAGCCCTTTGTTAAAAACAATTATTAAGAATTTAAAGACAGTGGCAGCAGAGCACTAAGCAAGCCTAGGACAATTCTGAGTGCAGCCTTATGCACAGGTTGCACACCAGTGAAGCTGGCCCTGGTTAGCATTTTAGGTCTCATTGCTGATGGGAGTGTCAGAGGCTTTGGTAGTGTACAGAAGGAGCAGGAGTTGTGAGAGCAACAATAATGGCTCGACATAGGGAGAGTAGAAGAAAAAGATGCAGAAAGGGGTAGCAGCAATCTCTTGTAGAGGTTATTGATAAATTGCCTACAAATAGATTATTTGCTCTTGAGATATGGTGATACTACTTTTATAGCCCAATTTTTAAAAACTTAAGTTGTTTTCACATACTTATAGAGGAAGACCGTCTAGAAGTGAGTTAAGTGGTAAGGGTGGCAAGCCCATTATTGCACATAGATTTCTTAAGATAATCTATTGATACATAACTGTTCACAGATAATCCTTTGACTTGATTAAAGTATTGTTAGAGTTAGAAGTTAAAATATAAAGCCACTATTAAGTTGTAGACTGATAACATGTTTAAAAAATAACCTATTGATTCATAGTATTAATACATGCTTGCATTGTTAGATGATATATTTTGCTCACAAATTGAAAAGTATCTTATTTTTCGTATTTTAGTTGATATAAAATAAATTTCACTGCTGGTATATTTACTTTATAAACCTTGTTAAGTATTTTGACTTAAAGTTGATTAGTTTTTGTTTCCAGAATTCAAATTATGCTTCTCTTAATTTTACTTTTCTTATTTGAATTTCTACTGTGAATTTACTATCCCACGTATAGACTCAGGTATATGAGATTTTACTGGGCCACAGTAGGCTGGCTATTAGGGTAAAGCTAGGGGTTGTAATGGTGTCCTTCTGGACCAATTATTAAAAAATACCTGACCAGCGACCTCCAGTGGCTTAAAAGATTTTAGATGTTTTTGGAGACAGAACAATGAGAAGAGAGTTTCAGTGTTTCACATTAGAAAATATGAGATACTTCGTAAATTTAATTGTAAAATTAAACTAAGAAACACTTGCTAAATGGATAAAGAATCTATTTGTATTGATAATCTTGAAAATGAGCTTTAATCTAAAAAAATCTGAGTAATAATTTTTAAAATCAAGTCATTAGGTGCATATTATCTCTCAAGAAAATAAATGATGAAAACATTTCAGTGTCTTTCTCATGAAAGACTTTTTGAAGGAATAAAATATCAGGCTTAATTCTACAATATTTAGTCTCATTATTTCTCATAGCATGTTATTAGTTTCATACAAATGAAGTTTCAAAATAATTATTTCATGTACCCCTTTATTTTATAATAGAATATCTTGCAGTCAATGAAAATGGTGAAATAGGTCTCTCTATATTTTTAAAAGATATTCACTATATTAAGTGAGAAAACCAGGTTTTAGAAATTATTATGGTATGATTTAATTAAAAGTGTGTGTGTGTTATACATACACTCATGGTCACATATACTCAGAAAATTTAGTCTAGAGGGAGAAATATATACCAAAATATTGGCAATGTTTTTTTTCTTCGAAGTATGATTACAGTTGACTTTCTTTTAATCTTTTAAACTTCTCTATATTTTCTAGTTTTTCTACAATGAACATGGATTACATGTATAATGAAATAGTTACCATTCTTTTGTAGAAATGTACTATTTCCATGTATGTGGACTTTATTATATTTGTTATTGTTTTAGGAATAATTTAATATTTATTACATATATTTAAGTTTTGAATAACGGTCAATGAAATCTTAAGTGCCCAAAAAACCCTGATATTTTTGAATTAGGAAAACTATTGAGAAACAGTGTAGTGCTAGATTTAGACCTGAATTTGAATCCTACTTCCATTTATTACCAACTTTATAACCCTTGCTCAAACTCCTTACTTAATCTTTCTTTCTTTGCTATAATTTACTAATCTATAAATGGTAATAATAGTGATATCAGAAGCTCTAATATTATCTATTTTGCAGGTTAGTTGTACAGAGTAGAAATACTCTATGTTTGGTGCCTGGTATAGTGCCTAGCACGTAGTAGGCACTTAATACATTATAGCTATAATTTTTTAATTATTAAATTGGCTGCCTCAAGGAAAATATTATATATGCTATTAGCTGGGTTCCAATGTTTTAGATATGAGGTGGGTAGATGAAGGAACTATAATAAAAAAGGGTATGGAAAAGGATGGGAACTTAAAATGTAGATTTGTTTATAAGTGGAAAAATCAGTTGTGTAAATCATCTTTGTAGGCTAAAATATGTACTGAAATAAAAACATTTACATGTTTCATGAGAAGTTAAACACTTAATAGGTACTATAGGTCTGAGAGTTAACTCACATTTCTTGCTTAGCAGTAGTAAAAGGTTTACTGTTTCCTTGCAGAGTGCACAGTTGACTGAGATCATCAACAGTTTGATTGCCCCTCTCAACTTGTCCCCAACTTCATCACCCCTCTCCTCCAAATCCTGTAGCCAGAAATGTCTGGCTAATGGCATTTCCAGGAGGTAGGTATCAATGGGATAGTTTTGCTTTTAAATTTGGCTTTGTATTATTTTATTTTGTTTTGATCTTTTATGTATTATACTATTTTTTTCTTCTATGTTAAGGAGTACTAGAGTATAGTCAATAGACCATGAGTAAATTTTTAGGTAATATCAAACTTATATAATTAAAGTAACTATAAACATAGAAATGAAGGAGAAAGCTTTCCAGGATGTTTTATAAGTTTCTAAAAAAGAATAACAGTAATAACGTTTGCTATAGAAATACTGCCTTATTTTACTATACTTTCCATTTTGTTTCTTTTGTATTCTTGAGCTCCATGCTGTCCTTACAATGCATTTTGAGAAAATAACCCTAGATATAGCTTGGGGACAGAAGATTGGTAGATATCACCAATAAATTCAGCATAAGGGCCAGGCGTGGTGGCTAACATGTATAATCTCAGCACTTTGGGAGGCTGAGGCAAGAGGATTGCTTGAAGCCAGGAGTTCAAGACCAGCCTGGGCAACAGAGCAAGACTTGGTCTTTACAAAAAATAAAAATAAATTATCCAGCTGTGGTGTTGCACATTTGTAGTCCTAGCTACTGGGAAGCCTAAGGCAGGAAGATTGCTTGAGCCTAGGAGTTCGAGGTTACAGTGAGCTGTGCTAGCATCACCATACTACAGCCTGGGTGACAGATCAAGACTCTATCTCTGACAAAAAAGAAAAAAGAAAAAAAAATATATATATAAATAAATAAATTATCCAGCTTAAATTTTAATGAGTCATTTTGGGCATTAGCTTTTATAAGGTAAATTTTTTTTCTTAGTATAATTAATAGGATAACTCTTATAATCATTAGCAATTTATCTTATATATATCAGCAAAAATATATATTATATTAATCCAAATTCATTTTTGGGAACAGCATTTGTTTTACTTTATTTTGCTTACTTTTCTCTTTGAACTTTTCTTTCTGAAGATGCAATTAGAAGACATACTAATAGAATATTTACATGTGTATTGTCTAATTTTTTTTTAGTTAAAATTATAATGTTGGCTTCTTTCCTTTAGTTATCATAGAGGACTAAGTGTAATTTTGTATTGGGAAATATTTATATGACTAATTGTATGTCTTTTAAAAAAAAAACTTTGTAATATAACATAAAAGGAAAATTTATACCATGGTGAAACTTAATGCTAAGTAGCCATCACATTCTTTATGAGATTAGTGGATATAAACCAAGTATTAAAATAAAAATGTTGCTGGGTGTGGTGGCTCACACCTGTTGTCCCAGCTGCTCTGGAGGTTGAGGCAGGAGGATCGCTTGAGCCCATGAGTTTGAGGCTGCAGTGAGCTGTGATCATACCGCTGCACTCCAGCCTGGGTGACCCTCACAAAAAAAGAAAAAAAATGCTGTTATTTGATTTTTATTTCTAATTAGTTATTTTGAAAGTTTAATTTTAATACTTCTATAGTTTTATTTGTGCTGTGTCATTTATTCATTGTTTTATTATGGTAACAGTTCTATTAGTTTTGCTTCTTTTTTTCTTGACTTTATATTCATTCCTTTTATCAGTGATGATTCACTTTGAAAGTAAAGATGTTATATAGGGCAACTATGATATCCTCATTTATAAGAACATATCCTGATTAGGAAAGGCATAATGTAGGTGAATGAATTTTAAGTTGGGCCATAAGACACCATCAAATTGGTATTGGAACATTGTGATTTGGGGCTAAATTTATTTCAAATAACATGTTGCTTACCTAGTTAGGCCCTACACTATTACACACGTGTGTGTGTATGTATGTGTGTGTGTGTGTATTTTCTTATTAATGTATTGGCCTGTATTTCTGGTCATTCATTCACAAAGCATTGATTGAATAATTATTTGTTGTATGGCATATAGTCAAAGTCCTAGAGATAAAAATATGAAGAAGACAAAGTCTCCACTTGTAAATAATTCACAGTCTGGTAGGTGAAACACATAACTATTTAAAATATTATGTAATAATAATGAATTGTATACAGTTGCTTGAATACTTGTTTTTAATAGCTGTCATCATTGAAAAAGATACCTCATAAAGATATGTAGATCCAAATGAAACAAATATATAATTGGCTATTTTAACTAAAGCATATTTTTTCAATCATGTCTATTAATAAATAGTTCAAAGGTTTTTGTTGAAATCAGCTAGTAATTGCCATTTTTCCTGATGTCAATTAGTTGTTCCTACAAACTAATTGAAAAGTTGCTTTTGAAAGTTTTTAACAGGTTCAAAACCTACAAAAATTGTTTGATAGATTTAAAAGCAAATCAAAATTTTGTTCTTCAGGTGTTTGAAGTGTGATGATATGTGTTTTCTTTAATGACATTATTTTTGGCAACAATGAACTCTTTTCAAAATATAATACTTTTTATATAATGTATTTTCCAAAAATCCTTTATTTTTACATTTGTTGTCAAAATATCATATTTCCCTTAAAGAAAATATTGTACTTCTTTTGTAACATTTGCTAGATAATGTAACACAGCAACTTTTTATCAAAGAGAAAATGACCAAGTTTATAACATTAGAGTTTTTGTTTAAAATACATAATTTGGCCAGGTGGGGTGGTTCATGCCTATAATTTCAGTCCTTTGGGAGGCCATGGCAGGAAGATCCTTGAGGCCAGGAGTTCGAGACTGGCCTGGGCAATGTAGTCAGATCCTACCTCTACAAAGAAAAAAATAAAACATAATTTATCTTTAATAACTCTTCATAAGTACATTGATACCAGATAATCAGCAAGCTATTGTATAAAACAAAAGTTTTGGGGGTATACCCTTGATTTTATTAAAATGTATTGTAAAAATTCTACTATTTATGATTTTATTTACTATAATCTATAAATCTATTTAACCAAGAACATAGAAACTAGAATATGTTACGGATAGAAGAGTAAAACATGGAAAGAAAAGTAGCAAATTTTGAAAAGAATGTGGTCTGTTGTGTCAGATGCCAAAGAGAGTTACTGAAAAATGTCTATTGGTTTTGTCAGTTATGAGTTGAGACCTTAGCAAGAACAGTTCAATGGCATAATAGAGAAAGAGGCAAAAGTGGCTTAATAAGGGAATTGGAGATGAAGTCGAAAGAGGGAGGCAAGATTACACACCAAAGCCACTGACTTTAAAAGCTATGATACAATGGACATACAAGGTCAAAGAAAGGATTTTTTTTAAGATGGAAGAAATTTAAACATCTTTATTAAAATAAAGGCAAGGAAGGAGGTACTGGTGGGAAATGTAGAAATACTTTATCACAACATTATGGAGGGATCTTATGATGGGAGAAAATACACTTGTTCTTTAAGAATGGCATGAAATAGATTAAGATGGGTGTTCATGCAGTTGTTTATAAAGTGATTATAACCTAGGTGATAAAGCGAGCTTGAGGAGTTACATGAAGGTTTGGATAGATATTGACAAGTAAAACATTTTCCCTTCCCCTTCTCTTCTTTTCCCCTTCCTCCCCACCCCCTTCTTTTTATCTGTAGCATGAGCAGTCCACCCCTGGAGAAAGGTGTTAGTAGTTTTTAAGCAGCTTTTTTTTAAAAAATTCTTTAATTATAAATATGCTGAGTGTGAAAAGTATTTAATTGATGCTTATAAAACTACTTAAGAATTTAATTTCAAAGCATTCTCTCATTGAACTTTTTATAAAATAAAGAAATGCATAGTAGTGAATTTCTATAAATTCAACAAATTATTTAATATTACTCATATTTGAGAATATTACCATAGATTTTTTAAAATTAATTGGAGATAAAATTTTACATTATAGCATTATATAAAATAGTTTTGATTTAAGGATATCTGCATTGAAGCAATATGAAATTTATCTATAATGAGCCTTATGACCTGGGGAATTAAATATCAAATGGAGCCTCATTTTATTTGTTATATCTTGCTATTTTCCAATATTTTTGTAATTTTTTTCTTCACATATTTATATATGAAGAAAACATCTTTAAGATTCAAAGCTTTTCAGGAGTAAGGGCTTAGTCTATTTAATATTATTCAGACTTGACATTTAATCATAAAGTACTTTCTGAAAATGTCCCTGTTAAGCATATAAATACTATTAATTTTGTGTATTTATATAAGTGGAAAGGTAAGAAAATTTATCATTTGAATAAGAATTTTTTAAATTGTGTAGAACATACATAACATAAAATTTATCATTTTAACCATTTTTAAATGTAAATTCAGTGGCATTAAGTATGTTTACCTTGTTGTGCTATCATCACTACCATCCATCTTCAGAACTTTTTTCATCTTCTTAAACTGAAACTCTGTACCCACTAAACTATATTATTTATCATATTGCCAAGCCAAAAGCTAAGAGAAAGCAGGAACTCAGAAAGTAAACAAAGCACAGCAATCTACTTTTGTTTGACGCCAACTTTAGACAAAATTAAATTGAGGTTTTGATAGCTTTGTGGGGAAAGAAAGAGAGAAATCAAAGCCAAACTCACTAAAATCAAGCTGTGGTTTTAATAGATTGTGGGATAAGAGGAAGGGTAATTAAAGCCCTTTATCATGATAGGGAAATGAAATAAAATCCTCCCCATATTTATTATTATTAATAGCAGAGACCATCCTTTGACACAGGCTGTGCCATCATAGTAAAGATAAATTAGAAGTAAAACTGTTTTCCTTCCTTCACCACTAGGGCACTCTGGGGAGATTTGCCTTGGGACGGAGCAGAGCAGAAGATAAAAGAAAGCCTATCTTTGAGACAGATACTTTTACATGGATTTCAGTCCAAATTTGCATCAGTTAGTGGTTCAAGGGATCCTTAGTTTTAAATGGTTCTGGAATGGCAGAAACAAATGCATATTTTCTCTGGAGGAAAGGCACCTTCTTTTTAAGCCCTGGGAAATCCTCATGAATAATTTTTCAAGGGCAGTGCTTAGCACATAGTCAAATATAATCAAACATGTGAGGCAAAAGAGTAAGAAGAGTAAGAACAAGCAGAAAACAACAGACAGCAAAAAAGAGCATAAGGCTTTTAGATATCAGAATTATCAAACACTGATTAATTTAAAATGGTGCTTTTTCTGATTTTAGAGATAAAAGATAGGCTTATGATATCAAGAGGGAAGAAATTACATAAAGTGATGTAGGCACATTTTGAAAAGGATCAAATAAGACTTCTGAAAAATACTGAAATAACTAAGTAAGTGGGTTTTCAGCCAACTGATCGCAGTCAAAGAGAGAATGTGTGACACAGAAGATAGGTTAGAAGAAAAGTTGCAAACTGTATCAAAAGAGACAAAACAATGGAAAATACAGAAGAGTCATTTAAAAATATGGAGACTGTAGTGAGAAGGTCTAATATAATACTTAATCAAAGACTTGGGAGAAGAGATAAAGAATGGAGCAGAAGCAATATTTGAAGAAGTACTGGCTGAAAAATTACCTGAACTGATGAAAGACACCAAATTCAGGAAGCCAAACATAGATTTCAGGTCAGGAGAACTAAAAAGAAATCTACCTCTAAGCATAGAGGACATGCAAAAAAATAAAGACAAAATTGAACATTGAAAAGCAACAAGAGGTGGGGGAAAGACGTCATCTTAACTGGAGTCATAGACTGACAGCTGACTTCTCAACAGTAACAATAAGAGCCAGAGTACATGGAATAGTTTTTTCAGTGTAATGAGAGAAAATAGCTTAGAAATTATACACAGAGAAAACATCTTTGAAGTCTAAATGTGCAATACAAATGTTTTAAAACAAGCCAAAACTGAGAGAATAGACTAGTAAACTCTAATTTATGATAACCATAAATTAATGGTATACTTCAGGCAGTAGAAAGTGATGATTTGGATGGAAAATTCAAAATGCAAGAAGGGATGAAGAACAAATAAAATGGTGAGTAACTATATGAGCATATGTAAACAAACATAGTAAAATATGTCTGGTGGGGTTAAAAAAGAAGTCCATGATAATAACATATAGGTCAGAAAGAAGGTAAATGAATTTAAATTGTACTCAGGTCCTTGAATTATTCAGATGCCAGTAAAAGTGCTGATTTAGCTTTCAATATTCCTAAGATAAGATGATAGAGGAGCTCCACATGAGAAAGGGGGCTTCTTGGGTGCCAATAATGTTCTATTTCTTGACCTGAGTGGTGGTCATGGGACAGTAGGTGGGTAAGGGGAGGCATTGCTTCATATTTACAAGTTAAACATAAGATAAATGTTTCCGGTACTTATCTGTATGTATCTTATATTTCACATTTTAAAAGGTTAAGAAAATAGGATATAAACAATATACTTCAAAAAGAAGAAATAAAAAATAATCACCTAGGAAGTCACATTTGCCTTCATGGTTTCAAAAAACAATTAAAGGACATTATTCATCATAAACCTATGAGCAAAATTTGACTACTCCCACAGGAATGTGATATTTAATTTTTTGGCAGAGAAACAATGAATTAAATCTCATTTCAGCATGTTACCTTAAAATTTGGTAGTAGGGACTAATCTAATTGCTGCATTTATAATCTTTGCCCTTGTCTTTATCTGTCAAATCTATCTTTACCTAGGATGTCTCTTCTGTCTTTAACAATAAAAGTGATCATACATATTTGTGGAAAGCAATGAGGAATGTCTCAAGAAAAGGACTGATAACTCTAGTGTATTTTAATTGTCCCCTTTAGCCCCAAAAGTACTCTTATATTTAGTTGTGAATTTTGAGGTACATACTCAGCTGAAATGTACAAATTAATACAAATGTCAGACATAATAATAGAAATACAATAATAGAAAGTTGCAGAACGTTTATAGACATAGGCAAAAGGTGCATTTAAAAATAACAGGGAGGCTGGGTGCGGTTGCTCATGCCTGTAATCCTGGCACTCTGGGAGGCCAAGGCAGGAGGATTGCTTGAGCTCAGGAGTTCAAGACCAGTGTGAGCAAGAGCAAGACCCCATCTCTACTAAAAATGGAAAAATTAGTCGGGCGTCCTGGTGTGAGCCTGTAGTCCCAGCTACTCAGGAGGCTGAGGCAGGAGGATTGCTTGAACCCAGGAGTTTGAGGTTACTGTGATGAGGTTACTGTGAGCTAGGCTGATGCTACGCCACTCTACTCAGGGCAACAGAGTGAGACTCTGTCTCAAAACAAAAACCAAAACAAAACAGGAAATTTGGTAATTTACCATGATAGCATATATTTATTTTACATGATAATAAAAATCATTATGGTACCTAAATATTTATATTATCTCTGTTCCAAAATATTTCTAAAGTCCTAACCTACATTTGACAATCATTCAGTCTCCCCTCTAACCCAACTTCTACAATCATGTTATCTTAAAAGGCAAATGTTAGGTTTATTAAAATATAGCATACCACTCAATAGATTATTGACCAAGAGTTCAAATGTATGTCTTACAGTAAGCATACCAGTTACTGGGAGACAGCATATGGTTGTATGAGAAGTAAATGAAATAGCATGTATCAACTCTTACAATACCTAGCACATAAAAAATAATGTAATAATGTTAGCCATTGCTAATTTTATGTAAGGACATAATGTATATTAAAATTTCAGATATAGTATTTTCTTTCTTTCATATTCTGGATGGTATACTAGTCATTTATTTAGCTATTCTTACTCTCTAAAAAAGTGTTTTGAAGTGGCCTGAGTTAGGGTAAGGATTTGAGGGCATATGTAGGTATCCCTTTGCACATGCCTGTATAGACTTCCAATAGGCCAGCTGTTACTGAAGACATTCATTATACAGGTACTAGAAGTCACTGAGGTACTATCTATTTTTCCATCATATATTTTGGATAAAGTTTCTCTCTTACCTTTGGTCTACCTCATTTGTGTGGAACCCTGTAACTAAATCAGGTGCTCTAAAATTCAGCATAAACATACTGTTGGGTTTTGTTATCATATTATACAAAATGCTATCTCCTCAAAAGATCATCCTGGGACATTTCATCTCTCCCTCCCCCCCACACATAAAGATTTTAACTTTTGTTTATTCTCAATTAATTATAGTGTTTTAATAATTTAGTGGTTTGTGGGTAACATGGTTATGAGTATACACCATTTCTATGTATTTATTCTGTTTTAAACATTTTGTGACCTTGGGCAAGTCAGTTAATCCCTTTACATCTCACTTCTTTAAATTTAGTGGGACATATTTTCTAAAATAGTTTCTAGTGCTAATATTCTTCCATTAAATGTTTATTTTTGAGAAATTCTGTTTTTTCAAACAAATTCACAATAAAAGCATAAAAGTTTCAATACAGCCTTAAGTGTATATATCTTTTTGTAACATCAGTATCATGCTCTTATGGATGTAATAATTTTATGTTAGCTTATATCAAGAGAATTAGTGAATAGAGAGAAATTACTCAACCTTATCTTAGTGACTTTAAAGCATATCCTAAAGGTTATTTGGAAAGTGGTATTCATGACAATGAGAGGCATGCAGATTCCACTTAAGTGCCAAAAACTTTCAATTAAACTATTTAGGAAGAATTGTTTAAATAAAATTTATTATACATCACCTTTTTTTGGAAGGTACTGAACTTAATTTTTCTTTGAGGACTTAGGTTCATCACCATGACCACATTCTTGGGCTACTGAGATAAATAGCTGTATATCTATCCAAGAATTCACTTGTTAATCAACAAATATCTGCTAAGTGACTTTAGTGTGCCAAGGATTGGATTGGGCACCAGGTATATGATGATGTACAGAAACAGATGGGGTCTCTATTCTTGTGGTATAGAGTCTAGTTGTGGAAAAATGAAATTACCTAAATGATCACACAGATGTATAATTTTAAACTTGATCAGGTGCTACAAAGAAAATTTTTGTTGTTAAGAATATCACTGTGAAATTAGACAGATCTCAGTTCAATCCCAAATTGATGAATCGGTAGCACTGTAATCTTGTACAACTCTCTGAATCACAGTTAGAATGAGAACAGTCATGGACTTGGCTCATGCCTATAATCCCAGCACTCTGGGAGGCAGAGGCAGGAGGATTGCTTGAGGCCAGGAGTTTAAGATCGGCCTGAGCAACATAGCAAGACCCATCTCTATAAAAATTTAAAAAATTAGCTAGGTGTGGTGGCATTAGCTTGTAGTCCCAGCTACTCAGGAGGCTGAAGGGGTAGGATCACTTGAGCCCAGGAGTCGGAGGCTGTAGTGAGCTATGATGGTGCCACTGCACGCCAGCCTGGGCAACAGAGCAAAACCTAGTCTTTAAAAAAAATAATTAAAAAGAATGAGAACAGTCTATATCCTGGGTTGTTGTGAGGACCAAACATTGTTATTTGAGATAACAAATGTGATACTATTTTGTTAATTTTTTACTTGTTTATTTTCTATCTTCCTGGACTTGAATGTAAGCTTCAGGAGAGTAGAGATTTTGGGGTCAATTTTATTAAAACTGCTATTTTCCTTAGTTCCTGAATCAGTGAGAGTCACATCATGGGCACGAATAAAGATTTGTTGAATGAATGAAATGTTGTTCATGATTTATTGCAGGTAATCGTCATTCATAAGAAATACTTTGTCCTTATTTTTCTTCCCTATGGTCAGATTGATATCTGGTTATTGCCCTCATGGCTGTCTCCTACAGTTCTACTTCTCCTTATCTAATTTGACTCTGGACTAGAAAATCAGATAACCAGAGTGGTAGAAGTATCTATAATGTAATAAGAGACATTTTATAGTAAGTGAAGGACTCTCTTAAAAGTAATAATGAACTTTTGTGCATTTTGGTTATTTAAAGGTGTTTTGTGATTTCATCTGCATTCTGTATAGTTGAAATTGCTAGATAAGTAACCTCATAAATGAAATGTTGCAGTCCTTATAATAAAGAATACTTATTCTAGTTTTATATCACAATACGTCAATTTTTATATATAATTAGGTGAGAAGAAATTTTAATTTTTAAAGTTTGCTCACTTCATACATAATTTCTGGGAGCCATATAAAACTTACTGTTTGATATAATTTTTTAAAAGTATAATCACTTTTATAATATTCTCACCTGGTTAATTATTTTCCAGCGCACCTGTTATTCATTGATTCCTAACCCCCATCTTTTATTTAATGGCAGTATCTCCTAGAAAAGTGTCGGAGTTGGTTTTTTAGCTTTATTAATCTTGGCAGCAGGGTTTAAGATGAATCACCAGGAATTGAACAACTAAGAAGATTGAGTCTTTAAACAAATGAAGTGTTATATTTTATCATCATAGGGATAATTTGTGGCTTTTAGATCTTATACTCTAAAATGAAAATAAAATGTTATAAATGGATCCTTGTCTACCCCATGGGGTGTTATCTCTGAAAGAGTGAATTTCTACTTGAAATAATATCTAAATTTTTGTTGTTTGTTTATGCTTTAATGAGTCCCAAAATATGATATGAAATTAAATACCAATGAGTCATTATCATGCTGTTTATTGCCACTAATAGTAATTATCTGACATGAAATGCAACCATTCTTTCTAATTGGATATCATAATTGAAAAACTGCATATAAGCTGGCAAACTAATCACATATAAAGTAATTCTTTTACCCTCATATTTTCAGTAGTCACTTCTCAATTATGAGAAAACATTATTTGTTAGCAGTATATTCTAAGTTAATGTTTTCAGCATAATTTTGGATTCCTGTGAATGACATTAAATATTGTATTTGCTAGATGTATAATGTCAGTAGGGAAATAAAACTTCCCCTGCTATGTTTTTAAAGTAGTACCAGTAGGAATGATTTTATTTTGTAGAAAGCTTACTTTTCCCTTTTTATCTCTAATAACATAAGTCTAAAACCTAATGTTATATAGGGAAATGTTTTAATAAATTACAGTATAACCACTAGATATAATATAATTTCAATATTAAAAAATTATACGTATAGAAAGTATATAATCATATAGAACATGATTATTTTGGAATGTTAGGAAAAATCAGGATACTAAAATTTTAGTATGATTTCATAGAAGAAAATATTTGAAGGGTATAAATCAAAATTTTACTGCAAACTATATGTTTAGAAAATGGGATTTGGGAGAATATTTCAGTTTTTTTTTTTTAAATTTTTTTGTATTTCCAAGTTTTCCTTAAAATGAAAAATAGTAGTTTTCTGAGAATGTCTCAGGTTAGATAGAAATGTTTGTCAAGCTTAATGTCTCATTTCTCAGGTAGAAAAATAAAACTATCATATTGGCTTCCTAGTCTCTGCCTTTATGTTTTAAAAAGTCCCACTTGAAGTTAAGAGCCAAAGATGAGAGCGGTAGGTAGCACTGTAAAAATTAGTCTCTTTTTTCCTCCAATTTTTATTGTGGAAAACTTTAGACATATAGAAAGCATAGTAAAATGAAACCACATATTCCCAGCTTTAACAATTTGACACTTTTTTTTTCCTAGGAATTTTTTTTTGAGTTTTATTTTTTATTTCATTATATTATGGGGGTACAAATATTGTTAGGATTACAT
>VBSM01001562.1:48958880-48983132 GCA_008086735.1 Cheirogaleus medius | reverse complement strand
TCAGGAATTCTGTTACCTCCTGGGTGAACTTAGGGAGGTTGTATGAATCCAGGAGTTTGTCCATTTTGTCTTCATTCTGTAGTTTTTGGGCGTATAGATTTTTATAGCAATCAAATATAATGTTTTGTATTTCTTTGATGTCTGTTGTGATCTCTCCTTTTTCATTTCTTATTGAGTTTATTAGAGTCCTTTCCCTTTGAGTCCTTGTCAATCTAGCAAGTGGGCCGTCAATTTTGTTTATCTTTTCGAAAAACCAGCTTCTGGTTTTGTTGATCTGTAGTATAGTTTTCTTGTTCTCCCTTTCATTAAGTTCTGCTTTGATCTTCATTATTTCTTTTCTTCTACTGGGATTGGAAATTGTTTGCTTTTCTTTTTCCAATTCTTTGAGCCTATTCGTTAGGTTGTTAGTATCTAAGCTTCCTGTTTTTTGGATGTGAGCGTTGATTTATATTAGCTTTCCTCTCAGGTATGCTTTTGCTGTATCCCACAGGTTTTGGTAACAAGTATCACCATTATCATTTTGTTCAAAGAAACTCTTGATTTCCCTCTGAATTTCTTCCTGGACCCAATAATTTTTTAATAAAAGATTGTTTAGTTTCCATGATTTTGTGAAGTGTTGAGTGCTACTATAGGAATTGAACTGTAATTTTATGCCACTATGGTCAGAAAAGATACAAGGTATAATTTCTATTTTCTTGAATTTTTTGAGATCTGATTTGCGACTTTCCTAGGAATTTTTAAAAAGCAGATTCTAGTGATTGTTATTTTAACTATAAACAGTTCTATGTATTTCTTTGATAAGCATTTTTTAACATACCTACCACTTTATTATCACATTTAAGATTATTAACCATAATTTGTTACTGTCATTCAGTTTCTCTGTTCATATTCAAATTTCTGTAGTTGTCTCAAAATTATCTTTTATTAATATGATTAATTTATTAGAATCAGGATCCAAAGTCCATAAATTACATTTGGTTATTATGTCTTCTAAGTCTCTTTTATTTTATTTTTTAAAATATATATACTTTACTTCTTTGTATTTTTTATTTGTATAAATTTATAGGGTATGAGTATAATTTTGTTACATGGCTATATTGCATAGTGGTAAAGTCAGGGCTTTTAGTGTATTCATCACCCAAATAATGTACATTGTACCCATTAAGTGATTTATCATCATCTGCTCTCCTCCCACCTTCCACCCTTCTGAGTCTCCATTGTTTATCATTCCACACTGTACGTCCATGTGTACACATTATTTAGCTCCTACTTGTAAGTGATAACATGTGGTATTTGTCATTCTGTGAGTTGTTTCACTCAAGATAATGGCCTCCAGTTCCATCCAAGTTGTTGCAAAAGACATGATTTCATTTTCTATGGCTAAGTAGTATTCCACTGTGTATATATACTACATTTTCTTTATTTCATCATCTGTTGATAGACACTTAGGTTGATTCTTTGCTATTGTGAACAGTGCTGTGATAAACATACAAATACAGATATCTTTTTGATATAATAATTTCTTAAGATCATGTGGGTAGATATTCAGTAGTGGGATTTCTGGATCAAAGGGTAGTTCTGTATTTAGTTCTTTGACAATCTCCATACTGTTTTCCATAGAGATTGTACTAATTTACATTCCCTCCAACAGTGTATAAGCATTCCCTTTTCTCCATATCCTTGTCAACATGTGGTATTTTTTGTCTTTTTAATAATAGCCATTCTGACTGGTATAACATAGTATATCTGGTATATCTGGCATATACTGGTATAACTGGTATATCTCAAGGTTTTAATTTGCATTTCTCTGCTGATTAGTGGTGTTGAACATTTTTTCATATGCTTATTGGCCATTTGTATGTCTTCTTTTGAAAAATATCTATTCATATCCTCTGCCCACTTTTTAATAGGATTATTTTGTTGTTTTGAGTTGAGATCTTTGTAAATTTTGGATATTAGTCCCTTATTGGATGCATAGTTTGCAAATATTTTTTCCCATTTAGCAGGTTGTTTGTTCATTGTATTGATTATTTCTTTTGCTGTGCAGAAGCTTTTTAGTTTAACTAAGCCCCATTCATTCATCTATTTTTGGTTTTTTTGCCTGTGCTTTTGAGGTGTTAGTCATAAAATCTTTGCCTAGACTAATGTCCACAAGATTTTTCCCTAAGTTTTTTTTCTAGTATATTTTATGGTTTCAGGTCTTATTTTTAGCTCTGTAATCTATCTTGAGTTGATTTTTGTATATGGTGAGAGATAGGTATCTGGTTTCATTCTTCTGTATATGGCAATCTAATTTTCCCAGGAACATTTATTAAAGAGGGTGTCCTTTCACCAGTATATGTTCTATCTACTTTGTCCAAGATCAGTTGGATGTAGATATGTGGCTTTATTTCTGGGTTTTCTATTCTGTTTCATTGATCTATGTGTCTGTTTTTATGCCAGTATAATGCTGTTTTGGTTACTATAGCCTTGCGATATAATAGTCAGGTAATGTGATGCCTCTAGCTTTGTTCTTTTTGCTTACAATTGCTTTGGCTATTAGGACAGTTTTTTGGTTTCATATGAATTTTAAGAATGTTTTTTCTAATTCTGTGAAAAATTACATTGGTATTTTTATAGGGATTGCATTGAATCTGTAGATTGCTTTGGGTAGTATGGTCATTTTAACAATATTAATTCTTCTAGTCCATGATGAGCATGGGAAGTTTATGTCCTATACAACTTCTTTCATCAGTGTTTAATATTTTTCCTTATAGAGATCTTTTACCTCCTTGGTTAAATATATTCTTAGGTTTTTGTTTGTTTGTTTTTGTTTGTGTATGTCTGTGTGTGTAGCTATTGTAAAGGAGTTTGCCTTCTTGGTTCTCAGCTTGATAACTTTTGGTGTATAAAAACACTACTGATTTTTGTACATTGATTTTGTGTCTTGAAACTTCACTGGAATTCATTTATCAAATCTAAGTGTTTTTTGGTAGAGTCTTTAAGGTTTTCTAGATATAAGATCATACCATCAGTGAACAGAGATAATTTGACTTCCTTTTTTCTAATTTGGATGCCTTTTAGTTCTTTTTCTTAACTGAAGTCCTAATAAAAAAGAAAAAAAAGGACTATACTTTTTAGGTGACATTTTTTGTTTTATTATAATAAAAATAGTAAAGTTCATTGTAGGAAAATTCAGAAAATTATGAGAAGAAATTATATTGCTTGGAGTGTATTTCCTTGCTATCTTTTTTTTACATTATTTTCATAGTCGGGATTTATTGGAAGCCTGGAGAGCAAGTGGTGATGAAATCATAAAAGGCGTTTTCCACAGCTTGTTGAGAATTGAATATTTTTCCTTGCAAGAATTGATCCTGAGCCTGGATGTAGTGGTAGTCAGTTGGTGCAGGGTCTGGTGAATATGGTTGATGACAGTTTCCAAGTCCAGCCTCTGTAGTTTGAGCAGTATTGTTTTCTGCAACACATGGTCTTGCAAGAAGATTGACCTCTCTGTTGACCAGTCTGGGCTTCTTAATCACAAGCATCCTCATCATTTCATCCACTTGGTTGCAGTAGACATCTGCTGTAATCGATTGACCAGGTTACATGAAGCTGATGTGGATAATACCAGCGCTGAACCACCAAACAGACACCAATAGTTTTTTTGATGAATATTCAGCTTTGGACTGTGTCTCACATTTCATCTTTATTTAACCATTGTGCCAAATGCTTGTGATTGTCAAAAAGAATCCATTTTTCATCACATGTCACAATACAGTGTAGAAATGGTTTGCTTTTATGTCGTGACAGCAAAGAAAGACGATTTCTCTTCTGACGCTCGTTCAATTCATGTGGAACCCATCTATTGAGCTTCTTTACCTTGCCCATTTGTTTCAAATGTCCAATATTGTTGGAATCATAATGTCAAACTTTGCTGCTAATTCACGCATAGGTTGAGATGGAGTTGCTTCCGCTACAGCTTTCAGCTTATCGTTATCCACCTTGGTCTCAGGTTGCTCGTGTGGCTCATTTTCAAGATTAAAATTACCAGAACAGAACTTCTCAAACCATCAACATACTATGCATTCATTAGCCACATCCTTCCCAAACACTTCAGTGATATTTGAAGCTATCTGCACTGCATTGGTTCCATAATGGAACTCACATTTGAAAATAACACGAATTTTTTACTTATCCATGTTTTCACAAAAATTGCTGTAAAAAAATTTGAAAGATAATCACAAGCTAAAACGTGCATTTGAAAGACTGAGGATGTACCTTCATAATAAAAACAAGACAAGAAATGTCAAAGTGAAATGTCAGAGATATTAACTGTCAAGTTAGTACTTAAGAAAATCAGACATTTCATACTTAATAACCTAATATACTAATATAAATGAAGTTAAATTCATGCGGCAAATTTATGAGGGTTAACTTCCTGATGTTCTAATGTTGTAAAATATTTGAAATATTTAAATATAATGTTTAAAAATTAATATGAATAATAACTATAAAATTATTATGCATCTTTTTGTGTATAATTTGTGTGATCCATTTCATTATTTTACAGTTGTAGCTTCTGTATTATTAGAGGTTTAAAAAATCCTAAAATATAGTGAGGTTGTGTCTCTGCTTCAAAATTTACTGAAGTGATATGTAGTGCTTATTGTAAGAGCAACATGCTGTGAGAAAAATGCAGTTAAAAAAATAAGAGCATCTGATGATGCAGTGATGAGACGTTAGCCCATTTTTTAAGCCTTTAATCTATGTAATTTCACCCATATGCAAAAAGAATTTGATGTAAATAGTTTAAACACTATGTCATATACGTTAATTATTGAATTACAATGAACACTGACATACTAGTGAACTTGTGAGCATTTCCTAACTTATGGAATATTTGTTTTGCAGGAGAAAATAGAAGTAGAAATTATTTTCACCACTTTAATATGTAATTCCCTATTAATATCAATTGTTACCACAAAATTGGCTTAAATTAATACTCTTGTTATAATAGACCAAGGCAATTTAAATTTAGTTTTCTTTGTCTTTTTTGTTTGTTTGTTTTGTTTTGTTTTATTCCCCTTCCTACCTCCCAATTATTTTATGGCATTTCAGTGCTTCAGAGAATTTAGATGAGCTCTCTTCCTCCAGTAGCTGGTTTCTTAACCAGAAGCACAGTAAGAAAAGGAGAAAAGACAGGACAAGATTGAAATCTCCATCCTTGACTATCGTGAGTACAGCAGCCCGAACAAGGCCACTTCAGAGTTTCCACAAACGAAAACTCTACAGATTGAGCCCTACTTTTTATTGGACTCCACAGGTAAGGCCACCTTTTGGAAAACATGATCAAAGGTTTCACGGCCAGTGTTGTTTCATATACGAGATGATATGGATTGTACACAGTTATTTAGAATAATTACATGTAGAAAACTTAAAAATTATTGATATAATACATATTAACAATATATAAGTGGGATTTATAATTTTTTAAACATAGCAGTGTGCACTGGAACTTCTCACGTCCCCAGTTTTTTTTTAAAGAATCCACTATTATGCTTAAACTAAATTTGAAAGAAAATTAAATGTCAAGATTTTTAGAAGGTACTGGTAAGGGTTATAAGGGAAACACAAATGTACTACATATCTGTCTTATGAATATTTTCTCAGGTAAAGAAAATCTGCACAGCTGTCAGTTATTTTGGAGGAAATGACATTGCTCTCCTTTTTAGGTTTGGTATTTATTAATCTTGGTGAGCGTTCCTTTTCCTTCTTCTACAACATAAGCAGTGCAACTTTAGATGTTTTTACTTCACTTTATACAAATAAAATATACTTCATTAAAAGCATTCATTTGGAAAAGCATATTTTTTATTTTATAAACAAAACAATACTTCTTTCAGTGCACCTCTAAACATGCTGTGATGAAGGGCAAAATATGTTGTCTCTAGTTCTTGCTGTATGACATGCTTTTCCCCAATTCTTTTAGATTTCTTAATAATATATGAAAGGAAAAATATTCTTGATATTATTTAATATTGATTATTTCTGATTATCATTACATTAACTATTTTAGATATATTTATATAAAAATCAAGATGCTTTTTTCCATTCAGTTTAAGCTTTCTTTTATCAGGATCCAATTATAAATAGGAATGTGGATTCTGACAAATTAAGTTGTATTAAAAGGCTAATTTTTACCATTTAGTGGTTCACCATTTTGAAAATATTCTTTAAAAATTGTTTTATTTCATAATTTAAAAAAATTTTACCTAAGTCAACCTAATGGGAAAATAATTTTTATTTAAAGTTTTTATATATGAAATTATATTTTATTTAATAATCTTTACTTAAAGTTGCTGTAAGCAATAGATAAATAACATTTTGATATGTGATTTTGTGATTTCATAGTCATAAATAGAATTACTATGTCATAGTATTCTGTCTGGAAGAAATTTGCTAAGTGGTTTGCTAGATTTTACTAAACTTATATATGCTCCGATAATGTAAAGATTGGCTTGGCAAGGTCTGAGCAATTTTAAAACTTTCAGCAAACAAAGGAAGAGAAATCAGTTGTAGGGTTATTGTTACTAGTAGACTACATAGTTTACCATATTCATTACTATGCTAAGCATTTTCAGTACATTATTTAATCATCAAACATATAACTATTAAGTATTATTAATCCCATCATCAGATACAGAAATTGAGATTTAGGGAGATGAAGTAATTTGTCCAAGGTCAAATTAAGTAGTAATCAATAAGTCTAATTTCAAAGCTCATGTTCTTACCTATTACATTTATAACAAAAATAAACCAAATATTTTGTGGGCCTGAAATCAGTAAAGACATTATATTTGGGACTTTGTCTGGTTAGAGATAGTAAGATATACATAAAAAAGATGGGCTTTGAAAGATAAGCAGAGATTTGAAGGGTATGAGGGAAAGAAAGCATTTTAAGTGAATAATTGGAACATAGATAAAAAAAGTGACAGAGAATAGCAAATGCCAGCACCGTCAACTTATCCTCCAAATTTTCAGGCCAATAGTTATTTGCCTTTCTAAACTTCATTTAAATGTCATTTCTCTCAGAAAGCCTTCTTTGACATCCACAGAATTGGATATATATTGTTATAGCACCCTGTTTTAACCTCATTATGTTGGAATTTATCATATTATTCTATAATAATCTATTTTTTTCATTTCTTGTTAAATTGTAAGTTTTTAGAGAACAGGGACTATATTTCTGGATCTACAGGGCCTTGAACAGTACCAGTATGCTCAATAAATAATTGTTTATTATGTTAAAGAATTAATGTAATGGAACATAAGAAAATATTTAAAAAGCAATGGAGAGTGGGAACTCATGAATGTGTGTATGTGTGCATATGTGTGTTTCTTAAATTTGCCTACTGCAAGAGTCTAGAGAAGTGATGTTCAATAGAACTTTCTGTAATGATTCAAATGTTCTATATATCTATGCTGTCCAATATGTAGCTCCTAGACACATGTAGCTATTGAGCACATAAAATGTAGTTTATGCAACTGAGGAACTGAATTTTTAATTTATTTTATTTTTATTAACTTAAATAACCACATGTGGATAATGGCTACCAAATTGGACAGCACAGACTCAAACTTATCCTGATAGCAATGAATAATCTGGCATTCATATCTTGCTTTCTAATATCATCCTCTACTAAAAGAAACCAGATCTCTTTGGAGAAATGGCTGTTTTCCAGGGCTGAGGCAGAAAATGTATAAGATTAGCCTGGCTACTAAAGAAATTGCATTTCCAGAGAGACACACCAAGCAGGATTGAAAATGGGCACTCTAAGGGGATTTATGACAGTCCTTCCATCTCAGATTTCAGAACCCCTGGATGAATAGAATGGTCCCAGAGCTTCCCCAGCCAGACCCTTTTTACCAACATGAGTGATTTCAGCATGAAGTTGATGTTACCACAGGATCAAGCTAGCCCCACAATATTGAAGACGCACCAAGAATGTACCTCATTCACTCATAAACAGTATGAAGAGTTGGAGGCTCTGTTTGGCCAGACCATGTTCCCAGATAAAAATCTCCAGAAGACACTAGCTTTGAAACTCAATCTACCAGAGTCAACAGTGAAGGTTTGGTTCAGGAACAGGCGATTCAAATTGAAGCAGCAACAGCAGCAACAACAGTAATAGCAATCATCAAAGCAACCAAACCAGATTCTTCCAGTCAAGAAGAATATGCCCACTTCACCCAGAATATCTACCAATCTTTACTCTTTGTTTCCTGTGGTTTCAGATTTCTACAGCTACCTTCCACTTCAGCCCTTTGATCCTTCCAATTGGGCATGGGACTTCACCTTCACTGAGAGGCCCACAAGTGATTTTCAAATGCAGGATCCTCAGTTGGAGAGGCTAGTGGCCTCTGTTCCTGCTTTGTACCCTGATGCTTAAGACATAGGCCAAATTGTAGAAATGTACAGTTTTCTTGATGAGGATCAGATACGCATCTCTATTCCTTCCACTGTCTATATCAGTGTTTCTCACCCACACGGTCTCAAATAGGAGGAGAGGGTTCCTCTGTGAGCACCCTTGCTGTTCCAGCTGTACATCTATCTCCTGGGCAAACCTGGTCCAGTATGACAAGCGAAGGCTTTGAAGCCTACAGTCTAAGAGACAGCCCGGAATTCCAGAATACCTCCAATATGATAGGCTTTGGATTTCTCTGATCAAAGTATTCATAAATACCAGACCATTTAGAAAAGAGGTTAAGAAAAATTAGCCTGGAACATCTTAATGTTAGCAGAAAGTAAGGAAGTGTTCAAAAAATGGTTAGGAGGATGTTGAAAAGAACACAGGAGCTAGCTAGAAGAGGCTCTTATTGGCCAAACCTTGGAGTATTTGAGCATCAAAATAAATAAGGACAGTCTTGAACCATTGAAAAAATAGGAATACATGAATCCATACTGATGAAAGATAGATAAAGAGATAAGTTGGGAAAAGGTAAGACTTTTCTATAAGTAGGATGCAGATTAATAAATATGGAATAAGTGATAAAATCAGATAATCAATTTGCAATCATCACAATAAAGATTCATCGGGCAAGAATCACTGATGGGTAAGAAATCTGAGATCAGGCTTGATGAGGAGTTTGATGAGAACAGGATATTTGCATGGTCTTATTTTAAAATGTCTTCCCCCAGTTGCCAGGGGCACATAGTAACTATCTGATAGAGAATCAGACAATACTTTGCCTGAATGATCAAAACTACTGCCTCCTGTGAGGATACAATATCACTATGTAGTATTCTGGCCAGGGATCATAACCTGAATTTTATCATGAGGAAACATCTAAGCCCAAATCAGAAATAGACTGTTAAAAATCAACTGGCAGGCTAGGTGCAGTGGCTCATGCCTTGTAATCCTAGTACTTTGGGAGGCTGAGGCAAGAGGATTGCTTGAGGCCAGGAGTTCCAGACCAGCCTGAGCAAGATCCTGTCTACACAAAAAATAAAAAACTTAGGCAGGCATGGTGGCATGTACCTGTAGTCCTAGCTACTTGGGAGGCTGAGGCAGGAGAATTGCTTGAGACCAGGAGTTTGAGGTTGCAGTGAACTATGATGACGCCACTGCATTCTAGCTCAGGTGACAGAGCAAGACACTGTCTCCAAAAAACAAAAAACAAAAAAAAAAAAGGAAAAGAAAAGACAAAAACTGACTAGTATTCTTTTAAAAATGTCAATGTCATAAAAGCCAAGAAAGGCTGAGGAGTTGTTCTAGGTTGAAAGAGAGACTAAAAAGATAACAACTAAATGAATATATGATCTAGAGCAGAATTCTTTTGGAGGGAAAAAATTATTTGCAATTGAGAAAACTGGACTCTTGACAGTAGATTAGACAAAAATATTTTATCAATGTTGAATTTTCTAGATGTTATTATTTTTCAGTTATATAGGAAAATATCCCTATTCTAGAAAACACATTGACATATTAAGGGGTAAAGTGACTAAGGCATCCATTGTATGTAATTAACTCCTCTTCTAGAATGGTACTAGCTATGTACCATCCTTGGAAGAATTGAGAAATAATAATTTAAATCATCTTCTATAGCACTTAACTCTCTAGTAGAATACCAGTTGAAAAAAAGGCAATAGAGAGAGGTAGGAGTCTTCTGGTAGTAGGTAGGATATAGTAGATAGTTGGCTAATCATCACTCCCACTGCAACAACTAGGAGAAAAATATATAAATTACAAAACAAAAAAATCATTCTATTAAAAACATTACTGAGACCTCTGGTTTCAGCTCCAACATGTAAAGAAATTGGAAGTCATCACTCTTGTTCTTACAGTAAGAAAAGGGCGAACAAGTTGAATATTAGTGCCTTTTCATGGGACCATCAAAGAATTGAGGTTGCAGGGCAAACTGCCCCCCTGAAATATGGAGACAGGCAAATCTAGAGAGTCACAGCCAAGATTTGCTTACCTGCAGCAGAAGCCACAACAACCATAAACAAGCTGGTAGGAATACTTAAATGGTAATTTTGATGAATTGCTTGAGGTGCAGTGTTGATGAGCTTTAGAGTGAGAAACTCCTGGGGACCACAGTCTTGTGAAGGCCCCAACACTTTCATGGACTTTACTTCTAGGTACCCCACTAGGTTCTCACAGTGAAGAGCCAGCAGATCCCTAGTGGCTTTACCATGGAAGGGAAGAGTAACCATGGTGAAATAAGCCAGAGCATTCTCTAACAAAGGCCTACTCTTCTGGGAAAAAGACTTTACCAGAGCCTTATACCACGTGGGGGAAGAGCATGTCTCACACTTCTACTCCCTGTAGCCTTCTTCTCTCACTGAAGAGGAGTGGGGGGTGGAAAATAAGAAACACTTGTTAAGGTCACAGCTCAGGGACAGAGATATACTAAAAGGCTGAGATTTAATCATAAAATCATAAAATTATATAATAGAATGCCTCCCTTCCCCCACACTACCACTATACCAACAGGTTACAGTTGCAAGGCATAGACTCTGAGGGGGAATACTTAAGGAAGTCAAAAGTCAACAGAGGAGACAAAAAACAAGGACACTAGAGGATTCTGAGGTCTCTGGCACCTACAGATACAACAAACATTAAACACAGCCAACTCTTAGCCAGATTAACATAAAACCACAATGAAGACTTATTTACCTCAGCTCCTATTACATGATAACATCATTTCACCTTTCAACAAAAAATTACAAGGCATGCTAGGAAAAACACACTCTGAAGAGACAAAATAATTATTAGAACCAGGCTCAAATATGACAAAGCTGTCTGAATTATCAGACAGAAAATCTTAAATAACTATGATTAATATGTTAAGGTCTTTAATAGATAAAGTAAAAAACATGCAAGAACAGATGTATAATGTAAGCAGAGAGATGGAAATTCTTAATAACAATCAAAAGTAAATGCTAGAAATAAAAAACACTGTACCCTATGTCAGGCATGCTTTTGATCGTCTCATCAGTAGTCTGTACATGGCCAAGGAAAGAATCAGCAAGCTTAGACAGGTCATAGAAACTTCATAAATTGAAATGCAAAGAGAAAAGGGAATGAAAAGACAAGAAGAAAACAGCTAAGAATTTGGGGGCAATTTCAGATGATGTATCAGATATGTAATTGGAATACCAGAAAGAGAGAACAGAGCAGAAGAAATATTTGAAGTAATAATGAATGAGAATTTTCTAAAATCAATGACAAACACCGAACTACACATCTAAGAAACTCTAGGAGAATGTCAAACAGGATAAATATTTTAAAATATACAGTTAGGAATTGGGTAATGGGCAAAGGCTGAAAGAATTTTAAGATGCATAATAGGAAAAGCCTAGATTCTTGTGAGAGCTTAGAAGGAAGTGAGGAGAATGGAAGACAAAGCTGCTGTCATCTCAGAGAATACATATATCATCATGAAAGAATGTTGCCAGAAATATGAATGTTAAAAGTGCTTTTGGTGAGATTTCAGAAGGGAATGAAGAACATGATATTGGAAACTGGAGGAAAGCTGATCCTTGTTATAAAGTAGTAGAGAACTTGGCTGAATTATATTCTACTGTGGAGTGGAAAATAGAACTTTTAAGTGATAAATTTGGATATTTAGCTGAGGAAATTTCTAAGCAAAGTATAGGATTTGTTATCTGTTTTTTCCTTGCTGCTTCTAGTAAAATGTGACAGGAAAGCAATAAGTAAGAAACTGTTAAATAAAAAGGAACCAGAACTTGATGATTTGGAAAATTCTCAGTATTACAAAAAATGATATAGCATGCTCCGAAGATAACCCAGAGCTTGGGCAAACTTTTGCTGAAGAGATTAGGTATATAATGCATGGATCCAATCAACCATCTCAGCAGAAGCCAGGAACAGAAATAGGGTTATACAGAAAGAATCTTGGGAGAACCCTTTTGTCTAATAACATGAATCCTCTTGACATGTGTGGGAGTCCCACAAAGTTTTTGAGAATTTTATACCAGTAGAAACACTACCAGCTTGAAGTGAAGGGGACAAAGAGTAGACAAAATGAAAGAAGGTTGTCAGACTCCCAAAATTTTACAGGCAGGAAAATGGACTGCTAGAACTACTCAGTTGCAAACATGTACCCTTCAAGAAAAAGGAAGGTAAATCATAGACCTAAATGTGAAAGGAAAACAATGAAACTTCTAAAAGAAAGCATAAGAATGTCTTCATGTCCTTGGGGTACATGACTTCTTAAATAGGATACAAACATCACTAATCAGAAAAGATTGTTAATTTGGAATTTGTCTTATCCTTGAGATCTTGACACTGAGGCCACAGTTTTTTTGTGTGTGTGGTTTTTTTTTTTTTTTGTCTTGTTTTTCTGAGAAATAGGGTCTTGCTCTATTGCCCAGACTAGAGTACAGTGGCATGAATATAGAGTGGCATGAATATAGCTCACTGTAACCTTGAACTCTTGGTCTCAAGTGATTCTCCTACTTTAGCCTCCCAAGTAACTAGAACTATAGGTGTGTGATACCATTCCTGGCTAGTTCTTAAATTTTTTTTAGAGATGGGATCTTGCTATATTGTCCAGGCTGGTCTTAAATTCCTGGCCTCAAGTGTGAGGATTTGATCTTTGCACTGATGTCATTTCTTACTATGAGAACCTTTTGCTGTTTGGAGTAGCTGGAAATGGGAAACAGTCTTATTTTTGAACCTAAAAAGTCTTGGCTCTATTTCCTCTAAACTCTGCCTGAAAATGTAACAGCTTCTTTTTAAGCTCATCCTACTTCATCCATACTTTATCATAGGCAATTAAATGAAACCATTTTGTATTTTGCACATTCTGCCTAGAAACCTTAGCCGCCTCTATGAGTTCATTATGTACTCTTTCTATCCTCCACATTTTTGTAGGCAACTATTACACTAATTGTTCTACCAGAGCAATAAGATGAAAGAAATAGAAGTAAAAAGATTGGAATAATTATTTAGAATAATTATTTGCAGAGGTTATGATCCCTTTGCTAGACAGGATTTTAAAAAGCATAAATTAGTATGCATTTTTACTTTACACTGCTCTTTTTATAATACTAATTTCTAATGAGAATGTCAAATGATAATAATAGCTAATATTTATTAAGCAATTATTATGTGCCAGGTACTATTTTAACTTCTAAATGCTTTACATGTATTTCTTACTTAACATTCATACCCCATTTTCTTTGGGGAAGCTGAAGCACAAAATGGAAGGAAAAGATGCACATATTTAGCACTATTTAAATGAGTATAAATACAAGTTTGGTAGTTTTCTCTTAAGTGCTAATGCTGAGTCTTTCACAAGCATGAGTTAAACATCTGATCTGAATCTTTTATGAGTTGTTTCAGACTGTTTCTTCCTATGAAATGTTAGCCCATATCAACAATTATTAAAACTCCACATAGTTTCTAAGACTGTTTAAAAATGTTTGGTTCCCTTATTCTTCTAGATGAGTCATATCTTTTGCTGTCTAAGCCTACTTATTCATTATGGGGACACTTTAGTTTATTCTTGGAGAACGTATACTTTTTTTAATCCTTGATAATGTTGCTTAATATAACTAGAATATAGGTGTATCTTTAGATCCAGAAAATGCATTGTCAGGCATAGATAGACAAGATGTGAAAATGCTCATCAGAATAATATCCTAGTATAAATCTTAAAATGTAAATGTGGCTAACAGCATTCTTCAAAATTTCACTTGCAATTAAGTTTTAAAGAAAAGTGTTTATCTGACCATATGCTTCTTCAGCCCTTTCTTGATACTCTGTATACCCCAATTACCATGTAACCTTAGGCCCTACACTGTTGGTGTCTCAGCCTTAGGTAACTGAAGCTATCCTAACTCCTGGCAAGGAGAGTTCTTTATCCCACCGGGAAAGGACAACAGAGGCTTCTTGCATTCAAGGTTAGAATTTCCAGTGCAGTTTTCTATACAAACAGGTTGTGGGTTATTAGATATACAAATCGTTTATATAGGACACTAATAGTAACAATAGTTTTATTTTGAATTAGGGTAGTGGGCTTATTTTAAGACTTTAGTTAATAAACCTAAATGTTTGATCAAGAATAAGTCAAGAAATATATTCAATCAGTTAGATCAGAGGTTATTTTATATGAAATTGATAAAAGTAGAGATGATTGGTTGAGGCCCAGAGTATTATTTGGTCATGCACCCAACTATCTTCCTTCATACTGGGGGGAGGGAGGGTGGTAGTGATGATTACTTCTTCCCTGTTAATACTTGCAGCCCCTGAGCACAAATTATAAATCACTGTAATGTAAGTATCAGCTACATGACCTGGGCAGAATTTTTAAATAAATGAAACCATATTTGCAGGGCCCTCACTTGTCTTTTATCATTCCCCTCATGGTGTTTCCCACCCCTCTGGTATTTAGTATTCTTATGTAAGTTTCCTATTTACCCATGGTATTCTTCAAGTTCCCCAACTTATTTTTTTGTTTTCCTCTCCTTATTTCTATACAAATATAACTAACCTGTTTTGTTACTAAGGGACTTGCTAATCTCTGGTGAACCATTTACCAATGATACTGTTACTCTGATGGCTATTTATATTTTGAGGAGCTTGTCCTGCATAAAGTAGTGAATTAAATATAAAATAGTCACATTATGATTGTGGAATGCTAGTTGGGAAACTATTTTGAGCAGAATTTTTTCATTACTTATAAATTTTAGCATGTAATTCACAAGCCATTTTGTATATATTTGTGAAAACAGCTGTAGATCTAACATTTAAAGATTGAAGTAAAATTTGAAATTAAGAATGACTGCTATAACCTTTATGAAATAAGGCAGAACTATTCCTATTTTAATTTCTGTTCATCTGTGTTCTTTTATGTATCTCCTATGGCAAATTTATAAAAGTAATGTTTGTAGATATTTAGTAGTCAATCTTATTGTTATTTCCTAGATTCTCAAATCACAATGCTGGTGGTTTAATAAAATAATCTAGATGTATAAATGAAGGTATATATAATAAAATTTTCCTTTGAAGCTTTTCATTTCCTTTTTAAAAAGTGAAATGATTAAGTTTGTAAACTTTGTTTATGAGAATGCAGGATTCTTTGTTGACCAAATAATAAAAGAATTAAGAAGAAAAACTTCAATTGAAGTAACAAATAATGACACTGAAGGAAAAAATAGGTTAATTCCATGATATGGGAGGCATCTGATTAAATGAGGAAAAGGAGGTGACTTAAGGGTCACTTAAGTAGTATTCTTATCCTCTTGGGAAGCCAACTCTTCCTCTTCCATGCCACACCTACTTCAACTCCACCTAGTAGAGAATCTGCTTTGGACAGGGGGAAGTATCTTGGTTGAGGATTTCCTTACTTTGCTGCAACAATTTATCTCTTAGAGAGATAAATTTATAGCATGTATAACATTACTCCTATGAGGAAATATGCTTTATATAATTGTAGATAAATCTGGGAGGTACCAAATTATAAAGAGTCTTAGTGTTATTTCTGATAGGGAGGCAGAACATTTTAGTGGTTTCATTTCATGGGTTCTTCAATCCAGACACAATGGATTGAAATCCCAGCCCTACTTCTTAATAATAGTGTGCAGTATTATGCAAATTACTCACTGCCTTGTTTTCCTCATCCATAAAAATAGGGCTTCCTTCACATGGCTACATTCAGCTGGAGGGTCAGCTGTGCTGGAAGAAGCTGGCCTCACTCACTCATGTGGCAGGTGGTGCTGGCTGTTGGCTGGGGCAACTCAGTTCTCCTCCTTGTGGCCTCTCATGCTGCATGAGCTAGAATGGCTTCCTTCCATGGCACCTCAAGACAGTGCTCCAAGATGACAAGGAGGAAGTTACAAGCCTCTTGAAGCTTAGGCCCCAGATCTCAAACATCATTTCCACTGCATTCTATAGGACAAAGAAAGTGACTTGGTAGCCCAGATTCAAGGGGATGGAAAAACAGACACCATCTCTAGAAGGAAGTTGCAGTAAAGGGGCATACATACAGGGATAGAAGGACTTGGTGACCCTTACTATTAAGCAATCTTCCCCTTGGGATCTGCTTTAGGGTACATGGGTAACCCCAAATGAAGACATTAGCTGAATCAAGCAATGAAGAAAAGAAAAAAAATAAGGCTACCTTTTAGAGTTGTGTTGATATTAAATAAGATAACATTTGAAAGTTACTTAGCCCCATACCTGGCATATAAGTCCTCACCAAATGTTAACAATGATGGTAATGAGTTAATGATTAGGACAACATCGAGGAATCAGTGGGGAGGCGTGAAGTGATAAAAATATTAATTATGAAAGATTAAACTTGCTGCCTTTGAACAGGTCATTTCACAGTGGGGAGAGATCATAGAAACAAATCAGTTAAGAGACTTACAATAAATTAGATGTAAGATTATAAAGAGTTGGAGTGAAGGTGGTGGAATAAAAAAACAAGATGTAAAAAACATTTAGAAGAAGAAATAACTAGTCTTCCAAACTGATTTGATATGGTTAAAGAAACATTTTCAAAGAGAAGAGGAAAAGGAATAAGAGGCAAAGCAAATTATGGTATTGCTGAATTCACTTTGTAAAATGTCCAAGTCAAGTCTTAATAGTAACTCATATCATGGATTAAGAAGCAGTAGAATATCTGGCTCTCAATTTAACGTCATCTCATTCATAATTCTATAATCTCCATTGTGAGGTGGATGAGTGAAACATTTTATATCAATCTTTCAGAACACAAATAAACCCTAAGTCACATGCTTTAAACTTATGTGGACCTCAGTTACATGTGCTTTCTCTATGGCCCATTCTTCATGTGGTATATTAATTATTGCAAAGCATTGAGGAAAGAATGGCAAATATTCTCAACCTCTCTTGCTTATTTAAATTGATTGATAGTGGGTATTGACTGTCTAAAGCTCTGTTTGAGAAATATTTTGACATCTGGGCTTGGGGAAGGGAATGCTATGATTAATTAGAAACGCTTACCACAAATGAGGGAAAGACTAGTAGCAGACATCATATATTATTTTGCCATTCCTATACTAAGGTATCATTATATCAATACTACATGTTAAAATGACTAATTCACTTTTCATATTTCTTAAAAGGCAATATATAAATACATAAATGAATGAATTGCTTTATTGTTTATAGATGACTTGCCTATGCAATTTGGGAGTTGCTTAGCAAATGGGAATAATATATCTTTAGTTTCTGGAAAAATCTTAGGGCAACTGAGCCAGTACTAGTTTGCATACTTCTTAATAATATCCAAAATAATCTATGTTAAAATGTTAAATCTTTTAGTACTGCTTTAATCACTTTAATAAACATTTTTAGAAAAATGCCTCAAAACATGTTAATTTTTTTTGACCATTTAAAACATTTCTAAGCATGAAAACATTTTAATTCATTATTTCACTAATAGTGTTTTTTGTAGCCTACTACACACATTCTTCTTATTCTTCTTATTATTCTTCTTCTTAGTCCTGGGCTGCTTTATTAGTTACCCACTTCTTTGTGTTTTCCCACTAGAAAAGCTGTATATATAAAGAATGTGGGTATGTAACCAGTCTTCTTTCAGACTTCTTAAAAATTAAAAATACATTGTTTGCATGATCACAGTTGAGTCTTTACAAAGGACAAAATATTTTAATTATCTACCACATAACAGTCAATAACCATGTGAATTATAGTTCTGACTTTTAATAGATTATCTTCAAAAAAATAGATACACAAATCTTTTAATAGTATTCTTTCACATGGCTCTAGCACAAGGTTAATTAGAATCTGCTTAACATGAATGAGACTTGGGGGATGCAGAATTCCACTAAGTTAAGCCTGCCAGTTGACAAATCCCATCCATGTATGCAAAACCTATGTATGCTAAATTTCTTGTCTTTTCATTCAAGAAGAACTATTGGGGAAATATACTTTCATATATAATACCAGAGGCATATACAACTATTTAGAATAATCTGTTTATTATGTTTGTCTTTCTTTGTTTTCTTCCCTCCTTTCTTTTATTTTCTAGTTAAGAAATACAAAGTACCTACTGTGTGTCACACAATGCCTACACATTGGAGATACCATGATGAACATGATTGAAAGGGTTCTTGCCTTCATGGAACTTATATTCAGTGGGGAGAGAGAAACAATATAAATTTTAACTAATGATATGATTTGGAAAAAATATAGAACTAAAGGTGATAGAGTTTTCTGGGTAAAAGGGGAGTTTATTTTAGATAAGATAGCATGAAGGTCTTTCTGGAGTAATTGACATTTTATTAGAGACTTGATTGAAGTGAAGAGGGAACAAGCCACACAGAAGTCTAGAGTTAAAGCATTCCAGTATATCTGAGTAATTAAACTATGAGGAAAAACCAGCAGCAAGAAAGGCCAAGAGAATATAGCTGACGTTGGTGGAAATAGATAATTCGAAGAGCAGAAAATAACTTCCAGAACAGTCTATTGTAATATAAAAGTACCTTTAGAAATTAAAAATTTCTGGAATAAAATTTTAGTATAAGAAATGGAATATAAAGTCAAAGAAATCTCCCAGAACACAGAGAAAAATTAAACATGAGTATTTCCCACAGCTAAAAGGAAGATACAGTGTCTTCAGTTTGAAAAGGCCCACAAACTGTTCAGCATTATAAATTAAAATAAATAAATAGCCCACACCTGAACAGATTCTCATGAAATTTCTGAATATCTAGAACATAAGACCTTAAAGCATCTGAAGGGAAAATAAAACTAACAAAAGCAATGCATGACCTATAATGGATAAGAATGAAACTGCCACTGAAATTCTCATTAATGACCCTAGATGCTAGAAGAAAATGGAGCAATGTCTCCAAAGTTCTGAAGGCAAATTATTTTGAACCTAGGTGTGAAATAAAACTGTCATTATTGGCCGGGCGTGGTGGCTCATGCCTGTAATCCTAGCACTCTGGGAGGCCGAGGCGGGGAGGATCGCTTGAGGTCAGGAGTTGGAGACCAGCCTGAGCAAGAGTGAGACCCCGTCTCTACTAAAAATAGAAAGAAATTAATTGGCCAGCTAAAAATATACAGAAAAAATTAGGCGGGCATGGTGGTGCATGCCTGTAGTCCCAGCTACTCGGGAGGCTGAGGCAGGAGGATCTCTTGAGCCCAGGAGTTTGAGATTGCTGTGAGCTAGGCTGACGCCATGCACTCTAGCCCTGGCAACAGAGACTCTGTCTCAAAAAAAAACACAAAACTGTCATTATTTTCAGATGAAATAATTTCATAGAAAAATACAATAGAATCAAATTATTAGAACTAAAACCATTTCTTCACATAAGCAATAACCAATTAGAAATATAATTAAAAAACAAGATACATTCCCAAAAGCAGATTGTCAATTTTCTGAGAATTGACCAAAAATATGTAAGACTACTATAGAAATTAAAGTTTTTATACAGGATATAAAATAAAGTCTCTGTAGGAGACATTTAGTTTCCTGAATTAAAGGTAATCTCAGTCAAAATTTTAACTGGATTTTTTTAAGCTTAGCAACTTATTCAAAAATGAATATTGATAAGTAAAGGTCTATGAGTAGCAACTTAAGTATATTTTCAAAAAAAGGGGGGAGTGTGGATAGGTGGTAGAATTACCAGATGCTGACTTACAGTAATACAGTATATGGGAACGGGCTCAAGTATAGACAAATGGACCCAGAATGAGATTTCCAGAACAATACCATTTATGTAGATTTAAATATTAAAATTACAATATGTTCTACAATAATACATACAAATAAAAGGATCCAGATCAGACACATTAGAATGGTTGCCAGTGGGGGGAGGGGAAATGAATGAGGATTAAGAGAGAATATAAAACGATAGTATTTTATCATCTTGTGACTATATCACAATTTGTTTATCCATTCATCTGCTGTTGGGTTGTTGGTTAGGGCTATTATGAATGAAGCTGCTATAAATATTCTTGTACAACTTTTTGTGTCATTGTTTTGGATGGTATCATTTTACATTACCATCATCAATATATGAGCGTTCCAATTGTTCCCTCTCCTCACCATAACACAAGATTATCAGTCCTTTTAATTTTAGCCATTCTACTGGATGTGTTGTGGTATCATATGTAAATGGTTTACTTTGGGTTTAATTGCCTTTATTTTTCTAGCTTAAGGTGGTAACTTATAAAATTGATGTTCAGTCATTCTTTCTTTCTAATATAAGTATATAAAGCTGAAATTTTCCTTTTGAGCACTGCTTCAGTATCTCACAAACTTTGATATGTATTCAGTTCAAAATATTTTCTAATTGCTTATCTGATTTTTTCTTTGACTATGGATTATTTAGAATTACGTTTAATTTCCAAATTTGGGGGGATTTTCCAAATATCTGTCTGTTACTGATTTTTAATTGCATTCAATTGTGATTAAAAAAACATACTCTAGGCCTGGCACAGTGGCTCACGCCTGTAATCCTAGCACTCTAGGAGGCCGAGGTGGGAGGATTGCTTGAGCTCAGGATTCAAGACCAGCCTGAGCAAGAATGAGACCCGGTCGCTAATAGAAAAATTAGCTGGGCATGGTGGTGCACACCTATAATCCCAGCTACTTGGAAGGTTGAGGCAGGAGGATGGCTTGAGCCCAGGAGTTTGGGGTTGCAAAGAGCTACGATGATGCCAATGCATTCTACGCAGGCAACAGAACAAGACTCTGTCTCAAATAAAAAAAAAAAAAGAAAGAAAGAGAGAAAGAGAAAGAGAACTAAAGAAAAAGAGAGAAACATACCAAGAATCTAGAAAAGAAGTGACCATTGAAGCCTGAATATTTCTTATGAGTATCTTCTAATTAAATCCAACAGAAATTTTTAATATTCTTGAAAGTGACTAAAGGCAAAACCTAGAAATTGGAAGCCATGAAGAGTCATTTTAGAGATCTTGCATAAAGCCAAGAGTTTCTAAAGGATAATGACTTTGTGAATGGATCAACTACAACTCAAACCTGCTGCAAAGAGATGCAAAGAACTTGCCTTTCTCTGCCTTGGGCTCTGTCTGAAAAAGGAAAATAGAGTCTGTGCTATAAATAGAATTTATAACAAGTGAGGCCTCTTTCATCTTTGAAGTCTGAAATCATGCTACCCAAGTGCTTTACTTAAAAAAAAACAAAACACAAGAATTGGCTTTTAAAATAGGCTAGCTACTGTTCCAGATGGCTGGCTGAAACAAATATACATCATTTCTAGGGTAATGAACTGTCAAGAGAAACTTCTAAAAATCCAATGAATAAAGTTTCAACAAAAATGAATTCCTAATAAAAAAAAATTATAAAACACACAATAATAAGGTAACATAATGACAGTCAGTAGAAAGAAAAGAAAATTACACATATGTATATGCATGCATATATATGTATATATAAAAATAAATCTCTATAAAATACATAGATGTGTGTATATATGTATACACATACACACACATATATAGCTACAAAAATAACTTCAGATATTAGAATTACACAGGATATAAAAATAAGTTTCATATATTTAAGGAAAATAAATTAGAAAATTGCTAATATAACTAAGAGGTGGATAGATACAGCTGAAAAGAGAATTGAGTTGGAAGATAGACCTGAATGAAATTACACAAAATGAAGCACAGAGAAAAAAGAATTGGAAAGGTTAGCAGAGAAGGTCTAATATATGACTCCAGAGAGCGGGTTTCTGCAACCCCTATTACCCTGAAGGCAATTTAGAGATCATCAGAGCTGCCCTCCCATCAAAGGTCCAGAGTACAAAGGCCCTGGGGGGTAAAGCAGTTTCAAATGTGTGGCCTGTGGGACCTCAGCATGCACCGCCCAATGGCATCTCACATCTGCTCCCCATATTGGTGCCTCCAGCTAACCTATGGGTGGCTCCAGTGGGTCCTAGTGGAGCACAGGATATGGTGGCTAGCCCTGTAGAAGGCACAGGTGGCAAATTTTGGTGGTGTCAATACAGCACAATCTCCACCAGCACACGGGGAACTATGGCTTGGGCTTTGCCTGGAAAAGCCACTGGTGCACCATTCCAGCCTGGGAGAGCCACAGGCACGACCCCAGTTGGCAAGAATGGAGGAGGCAGGATCACCACCAGGGGGAGCCAGAGGCTTGAGACTCTAACCTGTGATAGCTTTGGAGGCAGGATCACAGCCCCAGTGGGTCTGCAAGGCAGAGCATAAAGCAAAAGAGGATTATTCTGGAGCCTTCAGGTCTAATGGAATTTGGGCGGTCTGTGACTGAATGTGCCCCCCTCAAAATGCATATGTAGAAACATAATCCCCAATGTGATGGTATTTTGAAGTGGGACCTTTGGAAGTTTACTTGGTCATAAGGGTGAGCCCTTATGAATGGAATTAGTGCCTTATAAAAAGGACCCCAGAGCTCCCATCCTTCTTCTGCTATCTGAGGTTACAGCAAGGAGATAGCCTTCTGTGCATGAGAAAGTGGACCCTTTCCAGACACCAAATTTGTTAGCCCTTTGATCTAGGACTTTCCAGCCTCCAGAACTGTGAGAAATAAATTTCTGTCATTTATAAGCCACCCAGTTTATAGTAGTTTTTTATAGCAACCCAAACAGACTAAGACAGTATCTTATGGTAAGCCTGCTAAAAAAGTGAAGACACAGAGAAATTAGTGAAAGAAGCCAGAGAGAAAAAAGACACATTACGTTAAATGAGGACAATAAGACCCATAGTTAACTACTCAATAGGAACAATGGAAGCCAGAGGAATGAAAGTATCCTTAAATTACTGAAAGAAAAAAAAAGCCAACCCAGAATTTATATCCACAAAAATATCATTAAAAAATAATAATATGCATGCCTGTAATCCTAGCACTTTGGGAAGCTGAGACAGGAGGATCATTTGAGGCCAGGAGTTTGAGACCAGCCTAAGTCAACATAGTGAGACCATGTCTCTACAAAAAAATAAGAAAAAAAAAAAATTAGCTGGGCATGGGTGCCCACCTGTAGTCCCAGCTACTTGGGAGGCTGAGCCAAGAGATCCCTCTAGCCCAGGAGCTGGAGGCTGCAGCGAGCTATGAGGATGCCACTGCACTCTAGCCCAGGCAACAAATCAAGACCTTGTATCAAAAAAAAAAAAAAAAGATAATATATAAATGCTTCAGATAAATAAAAATTGAGAGAATTTATTGACAGCAAATCTACATTATAATAATAAAGGGAGAAGAAATATGATCCCAGGTGGAAGTAGGAAATTATAGGAAGGAGCTAAAGCAATGAGAAGGGATAAATATATAGGCAGTATACATAAATGTTGATACTAAAAGCAGTAATAGTAATATAGAGTTATAAATATACATAGAATTAAAATGCCTAATAACAACACAAAAATAAAGAGGAGAGTAAATGAGTTAAAATGTTCTAATGTCTCAGAGTTTTCAGGGAAATGGTAAAAGGAATAATTTGCCTTATACTGTAAAAGCCAATAGGTTAAAGATAAACATTGTAATCACTAGGGAAAACACTAAAAGAAAGTAAAAGAATGCATAAGTATAAGTTAACATAGGGGAAAAATATAACAAAATATTTGATTAAAGCATGGTAGGAATCAATTAAATGTAAAACAGACATACAATATAGAAAGTCATCAAGTCCACTTGGTGGCTCTTTGAAGTGGTTAATAAACTTGATAAGCCCCTAGAAGATTCCTCATGTTCAGGCCGGGTGTGGTGGCTCATGCCTGTAATCCTAGCACTCTGGGAGGCTGA
>VBSM01001562.1:48934767-48958780 GCA_008086735.1 Cheirogaleus medius | reverse complement strand
CCAAAAAAAAAAAAAAATCCTGCAATGCACATCATTCTTCATTCTGATAAATTAAAACCATTCCTATTATAATCAGGAACAAAACAAGAATATCTCCTTTGATCATTTGTATTCATTACTGGACTAGTGAACCCATCTAGCAAGGTTAGAACTTCCGAAGTAATATTAGGTCATTAAATATGAAATGTCTGATTTCGAATCAAAAGTGTAGTTTATTATATCTCAAACAAGATGCAGTACAATTAATCAAAGGATGTGCTTAACACAGTTTTGCCATCTTAACGGTAGCTTACTTATGCCAGCAGCAAAGAAAGAAGCCTGGAGAGCGAGTGGTGATGAAATTGCAAAACTCATTTTTCCACAGCTTGTTGAAAATTGAATATTTTTCCTTGCAAGAAGTGGTCCAAAGCCTGGAAAAAGTAGTAGTCAGATGATACAAGGTCTGGTGAATACGGTGGATGACAGAGAGTTTCTAAGTCTAGCTTCTGTAGTTTGAGCAGTGTTGTTTTTTGCAACATGTGGTCTTACAAGAGGATTGGCCCATCTCTAATGACCAATCTCGGCTGCTTAATCACAAGCATCCTCACCATTTCATCTAACTGGTTGCAGTGGACATCTGCTGTAATCGACTGACCAGGTTTCATGAAGCTGTAGTGGATAATACCAGCGCTGGACCACCAAACAGACACCATTAGCTTTTTTTTGATGAATATTCAATTTTGGACTGTATTTCAGCACTTCATCTTTATCCAACCATTGTGCCAAATGCTTGGGATTGTCAAAAAGAATCCATTTTTTATCATGTGTAACAAGACAGTGTAGAAGTGGTTTGCCTTTATGTCATGACAGCAAAGAAAGGCAAGCTTCAAGATGATTTTTCTTCTGATGCTTGTTTAATTCATGCAGTAACTATCTATCTATTTCTTTACGTTGCCCATTTGTTTCAAATGGTCCAATATTGTTGGAATAGTAACGTCAAACCTTTCTGCTAATTCACGCGTAGGTTGAGATGGATTCACTTCCACTATAGCTTTCAGCTCATCATTATCTACCTTGGTCGCAGGTCATCCACATGGCTCATTTTCAAGATTAAAATCACCAGAACAGAACTTCTGAAACCATCGACATACTGTGCATTCATTAGCCGCATCCTTCTCAAACACTTCATTGATATTTCAAGATGTCTGCACTGCATTGTTTCCACGACAGATCTCATTCAAAAATAACACAAATTTTTTACTTATCCATGGTTTCACAAAAATTTCTCTAAAAAATATTTGAAAGATAATCACAAGCCAAAACATGCATTTGAAAGAATAAGGATGTACCTTCACAATAAAAAAAAAAATGTCAAAAGTGAAATGTCAGATATCAACTATCAAACTTAGTACTTAAGAAAATTGGACAGTTCATACTTAATAACCTAATAATAAACATATTAGGATTGAATGAAAGAGATTAAACTGTTATTTGCAGCTAATATGATTAAACAGACGATTAAAAGAATCTATGTATTATTAGAATAAGAAAGTTCAGCAAAGTTGTAGGATACATTCAATATATAAAAGTTAATTGTATTTTTAAATCTCTTTTACAATTGAAATAAGTATTAAAGTTAATTAGGAATACATATGACAAAATATGTGGAATAATTTTATAGAAGTTATAAAGTTTTATTGAATGAAATTAAAGATGAATTAAATAAATGTAGAGCTATGCCACACTCATGGATTCTTTTCTCTTTACTGTGATTTCCTAAGATGAGAGAAAGAACCATTTTCATAGACATTGTTCTTCATTTTGAAAAACCAAAAAGAGTCTAGTCAAATCTCACCAGATTCATGGCCAATTCTTCAATGGCTGGTCTCACTTAATCTACGTCATTTTGAAGTGTTTCATCCAAGGTGATTTAGTAAGCCAGGATTTTCTTCTGGTGTCATTCACATACAGTATTCTAACTGTTACACTGTCTTTCATTCTGTTTTCAAGCAAATATGAAGTCTTTGAATTATTTTTTTTTTCCTTGCAGACTTTGCCTTCAAAAGAAACATTTTTAAATACTACACAAATGCCTTGCCTACAATCAGCTTCAGCTTGGAGTGGCTTTGAACATAATTCAGAGTCTCAGCTATTAAGAGAACATGTATCAGAGTTAGATTCCTCTTTCCATTCGGTTCTATCATTGCCATCAGGTAAGCCTCCTCATAAAAATTTCTCAGTAACTCTGGAGTTTTTCTAAAGTGATATCTAATCCTATAAATACAGGGAATCTAATAAAATTTTATTTTTATCAATTACTTTGTCACTAGACATTAGAATTAAACAGTTCCTATGAGGAATTAATTTAGTCACATGCAGAGTTAATGTTCTACACTGATTCTTTAATCCCTTCCAAACCAATTTGATTTACTTTGGGAAATAACTAGGTTTTCATCTTCTTTGGTTAATTTTGAACATTTTATTGGTGACATGGCTGTGCTGCTGAGATGCTTCTCAGTAATAGTAATTCAGTGTTCTTTTTCTAATGTTCTGATTTGCATGGAGTTTTCCCTGCCATATATTCCTCCATTTATAGTCTGCATTGAATTTTTCCAAGAGGGAAGAAAACTGTCCATCTATAAGTATAGTTCAACTTTTGAACCTCAAGTATCTATAATCTATGACTGAGTAAATGAGGCATATCCCCACAACCCTAAGGTGGTTTTAAATTGCCAGTTCTTGATTTTTTTTTGGAGGGGGTTGTGGGAACCTTTTTAGTCTTGTTTATATTGGAACTAAATATTTAGGGTAGAAACATCCCTCACATTGATTATCTTAGGTTCTTATCTTTATTGGGGCATATCTCAAATGGGCTTTTGTTTCATTTTCAACTTGTGATTCTAATAATCTTTTAAATTTGCAAAATCAAGAGACTGATCCTCTTTGTAAAGCACGATTTTTTGGACCTATCCCCCTGCCCTGAATCTTAGCTTAGTTTTTATCAGTAGTAGAGTGAATTCTTAACTACACCATACTCTGAAGTTAAATTTGTAACAGGAACTATATTATTCCACCTTTGAGAAAACCTTAATATAGGAAGAAATAATAATATAGCAATAATAATGCAGCTAATATTTAGTCTTAGCATACACTGGGCCCTATATACACTAAGCACATTACTTTTGTTTAATTCTCACAACTCCAGAATAGATACTTTTGTCTTCTTCATCTTACATAAGAGAAAATCAAGCTTAGAGATGTTAAGTTATTTATTCAAGAGTACTCAGCTAATAAATGATGACCCAGGATTTAATCTTAGGTAGTCATTCTCCAGAACCAAACTCCTAACCATTATTTTACTGCCTGTTTCATTGTTAGCAAATATATTTCTCTGATGACATAATTCTGAAAGGTGATATAAATATCCCTTATGCTAAGACTCTTATGCTCCCTCTAATAAATAAAATTAGCTTATTTACCTACTGGTTAGGGTTATCCATTCCTTCTTGCATTAATTTAATAAAAATATCAATACCTATTATATACAAAGCACTAAATAGGTGCTAGGAGTATAAATACAAATAAATCCCTCAAAGTACTTGCATTCTTGTTTAAGACAACTGAAATGTAAACTAGTAAGTACAGTAAAGTGCTATGAAATATTTTGATAAAAATCTATAGGTCACAGTATGGGTACGAAGAAAGGTATGTAAGTGAACAAGGACTGTCTTGTTACATCACGTTTTCCCATAACTCACAAAAAACAGTAGTAGAATAGGTGATATTTTCTTTATAAAAGTAAGTAGTATTTCTTTGCAGAAACAAACTTATGTATAGGTAATTGGACAATATAAGAATCCTGATATCTTTAAGCAGCATTTAAGGGAGAATATTTAATTTATAGTCTCATTTTCATTTTGTCATAAAGTTTTCATATGATCATATTACAGTACTAGGATTCAAACCCATCCTACCTCTGTCCCTGGGGACAAACTCCATGATGATACATATGAACCATTTTTTTTGTTTTTGTATATTCCACACTTGAATATAGACCTACCATTATAATATGTCATTTGAGGGAGAGAGACATCTTTTCTTTAAAATCCAGACTCTTCCTGGGTCTATCCTTATTTATTTGTTCATAATTAGTTTTCTTAAAAAAGTACCTTCTCTCAGAAGCAAAATTTTCAATATATCAACTGCTTTATAAAATATTTGTTTCTCAGGGAAAGTTTAGGTGTCCTTATTTTATTAATAAATTATCTTAAAGATGATTCTGTTTTTACTTTCTTGACTGAAAAGAAACCTTTAGCACATTGACTGCCACGCTAGAAAAAAAAAATTTTCTTCTTGGGATCATGGTGTTTTATTACAAAAATAGAACAAAAACTTTGAAAACAAAATGATCCTAATTTAATGAAAAATTTGTTATTTTCTATTGTTTTCTGTGCGTGTTATATGCAACTTGAATAGTTCACGCGGCTACCAAGGTAAACAGATGCGTGAATTACATATGCTTCTTGAGGCCCCCTGCTCAAAAGTAGTGTGAGTTAAATATGCCTCAAATGGCAGTTAATGTGTTAATGAATGTGAAGCACATCTACTTTATTACTTAGCTCCTCTTTGGTTGTGAGAATATCAACTGTAAACATGGCCAATTGAATGTCTCTCTCTATTTAAAGAAAGAGAACTAGTTTGTCAAACAGTTTTAGTTTTTTGTAAAAGATTTGTGATGTGTAATATTAGTAAACTAAGGGAATGTGAAACTTGATGTTTTCATAAAAGGTTGATGAATTATAGTGGTTTTCCCCCAAGTAATTAAAACTATGTAATTATATTTTTTGGAAACCTCATTATTTCAGATGCAAAGTTTGTGGGGGTGAGGTGGAATGGATTTAGAATCAGCCAGGTTTGGCTGCAGGTTTTCTTAAAGACGTCTTCGGTACATTTGTTTCCATTCATCTGTGAATAGTATTTAATATTTATAATTACCATTCATCTTATGTACTATTATAGAAAGTTCATGAGGTTGTTCAGCTGTTCTCTTTTTAGTTTGTTTACTAAGTACATCTAATCAGTAATTTCCAAAATATTTCTCCCGACATGCTCAGAAAGAGTATTTTGCCACTTTTGATAGGTATTACTTTTCAAACTTTTGCTTATTTTTCTAAGCTTATGTGCTATCTATAGAAAAAAGCAATCTTAATATTATAGTCTATAAAGAGTGGTATTCACTGAAAATACTTTTTTTACTGTATTTTCCAGATATGCCTCTTCATTTTCACTTTGAAACATTGTTAAAAAAGACTGAAATAAAAGGAGATCTTGCTGAAAATAAATTTGTAGGCGACTGTATCATATCTCCATCACCTGGTATGTCACATTTACAATTCTTGTACTTTATATACTGTTTTACATCCTTCATCCTTATTATTTTTGCATTCTAAGGAAATAAAATTTAACAAAAGAATAAAAGTAAATCCTTAATTTTTAATTTTCACTTTTCACAAATCACACACACAAGTAGAAAATACAAAGGAACCTTAACAAAAAATGTGTAATATATACTGAGTGAAGATTATGAAATATTACTGGTAAATAGAAAAATTAAATAAATGTGGTGAAACAGCATTCCTGCATGGTAAGATTAATAAGTATATAAATTTTTCCTTTTAGTTTATATGTTTAATGCATTGTAACTTAAAGTTCTAATAGAATTTGCTTGACTTAGCAAAATAACTCTAAGGCCCACTGAGAAGACTTAAACAGGGAAAATTATAAAAGTAATTACTGGAAAAAGTATTGAGAAAATCTAGCCCAACCAATATGGAAACATGACAAAAATATGTAATAGTTAGCATAGATTATATTTTGCTTATATTTAAGAAAATAGGTTGATGAAGCAGACTAATAGTCTATTATATGATCAGGGAAGAACTGTATATCAATGAGAAAAGAAAGTGGAGAACCATTCAATAAACAGTATTGTTATTGAGTATTATAACAGTATTGTTATTCAATAAATGGTATTGTTATTGTCCTTCTGAGTAAAGTTTTTTCTGCACACTCATTTTATACCATAATCAAAATAAATTCTAGTTAGCGCCAAGACTTTTAAATAAAACATTAAAACTACAAAATAAAACTTGAGTGCTCTGAATGGGGTTGAGGACATTATCTATACTTGGAAGCAATTAGAAGAAAGAAAAACATCAACATGTTCTGATTATCTGCAAAGTTAAAATCTTAACATCAAAAAAGCCAAATAAAGATAAATTATTTCGAGATGAAATAATCATTTACCTCAAGAGTTAAATGAATACCTGTTAGAATTGGAGTTTTATTTTAAATAAATTTATAAAAATCAGCAATATTTATAAGTACCACTAATAACTATATAGCATATATAATCAAATGAATTATCCCAGAGACACTGACAATGAAAATATAAAATATTTTGGATCAAACTTAACAAGGACCTACATAAAGAAAACGTCAAAAGTTTACTGAGGAGGAATGTAAGAGGACATTCCTATACGGAGAGAAATATCCTGTTCCAAGACAGTATTGTAACATAAGAATGTCAATTTTCTCCCAATTAATTTATAAATAGAATGTAATTCTTATCAGAATCACAGAGGTATTCATTTGGAACAAAGTTTTCTAAAGTTTACCTCAGAGGGAAAATGTTGAAGAGTAGAAAATAAAATTGCTAAAAGATCAGTAAGTGTGAGATATCAAAATGTATTATAAAGTTATAATCATTAAAATGTGGTGGATGGAATCCAGATCAAGGGAACTAAGTAAAAAGCCTAGAGACAGACCCACAGGTCATTATATGATAAAAATGGTACGTGAAAAGAATAGCCTAGTCAATAAACAATAATGACAACAGATTCTTATGAAGCATTCCTTATATGCCAGCCCTGGTTGAAGAGCTTTGTATTAGTTAATTCTTTTAATCTGTACAACCCTGTGAGATAGGTATTTTTATTATTCTGCTTGACTAACCTTCCCCAAATCACATTTGAGTAATGGTAGAGCCAAGATTCAAACACAAGCAATGTGGCTCAGAGCCACACTCTAAACCAATGGTCTCCAACCTTTTTGGTACCAGGGACCATTTTCATGGAAGACAATTTTTCCATGGATGGGTAGCAGAGGGGTGGGCAGGGGTTGTGTGGGGGGGGGTGGCGATAAGGAGCGATGGGGAGCAGCTGTCAATACAGATGAAGCTTTGCTCCTTTACCCACCACTCACCTCCTGCTGTGCAGCCCAGTTCCTAACAGGCTACAGACTGGTACTGGTTCACAGCCCAGGTATTGTGGACCACAGCTCTAAATTGGTGGTGTTAAATAATGACTCTTAGGAAGAAATAAAAATGAGATGCCTACCTCATATAGTGTATTTAGACAAATTTAAGATGGATGAAAATTAAAATACATTTAAGATGTATTAAAAAGTAAATGTTAAAAATGGTTATCTTAAAAGAATTAGAGAAAAACTATATTTACTTGATAATAATGATAGCTAACATAATAGTGCTTATGTCAGACACTGTGTGCATGTTTACTATTTTTGTCTATTACATTAATAAGTTTAAATCGTATGATCATCAATTCTGTCATGACTCTAGTAAACCTGCACCGTCAAATATTTCAGATAACATTAAGAATTGATATGAGCCTTTTTGGAAGCACTGTGAGATACATTTACAAGGCCTTTAAACTATATATTCTTTTTATAAACTCAGTGTGGTTGAAAAGCTCCTTGTTTTTTACTTTTGTACCTGATCACAATAAATGTTTACTGAACTGTTAACTGTTTTCTGACCCACTTATTCCATTTTCAATAATCTACTCTAATCCTAAGTATGAAACAACCTTTTTTACAACTACATTCATCTTAACATTTTTTGGGATAATGAAAAATTAGCAACAACTTGAAGAATGTTTAAATTATATATAATAATAGAATATGCAACCTTAAAAATATCTTAAAAGTTCATGTAAAGATGGAAACATTTTTCAAAGAATGTTATGAGATAAAAAGACGAAAATATTTTACTTGTTTGTTACAATTATAACCATGTAGAAACGTTTATTCTTTTCCTTTTTTTCACCATAAAGATCAGAGAAATGTTTATTCTTATGTCAACCAAATGCAATGTGTAGACTCTGTTGAGATTCTTATTTGAACAAACCAGCTATATACACACAATTTTTGAAACAGAGAAATTTAAACATAAACTAGCTGTTAGATTATATTAATGAATTATTAATTTTGTTAGATGTAATAATACATTGTGGTTATATAAATATGCACACTTTACCAATTAGTTTGTTAGGGATTCACACCAATACATTAATATATGTAGATGAAAAGATGTGTTTGGGATTTGCTTTAAAATACTCTAGCAAAAAAGTGCTGGGAGAGAGATGAAACAAGATTGCTCATGAGGTGATCATTGCTGAAGCTGAAGAATAGGTACAAGAGACTTCATTATTCTAGTCTCCTTCTGTGTTTGTTTGAAATTTTTCCACAGTAAAAAGTTAAAGAGAAAGAAAAAAAATGAAAGCACCAAGGACGAAGAAAAATTGTCTATGTGTAGGTGAAAAAGCCTAAAGAAATACAGGAAAGTATAGATTATGTTCAGGTACTTTTTCATGATATAATTCCACTTGTTGGAATTTATCCTGAAACTAAATTTTTTTCAAAAGGGAAAAAAATGTACCCATGAAGATGATTATTTTAACAATATCCATAATAGCAATATTATCATGATAATACTGAAGGGAGCATGCAAAAATGAAAATACATGCTGTGTTAGAGAAGATGAGGTGAGTCTATTCTAATGCTGCTCTATTTGATTTAAAAAAATAAGATTGTAAATGTGTTAGCACAGAATAGTAGTGTATCAATAACATAATGAAAAATTTCATCCTATATATATCTTAACTATTTGGGCCTTAATTTTTCCTTTACTATTAGTAATTTCTATAGAAGTAAGTAAAATTAGAGGTCAGAATTTATTGAGCACCTCTTCTGTGCCAGGCAGACTATTCAGTGAAGAATCAATGGTGAATCACAGGAAATCAAAGAAATTATAATGTAATAGGAAGACAAAAATAACTATTACATGGTATGGTGGGCACCGATATATGCTAAAAATGTTCTATAAAGAAGGAGTATGTAGCTCTGTGTAGAAGCCAGAAGGAGAGAGGTTAAGGGAGATTAGAAACGGGCAAAGACACAAACTCCAGAAAGATGGTAATGCGAAGTGCAGCTTCAACTACTTAATTGGAATTTACAGAGGAAGAAGGGTGAGGTGTTCCAAAGTAGTACTTCGCAAACAAATTACTTGAGGGATGTTGTTAGAATGCAAATTCTGATTCAATAGGTCTGGAATAAAGCCTGAGATTGTGCATTTCTAACAAAGTCCCAGGTGATTCAAATGCTGTTGGCCTATATTGAGTATCAAGGCTTTAACTACTTCGGTACGAGCGTCAACTATAGTCGACAGTCACAGATGAATGCGCACAGCCAAGCGTTGACTTTAGTCGACAGCCAAAAGCTTTTACTTTTACAGCTTTTATCTCTGCAGTTGCAGTGTGTACGTCAGCTAATAAGTTACTACGAATCTGTGACCTTTTAACAAATCCTTAGCAGGAGTTATTATAGTTATTTTCCTAAAACTGCCTGTAAAGTAAAACAAGCTTTTAGTGCTTGAAAGCTTTCCTCATCACACAAGAGCAAAACGGATTCATCGTCAATGCACAGCACAAACTATCATGCAGACTATGAGTGCCGACTGTGGGCAAGGTTTTGTGGCCGGTGAGCGCAGTACCAAAGTGGTTAAATAATGGAAACAAACACATAGCCTGTCATGAACACATGAAACAGTCTGATGTGTTCAAGTATCTAGAGATAGCTTGGTATTCCTGTAGGGGAAATTGTGTGAAGGTAAGTAGACAATCTTTGTTTGCCTTGTCACAGAGTTTGGACTTACCCTATCCTATTAGATTTTGCCATTACAATACCACTGCTGACTTCAGGCAGCAAGGAAGTTGTGAAAAGCCAAATTGTATTGGGTTCAAGAGTGAATAGATGATTAGCCCCATCATAAGGAAATACCTCATGATGACAAAACCAATTTAGGGGCCATAACTTATCAAAATATGCAAGGTTATGAAAGACAAGGAATACAGTGGAACTGTTTCAGATACAAGATGACTTTAAAGAAACCTGTCAACTGAACACAATGAGAGATAATTTTTTATAAATAACATTGTAAGGATATTTGGTGAAATTTGAGTTGAGACCTATAGATTAGCTAATGGTATTAATTTTTTGATGTTGACAACTGTGTGACTGTGAGAGAATGCCCTTGTGTTTGAGAAATACACATTGATGTATTTAGGGGTAAAGGGGCATCATGTCAGCAACTTACTTTGAGTTCAGAGAGAGCTAAAGCAAATGTGATAAAAAGTTAACATTTGGGAAATATGAATAAAGGGCATACAGTAATTCTTTGTATTATACTATTTCAAGTTTTCTGTAATTCTGAGATTATGTCAAAATAAAAAGTTTGTTTTTCAAAGAGTGGATAGACCAGAGAGGAAACACAATAGCACCATAACCTAAACAAGGAAGCCAGTGTCTCTTTAACCCACGCTTCCTATCTAAACCAATTGCCAAGCTCTCAACATGATCTTACACGTTTCAAATCTACTATCTTCTTTTCTTTCACAGCCCGACATAATGATCTCCTATCTACACTGCTTAAATAGACTCCTAATCAATTTTTAATTTCCCTTTGATTACTATAGCCAGATTGAATTTTTCAAAATGCAAATCTAATTATGTTACACCTGTTCCCCACCCCAATTCCTTTGAAAACATTTGAGAGGGAATGTTTCTTTTAAGCACCACATTCCCAACTTAAGAGAGGGAATATTCTTAATATAGGACCCTTAAAGCCCTATCTACACAGACTGGCTCCTGCCTGCTCATGTTTTTGTTTCACTGTACTCCCTTACTGTACACTACATAGCCATTCAGTTCTCAAATTTGTCCTGCTCCCTTGGGCCATTGCTCATGCTATTCTTTCTTCTTTCCCCTACCCATCTGCTGTTTCTGTTCATACTTAAAATCTATTACTCATCTGGCGAAGCTTTCCTAGAACTCTTTATTCTACACTCTAAGTTACATGGTGTACTTCTCCTTTCTATCACACATTACAGTTGTATTCTTTGTGGTAACACCTGTAAACTACAATGAGGGCTGGGACCATACCTGCTTATGCTTACCCAGGATTTAGAATGGTGCTTGTCAAGCTAATTGGCTCTCTATAGTTATCAGATGATTAAATAAAAGGGAAGGAAGTAATGGCAGGAGACATGAGAGATGCTCTGTCAAGGTATGGTGTTAGGATGGACTCTAGGAGAGGATTTGGTAGATCAAGAACTGAAAGGCTGGGATGGTTATCAACAGGACAGGTGAAGAGAATGTGTGCAGTCAGACTGAATTTCATACGTTTCCTACTGTTTCAAGGATCTACTAAAACCTTACAAGACACTAAAGAATAAGGAAAATGATAAATGTGAAAATATTATTGTGGAAGATTCCTTAACAAAGTTTGATATGTTTTTAGGAGAGTGGTGAATTGCTTGTAGAAAATAAGAGGGTGAATTGTCTGGTATTTGCGTAAAATACCACAGCAAAATATTTCTATTAAAACAAGAGTAGACACTAACTTTTTGAACCCCTATGTGCCAGGCACACATTTTAAAATCTAGCTCTCACAATTTCAGTCACCTTTCTTAATAGGCATGAGTTTAGAATCACTCCTGCCATCTTGTTTTCTATTTAACATTTTTACCTTTTTGGGGGTAGGAAATCTTGGAGGCCACTTTAGGAATTCTGCTTATCATTTTCCCTGAGCTCTTTAAAGTCGTTGTTTTCTTACATCTAGTTTTGCTGTGTGTCAATCTGATTCATCTTCATCTATGATGTTGTGATGTTTTGTTTTTTTCTTCATTTTGCTGTTTGACATTCAACTGAGTTCTTTGAAATCTTAAGGTTAGTTATCATTGATTCTGGAAAAATTTTTGGCTATCTCTTTGAAGTATTTCCTCCCCTTCATGATCTCTGTTCTATCCTGAATCTTACCCCATTTTGGCCTTTTCTTTACCCCATATTTTCCATTACTCTATACCATCAAGTTGTAGAATTCCTCCAAAAAATTAATACCATTAGCTAATCTATAGGTCTCAACTCAAATTTCACCAAATATCCTTACAATGTTATTTATAAAAAATTATCTCATTGTGTTCAGTTGACAGGTTTCTTTAAAGTCGTCTTGTATCTGAAACAGTTCCACTGTTTTCCTTGTCTTTCAGATCCCTGATTTTAGTTTTCAGCTGTGCCCATTCTGTCACTTAGCCCAGTTACTGATTTTTTTTTTTTTTTTTTACCTTAAGAGACATGGTCTTCCTCTGTTGCCCAGGCAGGGCTCAAACTCTTGAGATCAGGCAATCCTCCCACCTCAGCCCCGAGTAGCTGAGAGTACAGGTGCATGCCATCGCGCCTAGCTTAGTGATTTTGTTTTAAAATTGGAACAAGTACACTTTCCATTTGAGATTTCTCTGGAGAGCCTCTTGCCCATTTCTCTTGGCAATATCAGTCATTTCAAAGACCTGTTAATCTGTATTCTGTAAATGCTCCCTATTTCTTGAGATAGTTCTTCCACTTGTAGTTTGTACTTCTTGCTTGCAGTGCTGGTATTCAGATTTTTGGAGTTTTGATTGTATACTCATCATTGCAGTTGATATTCACTGTTAAGACTGTTCTACCACTGCTGTTTATGGGATCCTTTTAATGAGAAAGGTAGAGATTTATATTTGACATTTGCAATTTTCAAAGTTGGGGTGGGCAGAACATTTCAATGTGGTGCACTTGGGCATTGCTTCATCTCTCCAACCATCCATTTCTCTGCCCAAAGCTGATTCTGTTAGCATGGCTGAGATAATGGCATGTGTAGCCAATATATCATTTGCTCCAGATAATTGTGCTGCTCCCAGTTTTCCTCTCCTCTAGGTCTACAGTACTGGGTTGACCACAAACTTCTGTGCTTCTGCTCTGGATTTCCTCTTCAAATTCCATACGGCATTAGTCTTTCAGAGATTTCTTACAAATTCTGCTTTATAAGTTCCCCTTTTTGCTCACAAATGTGGATATATTATGTGCATATCTGTGCCTATGTATAAAATGTTGTTTATCATTTCTAGGGTGCTTTGCCAACTTAAAACCAGACACCTGGTCACTGTTGGGAGGCCATGCCCTTTATTTCAGTGATTGTGAGTTTGGCACTTCAGCCTACATATTTTTTTCCATTCCTTCCCACATCTCCAAACCCTTCAAAAAAGAAGCCAATGCATGGCTGGGCGCGGTGGCTCATGCCTGTAATCCTAGTACTCTGGGAGGCCGAGGAGGGAGGATCGCTCAAGGTCAGGAGTTAGAAACCAGCCTGAGCAAGAGCAAGACCCCTTCTCTACTAAAAATAGAAAGAAATTAATTGGCCAACTAAAAATGTATATAGAAAAAATTAGCCGGGCATGGTGGCGCATGCCTGTAGTCCCAGCTACTCGAGAGGCTGAGGCAGGAGGATCGCTTGAGCCCAGGAGTTTGAAGTTGCTGTGAGCTAGGCTGATGCCATGGCACTCTAGCCAGAGCAACAGAGTGAGACTCTGTCTCAAAAAAACAAAACAAATAAACAAACAAAAAAGCCAATGTGGTTATTACACCAGTACTGAAATACGGAGTTCAGGTAGACAATTATGATAAAGCTAACATTTGTTGAATACTTATCAAGTCAGACATGCTCCTAATATTACAAGAATTAACTCATTTAATCCTCACAACCCCAATATAGCTGCTACTATCCCTATTTTACAGATGAGGCAACTGAGGCAGAGATATAGTGACTTAAAGCAGTGTTAAATTCATTGTTTTTAAAAAGTGAAAGAATAGTGCTGGTCACTCTCAGAGGTGGATAAAATCTGATTCTTGCTCTCAAGGAGTCCCAGTCTGTTGTGACCCTATTGAATCCTACTCGGTCCTGAATTATTTCCAGATTTAAGAGTAAGCAAGAACTTAAGGATTCAGATTCTATACTGTCAAGATTTACAGATCCGAACCAATCCTCAGTCTATACATTTTGCAATTTGGAAGACTTTGAGAACAGATCACTTTCCCTTTTCAACCCCTTCAAAAATGCAGCAAATATAGGAAATTGGGCACTTCCTGAAGATGTTTTTAAGGAATCCTATTCCAGGTATTTTTAGTTTGAGTTGTCTATATTGGTATTTAAGTATTTATTCTATTATCTGTAATTTTGAACTGTTTTCTTAAAATTCTGCAGTTATAAATAAAAAGAGATTAACATGTTCATTATCTGTTTGTGTTAAGGAACTAAAACTCAATATTTCCTTTTCATTTGTTTTAGTACATAGCCCTTCTCTGAATCAATGGAGAAATGGATATTCACCTACATGTAAACCTCAAATAAGGTCAGAATCTTCTACACAACTGTTACAGGGAAGAAAGAAAAGACATTTGAGTGAAACAGCATTAGGTAGGTTAAATGAGGATATGAGCTAGTACTAAATATTGAAAATTAAAAAATTCTTATCTTCAAAGAACCTGTCTCATGGGAATTTATAATCCAGCAGTCACTACATTACATAAAACATCTATGACCCTGTGAACATTAAACAACATATTCATGTAGTTAATTCAGAATTATTTGTGGATTAAGTATCTATCCACTTTATGGCAATTAAGTATTCCCCTCCTATGTTCCCTAGCTGTGTTCTACCACTGTCCTCTGGATAGGTTTTAGTCTCCAAAGTTGTGTTCCAAACTCAAAATAGGCTAGAATAAGGTTGCCTTTCAGAAATTACCATTTCTTGTACCTACGGTGGAGGTGCTGAGTCACTGCAAATTCCTCAGGATTTTGACGGCATTTGGACAAGATTCAACTGAAGTACTCAACTACCTTGTTCAGTTCTCCTTAGAAGCCTATAAACTTAGAGTTCAAAGATGATCAAAAGATATCTTTGAAAATTAGAACTCTTCTAGTAATACAAATTGTGGTTTGTTATGGACACTTGGGGAAGATAGTTGCCACAGTTACTGCTAATGATAAAAAAAAAAACAACTGGCAGGATACATTAGAAACTAATTATATCCAAGATATACTGGACTATTATTATACACAATCGATTTAATATTTATCTCTAGTGTCTTCAGATAATACACCAAGTCACTACTGACAATAACTACCCGATCATACAGTGAACACAAAATTAACAAAATTCCTACACATGTCCAGAGGTTTCATTATGCTTTTTAGTGTCTCACTCTTAAGAACAGATAACCAAAGATCACTCAGCTTTTCGTGAACTTTCATATATGTACACCAGAACATAGGAAAACTAAAAGGACCTCTTAAAATAAGATGCACTATGAAATAAATATACATTACCTAAGATGTAAATGTTTCTTGAATTGACTGATCCTTTAGATCTAACTTCAAGTTTGATGTGAATACAGGGATAGAATAACAAATGAAATGATACACTACAAATAGAAAACTCCAAAAGTGTAGGACATCTCATCTCTGTCATAAGGCAATATCATTTAAAAACAAAAAACTACTCTAGACTATAAAAAACCTAGGAGACAATAACCAATTTCAGTATGTGAATCCTGATTTGAAGAAACTAGTCATAAAGGACATTTTTTTAACAGCTGGAGAAATATACATATGGATTTTACATTACACATGAAAATATTATTTTTTAAGTTGTACTAAAGTAAAATAAACAAGGGCAGTAAATGAGTGAATAAACAACTATGTTAATATACATTTACAAACAAGGAACTGAAACAGGAAAAAGGAACTTGGAGGAAACAGAAAATACCAACAGAAGTAAACTTCTAATCAGTGTCCTAAGAGAAAAGGAAAATTTCATCCATGAAAGAACAGGATGCTACAAAAAATGAACACCATATAAGTACTCTTAGAAATAGGTATAATACTTTGCCAGGCACAGTGGCTCACATCTGTAATCCTAGCACTTTCGAAGGCTGAGGCAGGAGGATTGCCTGAGCACAGAAGTCTGAAGTTGCAGTGAGCTATTATACCACTGTATTCCAGCCCAGGTAACAATGAGACCCTGTCTCAAACAAACAAATTAGTACTTCAATAGTAGAAATTTTTCAAAAATCAAGAGTGTTTCAGAAGATCAAGTTAAGGACACCTCATAGAAATTAGAACAAAAAGTCAGACATGAAAAATGATAGGATAAGAAAATTAAGATCAGTTGTGATGGTTCAACTGTTAATTAGAGTCACAGAAGAACAGAATAAAGGGAGGGTATGACCTGATTCAAGAAATATGAAATGTATTGGACAAAAACTGCCAAGTTCCCAGAAAATGGAAATACTTGTGGCAGGACTGTAGCTAAAGCCCCTCTTTTTCCATTTCCTTATTTTTTTTGTTTTCTGAAACATGCATTAAAGAAAAAAAAGATAAGCAATCAATCACCTGTCACCTAATTAGGAAAATAATTCTAATAATACCTATCAGTCATATTTAATGTGTGATAGTCTCAATGGTTCTTTCCATGGCAGGAGAAAGAACTAGATTTGAAGAATTTGCTTTTCAACACACAGTACCAGGATCACATAGCAACTTTACTGCTGTTTCTAATGTCAACGTTTTATCAAGAACCCAGAATTCATCATCACAGGTAGGTTTTTTTGTATATGGAACGTAAAAGCAGCTGATTTTTAAAATAATGTATAGATCGTTTTGCAAATCTATAACAGCCTTATTTACTAGCATATTTTAGCACATTTACAACTATCTTATCAGGAAACAATAATATGATTGAATAATGCTTTTTTTATAGAACACTAATAGTTCATTAATCTTTGGTTATAGCTGCTTTTCTGAGTTAAAAACTTCAACTTTATCATGATTATCTCTACTCTTTAATATATGAAGCTAAATATAGTGTTTCTAATGAGAATTTAAGACTTGTGTTAATTGTTTTGTTTTTTATCATCTGGCCAGGGAATGGAACAGTCAACAGGTGAGAGGGTTTAGAAATGAACAGTCTAAAGCTTAGGGACCAGGGACACATAAATGAAGATTGTAATAATGGTCTTTACTAAAGGGCTCAAAAATATTTCATCGCCATTCCTAATAGTTTGCTAAATGATCATTTCATTGACATTTATGGTGGGTTCTTTATGTTAGTGATTTTTGGTAAGAGTTTTACATTTTAAGGCATTCATATTTTTATGGTCTTAAAAATAAGCTTGTTATGTTTAAACACATAAATGCACATTACACACCTGCCCAGAGATTGTTTGGTTTACTAAAGACAGGAATATTTTCTTAATTGGTTTTCTTAACATTTTATAGTCAGATTCTATAACAGTGAATTTACAAAAATTATATAACAGGTACACTGCCATATTATCTTTATATAACTCATGAAAGGAAGGTATCATCACAAGTAACCAGACACAAGTGTAAAACCACTTTAATCCTGTTTTGCAGAATACTACACGACGGAGATTAAGAAGTGAGAGCTCTTATGACATAGATAACATTGTGATTCCCATGTCATTAGTAGCACCAGCTAAGTTAGAGAAACTCCAATATAAGGAAATACTTACTCCAAGGTATGTATACTTACATATTTTTATTTTTCTTTCTTCCTTCCTTAATAAACTTAAATCTTCAGTGAAATTAGAATTTTAATTAATGAAAGGAAGATGCTCCTCCCCTCACCCCCACTTGTGTAGCCATGGAGGGAAAATGGTAAAAGGAACTACTACATTACTCATGCTGAAGAAAAAGTGCCATACAGTGTGATTATTTTATTTTTCTAAGTTTTCCTAAGAATTAGAAATTCCTAGAATAATTTACCTTAGTATCTTAGAGTCTTTTTTCTTTCAGTGATATTTAGGTATCTATTATGGATATGGCACTAAAAGGTACCTTAGTGACATAAGAACTGCAACAGACAATTCTTGCCATTAAACATAAAAGGTGTGCATGAGGTTGCAAAAAGAATTTAAAGAAAGCAACTACCTTTGCATGGGGTATTCACACTGAAAGACAGTAATACACCTGTAACAAAAATAAGATCTGGATGTATTGCAAGTCAGCAATAAACACATTAAATAGAAAGATGAGTGGGAAGGTGTGGGAAGACACCCATGAAGGAAGGGAAAGGTGAAAAGGGTGTTTACATAGGGAGAACACAACACAGGCACAGAAACATGCATGTAAGGCTTAGCCAGATACTGAGGTTTTATGTAGGTTGACAAAAGAAGGCTAAAAAAGTTAGAGCCATATTGTGGAGGTCCCTGAATGTCATATATATCTGATTTCTACTGGGAGTGAAGTTAGCCAAATTTTTTAGCAGTGATGAAAGCAGTTTCTTAAGAATATGAATATGGCACCAAGAAGTAAAGATTGAAAAGGTTGGAAACAGTGATGACATTTAATTCCTATATTTCTATTCTAATTTCATAACTTCTCTTCATAATTACTTTGAGGTATTAAAAGAACTCTCATAGTCGAGGAGGTATTACGATAACTCCTATAAAGAATATGTTGATACTTTCTACATAAGGAATAACATTTGTGGTTATGATGCTCTATAATAGCAAAAATGTTTTTGAGCTTGCAATGGTAGGCTAGAGTAGCTGAAAGTTAAATATAGAAGAGTTCTGTGACCCAGCTGTTAAATTATTGGTAAGTAGCTCAAAAGGGGCCATTATAGGCGTGTTCACATCAAAGATATTGGAAAACACTACAAATCAGGGCTTTTCTCCTTCATTTTTTTTATGGGCTGAGCCAGTATATATGTATTATGTATAAAATGCAGCTATGTAGAACAGACTGCTCACTGTAAGGCCAAAAATAAAGCTTTATCTTCTCCTTGTCCTGTTTACATAATACAAATATTTTTTCTCCTTAAAAAAATAAAGTATTAAAATACAACCTTTTGAATTATGGAAGTCCCAAGAAAAGAAAACCCTCATACATTTAGCTGTGCTTGCAGAATAAAATCGCTACATTTAAACAGATTAATAAAAACTGTTTGAAATTGATTTGTATCTTCAACAGCTGGAGGATGGTTGTTCTTCAGCCATTGGATGAACATAATTTGGGTAAAGAAGAGGTAAGCTGCCTTTCATTTCATGGGATAATTGTACATTATATATTATGAAGCATGCTTATTTTGATGTTAAAGGAACAAAAGAAAATATAAACCCTTTAAATTCTACTGATCTTTTTCTTTTCACTTATGAAAGTTTTTCAAAATAGATATTAATTCAATTAGAAAAATGACATTTTTGTGCAAATCTGACTACAAAGATAATATATAAAGGAATTTTAAAAAGCAAAAATAAAATATACCACTTACTTAGATGAGCTTTTGAGATACTGAATTTATATGAATATTTACATTGATTCTCAGTACTAATCATATTTTTCTGCATGAGGAGATTTAGCCTCATTGACTCATGTCTACAGTGTCATTTTCAGAATCTTACGGTCAATTTGCTTTTGAATTTTTAGACTAAAGAAAAGTAATGCGGTGCATATGTCATGTAATACCCATAGTCTAGGACAATTCTTGTAACATTAATGTTTCTGTAGTGAAATATTCACAATTGGGATAAACACTAAAAATAGCCTCAGATCACATCAAATCAGGCTGTGTCACCAAATTATGAAAAACTTGTTTTACAAGATTTTTGGATTTTGGAATTACAGGGCCTATGGGCCTGTAAGGATAAAATTACATTAAGATAAGAAAAATTATAGGGAAAAATACTGTATAACTAAACTAATTCCAAAGTGATGGTCTCTAGAAGCAGTATTATGTTGAAGACACTTGGTTTCTGCCAAGTAACAATCTTTCTGTGCCTGGTGGTCATGTTTTTCAACTACTAAAATTTACCTTTTAATGCCTTTCCCTCCTCTAATATACTCTTCTTTCCTTCTGAATAATCCTAGCCAGGAAATCCAAATTCTTTAACACTACCAAAGTAGTTTTCCAGGTTAGAACTCTAGGCAAATCATTCATTAAATTAATTCTGATTTATCTCAGATAATCAGTTTTAGTTTTCTTTGCTATTAACATGTACCTAGAACAATGAATGCTCTATAATGGGCAATCAATAAAAACCACTGAAAAAAATTGAAGCATTATGACTATTTGATGTAAGCTGTGGCAAATGGAAAGCACTGGGAACTCATTTGTAATCTAGGTGTGTCTTCAAACATGAATAGTAAAAGGTACTTCAAGTTTTTGACTCCCTTTTTTCAGGGATTTGAGGCCCATCTCGTATTTGTTTTCTCGACTTACATAGATTGCATTTACAGTTTGGTTATTGTTCTCTAGATGAGAAATTGTTTGAAATTTATTTTCATATTTCAAAATGTTTCTGATTAAAGCAAAAATCTTTATTTATCATCACAGATAGAAGATCTTTCTGATGAAGTCTTCTCCCTAAGACACAAAAAATATGAAGAGAGAGAGCAAGCCAGGTGGTCACTATGGGAGCAAAGCAAGTGGCATAGAAGAAACAGCAGGCAAGTGTTATAAATTTAAAATCCAAACCCATGGAATCCATGTGGAATTAACAAAAATTCTTCATGAATTCTAGGGGAATGTGAATTGAATCCTTCATAGATAACATTACAATAATTATAGAACACCCTGGGAACTCAGAAAGTCTGTAAGGGTCAAGTAATTGTGCTTTGTTGTCTTCCAAAAAATAAAAGCAAACCACATAAACAAAAAAACTCACTATTATAATTTCTCAAAATATTTCAAAAACTATTATTTAATCCTTTGAGATATGAAAATAATAGCATCAGGAAGTTCAATCTGATGAATTTTAAAAAATATTTTGGGTAAATCTGTTTAAAGAAAAGCTATCAAGTTTAGTTGACTTAGTGATACCTGGGATTGTTCATAAAATGTTAAGATCTCAAAAAATAACAAGCAATGATATGTTTTCCTGATTTTCTTGCTAGAGCCTACAGTAAAAATGTTGAAGGACAGGACTTGCTTTTGAAAGAATATCCGAATTACTTGAGTAGCAGTCAGCATTGTGCTGCTGAAAGTCCTCCTGAGCTTCTTTCTGAGAGCCATGTCCTGTGGGCACGTGGTTCACCTTCTTTAAATCCAAGTCAAGAAATCAAGGTGAGTGTAATATATATGATAAACTTCCTTTTCCTTGCCTTTTAACCTTTTACTTGTTTGTAAAAACTGCTTGTTACAAATTAAGTTTCATCATCACATAAATTCAGTTAAGACAATTCAATAGAGAATTGTGGGTAAGAACCAAGGGCTGCATTCTAGCATTCTAGTTCCATCACTAACTACAATCAATAATTTTTTTGTGTAACATATCAGTACCAACTTCCACCTACTCACTTATCTATTAGGAAATGGGGATATTGTCAAAGTTTCATTACAAAACAAATCTGATTAAGGCAGAATAGAACCTGGTACACAGTCAATGTTAGCTACTATTTCTCTTCCTGCTTACATATAAGATTTTTGTCTCCCCATAGATCCAGTGCCTACCTCAAGGGGAGTGTTTTCTAACACTGCATCCATAAAGTCCGTGCACCTTTCTTCATAAATAGGTGTTGAAAAAGAAGAACCAAATCTAGAATGGAGAGAGTAGAGACTATAGAAATTAATAGGCAAGTTGTAGAAAGCTCAGGAAAAAAAATGTCAATAGGTATTTGTAATAATGATGGGATAAAAATGATATTGAAGGAGATCAAACTTTAAAAGACTTTTAAAGGGGCTTTCGCAAAGTGCTCTTGGGCTGAAAATGTAGACCAGTGTCCTATGACAGCATTTCCTCTTCTTGGCAGAGGCAAAGTGAAGAAATAATTACTAAAGGTCACTGAACAATTCCCAATACATTCATTTTGAGTTGCTAGATACCTAAGTTCAAGTGAAAATTTGTACATTTATAAGCTAAAAGACCAGAATAATAGTTATTACAAAAATTGACATTTACACATTACTTGATGAATCTAAACAAAACAAATTAGTTGAAACTTAACTGAAAATGTTTCCCCTTTCAGTCTTTATGGTGGGAACGACGGGCTTTTCCACTGAAGGATGAAGACGCAGCAGCCTTATTATGCCAAGATGAAAAAAAGGATCAGATTGAAAGGTCAAGCACAGTTTTCCATGGTGAAATCTTCTGTACCAGTGCACCAGAGAATGGCCACCACCCAAAAAAGCAGTCAGACGTAATGGAAGAGTACAAAACCTTTGGTCTAGGACATACTAATGTTAAAAAGAATAGGTGACAGGTAACAGGTTAAGCAAACTATGTAAATGAAGGGAAGAAAGGAAAAGAAAGCCCTGTTCAGGATATCCCCCATGCCCTGGAATTCTTATTCCAGAATAAGAGCATGTACTGCATGTATTAATCTTTTATGCTGTTTACGAAACAGGCAAGAGAAGTCTCTTTTTCATTCTTGAACCACAGGAGTAACTAGCTTTGCATTTACAGACAAGTGCTAGTCATTTGTGTTTATCATGCAAATTACAAGCACCAAGATATTAACTGTTGCAACTGATGGCCAATCACATTATTGGGTAATTTTTAAGACCATACACTCACTCACACACACACACACACACACACAAAAACCTGTGCATCAAATAACTATTCTTTTCTGTACACATAGTAATTCATTAAAATTGCCTCAGAAATATATTAGAGTATACAAATATATATGTATAAAATATATATACATATGCACACATACACCTATGTAGTTTTTAAAAAACACTGGCAATGACCCACTCCACTTGGAAATGCATGTATGAACTACCCGGAAGTAAGCTAATGTAAGCTGCATATATAAAGCACACGTTTCTACTGATAAAGACATCTAAGTCTTGAATACAGAGAGGAAGTTTTTGGTGTTTTTTGTTTTTTTTTTTTAATATGTTTAACCAGTAGCAGAAGTTATATATGGAAATTCTTATACCAGATAACACAATACTCCTTTATTCAAAATCACTGATATCTGTTGGACTAACCACAGGCTTTCTGTTCACTCCTAACAGAATAAGAAAGCATATTAGAGTTAAAATGAGCAACAAATAGGAAAGTCCTATCAGTATAAAATTTTTTTAAAATGGTTGTATTTCTAGCTAATGTGGTCATTCCTCGACATCGCTTACTCTATTCAAATAAGCATCTATTCTTCCTTGCATCCTACATTGAGAATTAAAATTTTTCAAAGGACGATGCTTCATTATCAGATACTGAAGAGTGTACATTAAGGAAAATTCCTTTAGAAGCTATTATACCATTTTTTCTATGTGAAAGTTGAGGACAATTTATATAAATCACTTTTGTCATGTAAAAAAAGTTATTCAAGTTGTAGTACCCATACAACTGAAAATCGTGGCCATCTGGCCTAGTCTGTGGGGTTTGACACTAAGTTTTAGCCATGCATTAGAAATTATACTGGTCCCTTTAGGGAAAAAATAAATTCAAATTCAATACTGACAAACTTTTGCTGGTAGTTTTACTGTACATTTATTTTTAAAGAAAAACAAAAAACAAAAAAACAAAAGCCAGACAAACCCAAATTGTCCAGGCAAATAAATTCAAATCTTTGTCATGTCTCATATTATAATCTTTTATGTAAATTTTTTAATTAAAGTTATTTCTATATGCCTTGTGTTGTCTGATTCGATTAAATGCCACCTATTCCTGGTATAAACCTTTCCTAAGCCAAAATTAAAATAAACACTAAGAAACAAATTATTACTTAATAATGTAGGCAAAAACCCAAGCAAACTCTATTCTATGCTTAAGTGTTAGCATTCTTATTTTTCAAACTTTATTTCTCAAAATTCATAATAGCCCCAGAAGTTTA
>VBSM01001562.1:48919717-48930995 GCA_008086735.1 Cheirogaleus medius | reverse complement strand
CACCATCGACCTCTATATCCAAAGATGGGAACTGGGTCCTCAACCAGTGAACCTAGACATACATGAGGAAATAAGTAACTCCTAAAGTGGATATGTGGGGGAAAAACACCCAGATAAAGTCAAACAGCCAATATTAGCCATTAAAACTCCAAATGTCTCACACAGTAACTATATCAATACAATGTATTATTGAGGAACACTCTGGCATTCAATTTATCATGCCACTGCAAAGACTGTATGTCATGGAAACAAGACAAAGACAAACCCTCAATAGTCAATGAAAACTTCCAAGAGATCTAAAGGTTATGGAGATAATGGTTCTGAAAGAAAATTACAAGATAAACATTTAATACCTTTTCTAATTTCCAAAGCTAAATCTACTACAGCACTTATCACCTTAAGGACCGCTCACGAGTTTTCTCCTGTTTCGCGTGTCATCTGTTAACGACCACTCACGAGTTTTCTCGCTTTTCACTGTAGTTATGATTTAAATAACACGTAGTTTGCCCAAAAACGTGTGGTCCCTGGCGTATGTCTTAGAGATTTCTATGCAGTACGAAAGGTGTTATCATACTGAATTAGAACGATCTGCAGACATCCTTATCTACTCACTTTCAGAACAGGACATGTCTAACATACAAGCCTTTCAATATATGCTTACTGAATGAACACATACAGTAAAAGCTTCACTCTAGAATCAAATACTTTTTTTACCTTTGGCATCATATCTTCCATGAATTTCTGCCCTCCAAACCCAGGTTCCACTGTCATAACCAAGGCCATATCTATTTGATTAGCCCATGGTGCCAAATACTCAACTGTAGTTCCTGGTTTGATGGCAAGGCCAACCTGCAACAGAGATAAATTTGCTATATCAGATTAACAGTTATTTCTGTATTATATTATTGTGGCATAGCAGGCTCAGTAGAAATATCTATTCTTACAAAGTAGAACAATAAAAGGAGTATATAAATTATTCAGACTACTACCTCTGTCTAAAAAAAAAGTTAACAAGGCTATTAAATGTAAATGTTTCCTAAAGGCAGTAACTTTCAGAAAACATTAGTGAAATATATAAATCCCATCTATCTGACAAACAAGTCATACTGCTGAAGAACAGCTGCTTAAGTCAGGTCTTCTACAGCTATCAATTCCTATTTTCCAAACTCTGAGAGTGAATGGTATAAAACATAACTGTCATCACTGATTTCTTACCTTCATCCCATTCTCCCGAATGTCTTTAATTAAAGCCCCTGGGTTCTCAGTCGCTTCAAGATGAAAGGTGTACTGATTGGCTCCTGCTACAGCCATTGGCTTTACCCACTGTTCCGGCCTGGACACCATCATGTGCATGTCTAAAAAGAAAAGACACATCTAAATATTACCGAAAGGAAAATACCTGGCTCATATTATTATTGAAGCCAGCCTGTAGTTTTTGCCATTTCAGACATAAACTCTTCTGGTATCACTAAAATTGTTAAATAGTTACTGCTTTATAATAGTTCCCCTTTATCCTAAAGACGAGGTTATGGTTAAATTCATTTATGAAAAAACATTTTTCCACAAAAAGCATACGGTGCTATATATGAAAAGTTAATGATCAGAAATCAAGAAACCCAGGTCCAGGTCCCGTAAATGCCACTCTAAAAAAGTTAAAGAAGTTATATTATCTGTGCAGCCTCATTTTCTCTAAGAAAGCCAAATCAAATGATTCTTTCAAACAACATTTACTGAGCAATTACTACACCATGAACTAGTATAGGCCCTAGAGATAGAACAAAGACAGGCAAAAATTTGTTGTCACAGGAATTACATTCTCGGTGAGAGAAACAAACAATAAACAAAATAAAATACACACCAGGTTGACAGTTAATAAGGTCAGTGTGGCTAGGGCAGGGGATGCATCCGTCAGGTCAGAGAGGCGTGTGGTGAGGAGAAAAAGCACAGAGTTCTGAAGGCCATCGGGTTTTACTCCAAATGAGATGGGAAAAACATGACAGGATCTTGAGTGGATAAGTGACAAGATCTGACTAAGGAGGCTACTATGGCAATAATCTAGGGGAGAAATGATGGCAACACTTGAGGATGGATATGTTCTGAAATTAGAGCCAACAGAGTAGCTGATGGATTAGATGTGGAGGCTCAGAGGAAAGTCAGGATGGTGGCCAAGGATTTTGGCCTAATCGACTATTAATAGAAGAACAGAACTGTAATTAACTGAGAGGAGAAGACTGAAGGGGGAAGAACAGATTTAGGGGGAAGGATATGTTGACTAGAAGAAGCCTGACATTTTAATTCTAAAGTTTGATTCATATAGACACATAAGGGGAAAATGGGAATGGCCTTCTTAAAGATCTCAACTTAGAACACAGTAGCATTTCATGAGAAGGGAAGCTTAAAAAAGTCTAAACCAAGAAATAACCCTGTGAACAATCCTGTGCTCAACAGATGGTATGAGAAGTTTTTGAGCTTTTTGTTTGGCTAGAGGAAGCACATTTTGACATAGCTAAACTATATTTAAGAAAAAAATTCTAATATTCCAGAACTCGAAGATCATAAAATGCAATAAAGCCCTGAGAAAAATGTTGGTAAAAGAGCATATAAAGTTTGACTAATAAAGCCATGATTAAAGCTCATATTTTAAACCAGCAAAATTAAATTAGAACATATTTTAATAGGTAAAACTTTATTCTTAAAAAATATATTCAATCTAGTATTTCTTCCTTTGTATTTTAAATAAGGCAAATTGAATCTGGTTTAAAATATCTAGTTCATTCATTCCTTAAGTTACCAGACTGCTAGGTCATCCTTACTCAATCTCCAGCATTTAGAACCACTAGCAACCCTCACTAGAAAATCTCCACAATGTTCAGGGAGTAAACATTTCAGCAAATCTGCCTATAGTTAACGTAAGATCAGCAGTTCTCAAACATTCTACACTCCCTTTACACTCTTACAAATTATTAAAGATCCCAAGAAACTTTTGTTGCTGTAGGTTATAAGTATTTACTGCATTAGAAAGTCAAACTAAGACATTCTAAAGTATCTACTTATTAATTCATTTAAAAATAATAATAATGAATCTATTCCATGTAAATTAAGAGTGGCATTGTTTTACATCTTTGCACATCTTGAATGTCTGGCTTAACAGAAGACATCTATATTCTCCTATCTGTTCTGCATCCAATCTATTGCAATATACCTGCTCCACGACTTAGAATGGGGTTACGTCCCAGTAAAACCCATTGCAAATTGAAAAGATTGTAAATCAAAATGCATTTAATACACCTAACCTACAGAACACCATAGCTTATCCTAGCCTACCTTAAATGTGCTCAGAACACTTACATTATTAGCCTATAGTTGGGCAAACTCATCAAACACAAAGCCTATTTTATAATATAGTGCTGAATATCTCATGTAATTTACTGAATACCGTACTGAAAGTGAAAAACAGAATGGTTGTGTAAGTTTGGAAGTATGGTTCCTCCTGAATAACTATCACTTTCACACCATCATAAAGTCAAAAAACTGTAAGTCAAACCATCAAGTCGGGGACTGTTTGTATATTGTTTTCACTAAGAAAAAGGAGGAGAAAAGTGCATGAAAAACACAGCAGTATATTAATAGCCTTTTCAGATAAGTATGGGTATCATCCTGATTCTATACCAAAACTCAGTAAGTGGTAGTTTCATAAAAGTTAGATGCAACGTGCAATCTGTAAACTTTATCAGTGAACTTGTCACACTTTGTTACATTAAAACCTGCTGTTTTATCTTACACTTTAAATGGATCTTTTAAGTACTGGTTCACTGAGATACAAAGGTCTTCTAAATAGTGACAGATTTCATTCCATATTACCCAAAAATTACATTTGTTAAAATCACTATGGATCTCACTGGAAAATCTGTTAAGTATTGGGAAGCTGTCAAGCTTACAGTGGTAAGATACAAGTTTTCCAAAATTCTAATTTTCCCTTCCAAGCTCTAACTATATCAGTGACAACCAAAACTGACAAGGTATCTTTCTTGAAGTGACAGTCTCAGTTTATTTCACAGAAAATTTTCGTAAAATAGCCAAATCTGAAAAACCACAGTTCATCTGCCAGTTGTTCTTACGAGTTAAAACAGTGTTCATGAAATAAGCACCTACTTAAGATCCTAATTCAAAACCATGGTGCAAGTGGTTTTCCTTGAGAAAACCATCATGTTCTAGTGTGCAGGAGAAGTGCTTCATATGTACTTCCAAATTTGTCACACAAAATATTAAAAAGACATGTATTCAAGGACAAAGATTTATTAAAATAATTTGTACTGCTTCATCAAGGATGGTTACTGCAAGAACATGACGATAAAGATTATGATCACTGGTATAGTTCAATACCACTGCCTGGATTTGCCTTAAGGCACCAGCAAACTAATTCACCACTGCTTTTGCATCACCAGCACAAATAGTGGCAAATAATACCTTAGCATTATGAAAATAGTTTTGATAATATCCTCATGCATGATCTGAAAGGGTCTTAAGGATTTCCATGAGTCTTTATATCACACTTGAGGATCAATGATTGAAAGAATAACAAGAACAGACTTTTTCCTATCACTATTTCTTAGGAGGTTATTTCTACTCAATACTAAAACTGAACAGTTAAAAATTTTAGCAGTTATACATAAAACATGTGATCTAGTTACTAGTACACATTCATGCATCACTTATCCAACAACCAAGATCTAAGAATTAAACAAACATTTCTTAATATAAAAAACAAAGGTCATAAAACCCAAATATTAAAGCATATGGAGTTCATTCATCTGAAAGACTAAATTCTAGAAAGATTAATTAGCAAGTTTATCAGCAAACAACAAACTAAAAACAGGAAGAAAAAAGCAGACTGTGTATGGTGGTGGCAGTAGCATTGGTAAAAGGAAAGGCACAGAGATGTGACAATAGGAACCCAAATAAAAGAGAGAAAAAAGAAAAAACTAAAAAATAAAAAAAATTTAAATTCACACAAGAAAGCCAGAAGCAGAGGACTCTGTGGCACTGTAGAGTAGAGGCAAACAATGTTATTTATTTCATCCACCTCTCATAATCATGAAAAGAACTTTAATTCACAGAAAAAGTCATGGTATCTGATATAAGCTGATAAGGATAAAAAACTTATTTTGGAAAATTCACATAAATTTTTACATCCAAAATGTAGTTAAAAAAAAAAAAGACTTTAGATAATCAGAAAATTATATTCCACTACTAGAAATGTCAAAATGGTAAACATATTGGTGGAACACTGTTTCCTCATGCCACATAAATGAGGTGGTAATGCACATTTTCTTTGGTGCAAAGTAGATGAATCCTACAAAGAGGCTCTATATAACAGAACCTTTTGCAATGACAGAAATGTTCCACTGCTGCACTGTACAACATGTGGTTACCAGCCACATGTGGCTACTGAAAATTTGCTATGTGGTGAATGTGAATGAGAAACTGAATTTTTAAATTTACTTAATTTAAATTTAAATAGCTACATGTGGCATACTGAACAGCACAGAGTCCTTCATAAAATTGGTCCACAATATGCTGATTAAAAAAAAAAATCTAAGTTCTACTAAATTCCAATAGGTACATAAAAACACTATTTATAAAAACTTGTAAAATTTCTGATATATACAACATTTGGCAAATGAGGCATTGCTAATTTAGTATAACACAATAAAAATATGAGGACTAAATCTATGTTCCATGTGAAGTAACTATCACTATGTAATCTTTTTTGAGACAGGGTGTCCCTCTGATGACCAGGTTAGAGTGCAGTGACATCATTATAGCTCACTGCAACCTCAGACTTGTAGGCTCATATGATCCTCCCATCTCAGCCTCCCATGTAGCTGGGACTATAGGCTTATGCTACCACACTCGGCTAATTTAAAAAAATTTCTATTGTAGAGACGAGATCTCACTATGTTGCTCAGGCTGGCCTCAAGCAATACCCCACCTCAGCTTCCCAAAGTGCTGGGATTATAGGTCTGAGTCATCACGCCCAAACTACATAATCTTGAAAATCCTAATTCACATTGTCCTATGATATTGGAATAGATAATATTTAGGCCCCACTTGTAGGAAGCTCCAATTTGCATGAAATAAATGGCTTCTAGACCATAAACCGATCAACTAATTCATAAATTCATTTAATAATTACAATGAGCCCCAAAAATGTGGCTATGCCTAGCTTTAGGAAAACCACAGCAAACAAGGTGTACTCAATCCCTCATAGAGTATATAGTCTGATAAAGGTAATCTCGATTGAAAGAAATTCTAATGAAAAAAACCAAAAAGGTGGTAAGATAATTGGATAAAGGCTAATTTAGGATAGGGTGTTCAGAAAAGCCTGTGGAAATGACCTGAGGCTCAAAGATGAGGAAGGCAGCCAAGCTAATAGATTTCCAGGCAGAAAATAGGAAGTCCCACAGCCCTGTGGCAAGAAAACATTGGGTTGGCTTGCTTACTGGAATCAGGCCAACAAAGCCCCCCAGGAGCAGAGTGAGGGTGTACTTGATGAACTTGGAAGTACTTAAGAAATCAACCATCCATTTTTCCTTTACTTGAGCCACACATCCAGCTTCAGATGGCATAACACCCACTTACCAAAGAAAGGGTCCTGGCCTAGCTGCTTTCGGAGGCTTTCTACCACAGGGTGACCAAAGGTGATGTTGGGAACAAAATGCCTACAAGACAAACAAAATCTTACTCTGAAAATGTTTTCAATTCAGTGTCTGTATCACTCTCAATATGAATTCTGATGGGGATTGAGGGGATCATCTGGGATTGCAATATTTTTCAAATTAATACTTAACATCATCAGTATTAAACAATACTGAAAATGGAAACACCTGGATAATTTCAGTTTTATTAAACAGTATCTCCCTGATATTTCAACAAGTCATAATGTCACACATATCTTCCTAATGATTTGATTGTATAATTCATAATTCATGACAGGTGAAAATAAAAAGATGACAAAATCAAAAACCCACAGGTTTTATGACTTACCCAAGTCATACAATAGTAAGTTCTGGACTCCGATATAGGTATCCTGAATCCTAGCCTATCACAGGAAGCCTGGTAGATAGTTCTAATCCACTTCTATCAGAAGGCACTACAATGCTTTCTTAAAGATCACCAGTAAAGAAACTTGATTATGTTTATTAATAGTAACTACCTTTTACTGAGGGTTTACTATATGCCAAGCATTCATCTTCACAACAGCCTCATGTAGTAGGTACTATTATCAGCCCCATTTGAAGAATGCAGGATAAATAACATCCTAAGTCACCCAGTTAATAATTTGTATAGGTAGGATTCCAATTAAGTCTGCTTAATATCAGACTCAAAGTACTTAACCTTTAACCTATTCCAGTTAATCTTTTTGTTCTGTAACTATATCACTTAAATATTTAGTGAAACCTCCTACATGCAAGTACCATGAGGTGATTGAGAGTACTGTTTATAAAAAAATATGCTAGAGTTCCTATGTACCCTAGGAGAGTTTACAATCTCATTGGCAAGAGATGGCCAACAACATATCAGAATTCACAACCCTATTATTATAGAATAGTTGTCAATGGGAAGCCAACTCAGTCAAGAACATTTCCCAGATCTCTACATTCAGGCACCCCCTGTGATTAGTTCTCCCACTGGACTGTGAGTGTAACTGATGTGTGTCATTGCAGATGTTAAACAGTATTACTTTCCTACTCTCATTTTACCATTCTGCCAAAAAAGCCCTTAAGGAATGGCAGGGACACAGGATGGAAGGACACTCACACTAAACCATTAAATGAATGAGAAACTGCTGGAATCCCAGCTTTGTTAAAGTAGTAGATACCACCCTAAATGAGGATTACAAGAAAAGCTAAGTAGTAACAGGTAGGCATTATCTGATTGCAGATAAAACATACCAAACATTAAAAGAGGAGAAGATCACAAGATTAACAAAACAAATAGGATCTATAAAGATGGGAAAAGAAATGAGGCTGAAAATGAAGCAAAGACAGAAATAAGCATGTTCAAAGAAGGGGGGAGTAGTTGGTATTGATCAGCTTGACTAGTGTGAAAAAGACAGGAGGTAGATTGTATCACATTAAAGGTGTCAAATGCCAAGCTCAGCTGTTTGGATTTTATCTTGCTGTAAATATGAAGTAAGATTTTTAAAGCAAAAAGCATATAGTAAATAAGAAGGAGTGGGCAATAAATTATAAAAAGGTAAGAAGCGTTGGTAAATAGCAAAGAACAATAAGAATGACAAGGATACGCAAAACTATTAGGCTATTATGTATGAAATGTCAGATTTCCTAAACAGTTGACATCTCTGACGTTTCACTGTGACACTTCTTGTGAAGGTATATCCTCAGTCCTCTGAATGCACGTTTTGGCTTGTAATTACCTTTCAAAACAATTTTTAGACCAATTTTTGTAAAACCATGCATGCATAAGTAAAAAATTCGTGTTATTTTTGAATATGAGTTTCATCCTGGAACCAAGGCAGCGCAGATAGCTCGAAATATAAACGCAGTGTTTGGGAAGGATGTGGATAATGAACGAATGCATAGTACCTTGATGGTTTGAGTGATTTTAAGTCTTGAGAATGAGCCACATAGGCGACCTGAGACCAACGTGGATAATGATGAGCTAAAAGCTATAGTGGAAGCAAATCCATTTCAACCTATGCATGATTTAGCAGCAAGGTCTGACGTTACTATTCCAACAATACTGGACCATTTGAAACAAATGGGCAAGGTACAGAAGCTTGATAGATGGGTTCTACATGAATTAAAGGAGTGTCAGAAGAGAATCCATCTTGAAGCTTGCCTTTCTTTGCTATCACAACATAAAGGCAAATTATTTCTACATCGTATTGTGACGTATGATGAAAAATGGATTCTTTTTGACAATCCCAGGCATGCGGCACAATGGCTGGATAAAGATGAAGTGCCAAAACAGTCCCAAACCCAACATTCACAAAAAAAAATGTAATAGTGTCTCTTTGGTGGTCCAGTACTGGTATTATCCACTACAGCTTCATGAAACCTGGTCAGTCGATTACAGCAGATGTTGACTGCTACCAACTGGACAAAATGATGAGGATGCTTGTGATTAAGAAGCCGAGACTGGTCAACAGAGAGGCCAATCTTCTTGCAAGACCATGTGTCGCAGAAAACACCGCTGCTCAAACTACAGAGGCTGGATTTGGAAACTCTCTGTCACCCATCATATTCACCAGACCTTGCACCAACTGACTACCACTACATCCAGGCTCAGGACCAATTCTTGCAAGGAAAAATATTCAATTCTCAACAAGCTGTGGAAAATGCCTTTCGCTCTCCAGGCTTCTTCACTGCTGGTATAAACAAGCTACCGTTGAGATGGCAAAACTATGCCGACAGTTAGGCACATACATCGATTAATTGCACTGCTTCTTGTTTGAGATATAATAAACTACACTTTTGATTCAAAATCAGACATTTCATATTTAATGACCTAATAATTAGATTTATTAAATGACTGGGTATGTGTTTGGAGGTGGGGGAGTTAGAATAGACCATGGTTAAGGTCTTAAGTTTAGATGACAGGCAGAATGAATGTTAATTTAAAAAAACAACGTATATGTAGGCCAAGTACAGTTCTAAACACTTTCCATACATTAAATCACTAAAACCTCACAACAACCCTATGAGGTAGGTACTATTACTGGTATTTTACAGATGAGGAAAAGAGGCCCAAGGTCACACAACCTGTAAGTGCTGGAGGCAGTTCAATGCAGGCAATATGGCTACAAAGTCCAGCCTCTTAACTACTATGCTCATCTGCCCCTACAATGACAACAGAAAAAATAAATTCTAGGGGAGAAGAAACTTAAAAGATTGTTGAGGATTCAGGACACATCTGAGAGGGACAAGCAAGGTGGATGTGTACAGACACTTTCACTCAATAACATCTTAGTCCTTGGAGATTGGATTTCTAGTATTTAGGAAATTACCAATTGCCTGAGCAATGATTGTCAGGGTTATGGATAAAATGTTGTGTTTACTTAAAACTTGAAATAAGGGTCAGATAAGCAGGCAGTAAGGCCTATTGGAATTTTACAAAAAAAAAATATAATAACCACACCCCGAGGAAATAAGAGAATCAAAGAAATACACTTTTACTTTATCGAAAAACATAAGCATAACATATAAAACTACGTGACTAATTTGTGCTATTGAAAATCAATGCAATGCAATAGATTCACCAAGTACAGTAGAAGAACAAAAAATGTACCAGTATTCTGAGAAGAAACCCAAGGCTTATGGCTAAGCAATAAGAATAAAGGGCTACAAACCCAAACATTAAGTCAGAGTGTCCTGAATTTGGCTGACAACAGTAATCATCGAGGTACTTGCTACAAATAGATTTACAGGCTCTACTTAAAGCCTACTGACTCCAGAGGACCCGGGAATCTGAATTTTAACAAATGCCTCAGGGAGTTCTTAACACACCAGCTTGGAAATCACAAAATTATTTCACTCTAATGAAGAGACATTTCATCAAAGTCTGCTTCATCATTATATTATTCTGCCTTTTCTTTCCCTTGAAGGTACTTTTTAGAGTAAAGTCTGCAAGAAATAAAATGCAATTAAAAAGTATCTCTTTATCCCAGGGACTTACTAGAATTAAACTGTAATTGTTTGTAATACAGGAATACAATTCTTTTATCTCTCATCATATTCCATCATCACTCTTAAGCTTTAATTATATAATTGTAATGCAATCTATTGCAGACAATTCAGACCTTTATTCTATCTCCCAACACATCAGAGATGGTAAAAGGAGGATCGAGGTTGATATAAAATGTACAAGATTATATCTAGAAGACAAGCTTCCTATGAATCAGGAACCACAAACTCGAATGCCAATGGGAGTTGGCAGATAACATCAAGGAGCACAACAAAGCAGGTAGGGAAAGGGTCAAATGAAAGACACTTGACCTGGCTAAAGGCAGGGCTGTCCCATTCAGCGCCAGCCCACGTGGCCTTGTGAGACTGAGGGCCCAGTGTTGGCAAATCTTTGGATTTTTTTCAAAAGTCAAAAATCTAGTATTAATGTGAAATTTAATCCCCAATTTTAACTCCTGGTAACTAACTTAGAAATGGCTTATTTGCTCTGTTCCCATGCTTAGGATCAACACATTCCAGTCACTATCTTGTCATGATGCATTTATGTTTCTTCCAAGGCCCCCCCCCCC
>VBSM01001562.1:48891488-48919617 GCA_008086735.1 Cheirogaleus medius | reverse complement strand
AAAAAAAAAAAAAGAGAGAGAAACATGGAGGCAGTACTGGGAGGGAAAGTATATTGTAGTTAACCACCTTTGGATAGGGCTCCACAACCCGTTTTCATACCCCCAGCCTAGGAGACATTGCAGCACACCGCTTGGGACACTGCTAACCAGCTCAGGCAAGCTCTGCCTCTTCTGGTGGAACCACCTCTCTGGAGCCTCATTCCTCACTGTCAAATGCTAGTGGGTAATAACAACACCAAGCTAATAAGGTTGTATGAGTTAATTCACTTTTAAAAAGCATCAGAAGAGAAATAGTCAAGTGCTCATAAATATTGTTACTATTATTATCATTAATATTCTTGATCCGTAAACTGAAACAAATTATTTTGCCCACTCATTCACTTACTCACACATGACTTATTTAAAACCAAACTGCTTTCTGCATCAAATAGACTCACAAATATACATGTAGGTGTATTTTATCCTCCATTCTGAGACCCCCTCGATGTTTTCTCAGGCACTAAAATATAACCACCCATCTCTAAGTTACACATTCAGTTTATTACCTGTGACAATTTACGGCTTTCAAGCAAAGCTGTCAAAAATAAAGTATATAAGTAGAAGTATATATATAATGGCAAACCAAAAATCAAGCCTTTGTGAGAGGTAATATTTACTAAACTTCTTACACATTTAGCCTATTATTCTTAGTACTCTAAGGTCAAGGTTTTGTCATTATCAGTTGTGCAAACTGGTAAGGTAACTAGGTGGAAAAACAAAAGAGAAAAACAGATTTAACCAAATAGAACAAAGAAAGACAAAACTCAGAGAAGTGAGAGTGACATTAAAAAGGAAGTAATTAATCATCTTCTGTATAAATACCAATTTGCAAATTTGGTGAAGGCACAGTTTTTATCTATTTGAAATAGATTTATTTTTCTATCTCCACCCAAGGTAATGGTATTTATGATTTTACGGCCAGTTAACAGTGGGGCTCAAAGAACTATTTGGCAAACCCAACAGCCAAGTTGCAAGTCTGTCCCAATCTTGTGTAATCTTGAGGGAGTCTTAATGTTTTCTCTAGGTTTGTTTCCTTATTTTATAACCAACTTCAGAAACTAGTATCCTGATTCCAAACATTATGTGCTATAACTACAGTGCTTAAAAATTACTTACAAAAAACTGACCTCCCTGAAGAGCAGGGTGCCTGAAGAGAGAATAGACAGGAAAATCATAATTTGAATAATGATACAACAATTATAGAGAATTTACTATATGTCAGGCACTGTGAACGTGTATTTGCTCATTTCACCTTCCAAAGATGCCTAAGCGGTAGATTTTATTAGTATTCCCATTTTTCAAATAATGAAACTGAAGTTCAGTGAGATTAAGTGGCTTGTCCAAGGTAACCAGCAAGTGGCATAACTCGGGCAATCTGACTCCAGGTGCCAAGCTCTTAATCGTTACACAAGTCAGTCTCCCCAGTTTTGCCACTAACTAGCTATATGAGCTTGGGCAGGTCATGCTTATCCCCTTGGGCTTCAGTTTCTCCAACTGAACGTGAAAGAAATGTCCTGGAGATTTAAGGTCGCTTCCGGGTCCTAAGCGCTAGAAGACCACGCGTTACGTGGGGGGAAGGGAGGAGTTGAGGTTTGGGACCCGGCCGCAGCTCAGGAAGCCGCGTCAGGTCCGCTCCTGCCAAGGCCCCCAAGGCTTCCACCCCAGTGCACTTCTCAGTATCGCGTTCAGAGTGAGGCGCTCGGTGGGACAGGGACGCCGTGCATCCAACAGGCACTCAATAAAGGTGCGCCCATCCTGCCCCCGCGCGGCATGTCCGACCCGAGCCCCGAGGAGTTACCCGTCCATTACATCCAGGTGCAGATAATCCGCCCCAGAGTCTAGCATCCGGAGGCACTCGGCCCCTAGATTGGCCAGGTCGCTGTTAAGGATGGACGGGCCAATCTTGCAGCCCGACGCCATAGTGCTGGTTCCTAAGAGCAGGTTACCTCACGAGTCCTACGGCAAGAAGAAGGCGTCGCTCCGATTGGGCGCGCAGTTTTGGCCCCGCCCTTTCCCCCTACAGGCTTCTGGACTCTGCCGGAAGCAGCGGCCCGCGATGAGGAAGTCCCGCCTCCTCCTCCTCGGAGGGGCTACCAGCCGATGACCGAGGGGCGGGGTTTGACATAGGAATCTTTTCCTCCTTCTCCGACCTTGTTACGCTCTTCTTGGGTTTTCCGCTTCTCGCCCCTAGTCAAAGAGTTTCCTTAAGCTTTTTTCGTTTTCCTTCCCGTGCAGTTCCTTCTCCTTGGCTCTTGACCTCACTTTACTTTTAATTTCTCCGTCGTGTGCATATGCGTTCCTTTCCTTTCCTCTCCAGCTCTTGTGCTTGCTCTTTAAGACAACAACAAAAGCTTTCCTCCCTCTTATTTCTCTTTCTCAGAACAATTCTTAAGAGCTAGAGTAATCCTGGCTCTGCCAGATACTATCTGGGTGACCTGGCAAGTCACTTCTTGCTTCGTTTTCTCATCTGTAAAGACAGTGCCCAGCCTTAGGTGGTTGTGAGGATTAAGTGAGCAAATCCAGGTAATTCTCCCAGCAGGATGCCTAGTGCTCAGTACAAAATGTGGTAGCTATTATTACCCTCCTTTTTGTTTTTCCTTCTGTTAGGGCTCAGAAAAGGAAGGCCTCAGAAACAAATGTTTTACTGTAACCTTCTGCCCTCTTGTCTCTGTCTCATTCTTCCCGAAGGCTAATCATAGAAACTAGAATCCATCTTCCCTTAGGCAGGTCATTGAAACCAGAGCCCTTTTTCCCCAAAGCCAGCCATAAAATCTAAAAATGTTACTCTAACTTCTCTCTTCCACCCCGCCTCCACCATGTAAAAACTAGCTATAAAGAAATTACCTGCTCTACTTTGATTATAGGTCATAAGACCCCTATTCCAGAGATGATCCTGTGGCGTAACATTAGACTTTCTGTCTAATCATATTTCTACACCACTGTCCATAATTTGTTGGACCTAAGTATAAAAATGGACAATTTTCCCTGTATCTTTGGGTCTTCATTTTGAACACTATTGTGTCACATAAAACATGATCAAATAAATTTTGTATGCCTTTTCTCTCTTTTTTTTTTAAATTTTTGATAATGGTACCGACCTTTTCCCCTATTAATCTGCCTTTTGTCAGTGATCTTCAGCTAACCTTTGGAGGGTGCAGGGGAAGTTTTCCCTTGGCTCCTACATCTCTCAGCAATGCTCATTCACAAATTGTGATACATTTGTGTACTGTTCAGACACAATCCAGAAATGGATGAGTGTTCCCACAGCCAAATGTGTCTTGAGTCATTGGGTCAGGAAAAGAGATGGAAGTAAAACCATGATGAGGGGAAAAATGGATTTAGCGAGAGCAATCCTTAGTGGGTAAGAATTGGGCACTTTGTATAAAAGAATTGGTGGTAATTTGGACCACGTAGTGTTTCTGGCCACACTCAGAGGACAACCAGGTCTTTAACATTCCCATTGTAAAATCTACCAGTCATTCCAGAAGATCATAACCTGGGCAGAGAAGTCAAATTGGGGCGTCTGTCTCCTACTGTGCTTTATTTTGAAAGGTAGATTTGGAAGGCTTGAATAGAATGGAGCTCAGGGCTGGAGGTGGGGTGAATTGGAGGTGTCTAATTAGATGATGACTTCAGACCAGAGAAGGGAGGGGTAGTGTTGAGGAGGGACAGCAAGACATTAACAAAGGCATACCCCACACCCCAGGGATCAAAAATAAACATCTTCCTGTATAAGTTAACCTATTCCCTACATTAAGAAATGAAACTTACTCAGACATCTTAAATATTTTTAGATTTATTTTATTATATGTGCATATTCAAACACAGAATTCTTAATATCTTTCATAAATATCTTTCATAAACATTTCAGTATTTATTCATATGCATTTTTTCCATGTTCTTTGGTCATTCAGTATTCATAATAGACTTCATAGTCATCTGAGGGAAGTTGGCTGTGTAGTCAATCTTTTGTTTTTACCTATAAAATGGCTAATAACGGATTTTCATCCTGCGGTCACAGTGACTATTAAAAAATATTATGGAGGTACATTGACCTATAATCCTAAATGATCCTAAAATAATATAAGTAAATTTGTCTTAAGCTTTTCCAAGTACATTCTGCTCTCAACTTGTTTTTATTCTCCTGAGTATCAAATCAAAGTTTGTTTTTGAAATGCTGCAGTTGAGACCCACTAGAGTAAATGAGGAAGTGGGACTTTTTACTTACTGCCAAGACAAGGCCATGGAATTGGAAGTGTGAGGTCACAGGGCAACAGCATGACTTGGTGTGATAGCAGCAAATTCCAGAGACTGTGCTCTATTAAAGTATCCAGTATAACTTGAGGAAGGATATTTAATTCATGTTTTAGACTGTAATTCTATTCATTTATGGCCCTTTCTTCCCTCTAGGTCCCTACACACACCCTGTTCTTATCTCAGTTACTCTCAGAGCTGGGCAGCAGAGTGGAGAAAGTTCTTCATTGACTAAAGAACCAGATGCTAAAGAAGAAAGGAGCTGTCACCCTGTTTAAGGTACTCTCAGCAAACCAGCTACTCCCACCCTGTGCAACAGGACTTAACCAAACCACCAATACCACAGATTTTACCCCAGCATTGCCATGCTCATTTATGCCTTTTGACACTGTAGTTCTCAAGTGCCTTGTCCCAGTGCACTCAGTAATTCAGTTTCCTTTTCAGAAAAATCAAATAACTTATGTAATAGAATTATATAAAGCAGCAAATATTGAAAAATGAAAGTAAAGTGTTTTACTATAGAAAATGCTATATCCAGGATTTGAACTGGTTTAATTGAGTAGTATAAATCTGCACCCACTATCATGGATAACACATGGTTTATACCAAGGTGTCTCAAAAGTTAATTTCAGAAGAAGCAACTTCTTTGTTTAGTCCAATTTTTCATGTACGGTAAGTGGATGCCTGTTTTATTTTTCCTTTGAATAAGATAAATATCACTAAGCATCATAACTTAAGAAATGATCTATGGGGAACGTATATTCAGGGCAACTTGAATTTATGCTCCTGAGTTGCAATCCTCAAACTTGCCCCAAATAAATTCTCTACTTATATATATTTTTTTAATATATTATTACTAATACTGTATTTATCATGTTTAATAATTAGCTTTTAGTCATATACTCAATAATATTTTAAACATTACAAAAAATTGTCAATTATCTTGAACTTTTTTCTAATCTTCCCCAACTGTTTTTTTTTAAATGGTTATTTCTTCAAACTCCAGGTAACAGTATTCCTGAGAATACATCTTGTGACAGTCTTATGCACATACATATAGATACTTTAGCCATTACACATAAACATTCAACACTCAACACATTACATTCAACACATTTAAGGGCACCTTAAATGGAACAGATGCACACATCTGCAAAATCTCAGTAGTCCGAGTATGAAAACATTCCCACTCTATAAGGCCCTGTTTCTCAGAGTGGAGGCTTTTTTGCAAGATACATTACTTAACTTATTGAACATTTCTAACAGACTCCCTTTCCATACACTAGAGTGAAGGAGTCAGGCTAAAAGGCAGACAGACCAGCATAATCATGTTCAATATTTTTAAAATAAGCCCAATACTTTTAAAATATATATAAAGGTATTTAGAATTCTTATTGGATATTTAACAATCTTCTTTGACTCCTTTGCTTTTTAAAATATTTGATACAATTATACGTAGATAATTTGAATCAAGAACCTGGAACAAAGTACACACATATATAGAGACTCACATAGCCCAGACACTTATAATTACCAAACGTAAGGCCTCTAATGCTAACTGAGCAGCATAATTTTTAACAGGTGAAATATATCAGCTTAGAATCCATAAAACCACATAACATTTATATTTCTGCACTTAAGAATTAATTCAGCATTAAGTGTAAATGATGTAAAAATATTGTAAAACATAAAAGAGGCCATTTACCTCCTTGATTTTCTGAATTATTAGATTTGAAATTTTTCTTTTATCTTTAACTCATAGATATCTTTCATTCTCCTAGTGAATGGGACCATAACTCCAAATTATATTTGAAAATATAAACAATGCCTATTTAATAAGCAATTCTAACAAAAAATAATTTGCCTTTATGATTGGGGGGGTTTAGTAGGTCTCCTCTTTATACATGTACATTTCATAGCCAACGTAGTCAAAGTTTAAGCATACAGAATGTTTTAAACTCATTGCAATATAATCAAAGTCTATATTTAACTTCAAATCGAGAACTAAAACACACACACACGCACACACGCACATACACCCCACACCAATTTAGTTTATGTATATGAGTTTTTTATATGCTTAGTAGTTATGTCACAGTTTTCTAATGTAAACTGTTAAACTTTTGAAATTCAATTTTGAACCATATGATGCCCAACCCTACTATAGGATCAATAACATACTAGGTATTGGCCTCACAAGCCTTCTAAATTTTATACTTGTCTTGAAGTTACTGAACCTCAAATTAAAGATTTATTTGTAAAATATACAAGCTGGCTATGTCTATGAAGAGTTGCTTACTTTATGTTTTATTCCTCATAAACTTAGATGTTCTGAGGATCTTAAGAATATTGTTACTATTGAGAAAAAGTTATTTTATTGAACCAATTCTAACAATACTAACCTTAATATCTGAATATATGCCCTCAGGGGCAGGCACGGGATAATGTAAGGAAAAGTAATCACATTTCTCAATATTTCCTAATCTTGGCATTTATGCTATCAGGGCTAAAAGTAGGAATACCATCTCTTTTAAGTTATTATATTTACATTTAGTTTTTAAAGTTGGATAGGCTGTTTAGGTTCTTCTTCATTCAGAATTATATCTGATAATTTCTAGAATATTCTGCCTAATGTGATTGATTATGAAACGGAATGATCTTATGGCATTAGCATTTTGACTTACAACATGCAATGAAAATGGCAATTAAAAAATAAATATTGAAAAGTCCACAGCTCAAATATATTATTTGTTTCTTCTTCTAAATGGGTATATTATGATCAAAACAAAAATGGCTGCAGACTTATTTGTTTTTTAGTCTTCCAAAACTAATATTTTCTTATTCATTATTTTTATGTAAATTGCTACTTGTATAGCCACCTGATTTAATATTTTTAAAACTATAAAAATAAACATTTACATGAGATGTATAATGTGAGTAATCTCAGAAAATTGCATTCTCTTTTTAGAACATAGTATTTGTTAATATTTCTATGAAAGCAGCACTGTAATAGTATGTATTTTTAACTGCTGAAAGCTTCTTGAATCATAAACAATATGCAGTGAAATGGCTCTTTCCCCTTATTCCTCCCTGGTTTTTATGGTTTTCATACAACTAAATCCTTTTAGCCATTGATTTCTAAGATGTTTGCGAAACATTATGCATATTGGCAACAAAATCTACTTAGATTTATGCCACCCATTGGATGTAAAGTGCTCTTTTGTAATTAATCTTTTTTTAAGAAAAATTATTCAACTTTTAAAAGAGGGATCCCTTCCACATCTCCTCTACTTGCAGTGCTCACAAGTTTCAGAATTAAACATGAGACTCATCTAGGACTACATCTGTCTCCCCCAGCTCAGTGGGAGTAAAAGTGAACTGGCTGGACAGCAGAGGGTTCTCCATGCCATTTTCCTCACTGATGTGAAGGACAGTGTCTCCATGCTGTAGGAGGCTGGATGTCTCCAGGCCTGTGAAGTCATCAGGGTCTGAGAGTTGAGTAGACAGCAGACTAAGTGCTGTAGCACCTTGTGCTTCTGTGTCCTCCTTCTTTTCTCCTTCTTCAGTGGAGAGGGCCTCACTCTATGATCAAAAGGATCATAACATTATGGAAAGGTAGGATGGGTACCAGAGAAGAATATCAAAAAATGTTGTCTAACTGTTAACTGGACAAGGAATCAGAAGGCCAGTCCCAGTTCTAGTCTATGTCATAGGTAAGATCTTATATAGACCCTTCCAACTTTCTAAGCCTTGGTTTTCCTTTTTTTTTTTTTTTTCTTTTGAGACAGTCTCACTCTGTTGCATGGGCTGAGTGCCATGGCATCAGCCTAGCTCACAGCAACCTCAAACTTCTGGGCTCAAGCAATCCTACTGCCTCAGCCTCTTGAGTAGCTGGGACTACAGGCATGCGCCACCATGCCCGCCTAATTTTTTCTATATATTTTTAGTCATTTGGCTAATTTCTTTCGATTTTTAGTAGAGACGGGGTCTCACTCTTGCTCAGGCTGGTCTCGAACTCCTGAGCTCAAACCATCCTCCCGCCTTGGCCTCTCAGAGTGGTAGGATTACAGGCGTGGGCCACCGCGCCCAGCCTAAGCTTCGTTTTCTAACCTGTAATATGAGCATAATTTTTGTTTTGCTTACCTTGTAGACTGTGAGGATTAAAAGATAATAATGGTAAGTGTTAAAATGCTCTTTAAGCATTAAAGACTATATAAATATAAATAGTAATATTGCCCTTTAGTTTTCTTTAAATACCACATGAGAATAATGTGGAAGCTTTAGGAATTCGTTTATTAAAATCAAAGGAAGGAAAAAAACCCAAAGCAACAAGAAAAAATATCAACAAGAAAAATATCAAAACAATGAGGGAAAAGATCAAAACAAAAAGTATCGCAGAAGGCTCAATATTTAAAGGCTTTGTCTAAATTGGTAACATCATTTTTTATTATTATTAATTTATTTATTTATTTTGAGACAGAGTCTCACTCTGTTGCCCAGGCTAGAGTGAGTGCCGTGGCATCAGACTAGCTCACAGCGACCTCAAACTCCTGGGCTCAAGCGATCCTCCTGCCTCAGTCTCCCGAGTAGCTGGGACTACAGGCATGTGCCACCATGCCCGGCTAATTTTTTTTCTATATATTTCAGTTGGCCAATTAATTTCTTTCTATTTTTAGTAGAGATGGGGTCTCGCTCTTGCTCAGGCTGGTTTCTAACTCCTGTCCTTGAGCGATCCTCCCGCCTCGGCCTCCCAGAGAGCTAGGATTACAGGCATGAGCCACGGTGTCCGGCCTTGGTAACTTCATTATTTTTTAATTGAATTATTTTTCAGCTATGTATTACAGGTTGAGTATCCTTCATCTGAAATGCTTGGAACCAGAAGTGTTTCAGATTTCAGATTTTTTGGATTTTGGAATATTTGCATTTATACTTACCTGGTTGAGCATCCCTAATATGAAAATCTGAAATTTGAAATGCTCCAATGAGCATTTTTTTGAGCATTTTCTGAGAGTGTCATATCAGCACTCAAAAAGTTTTGAGACATGAGAAGAACACCATGTGAAGACAGAAGCAGAGATTGGAATAATGAATCTACAAGCAAAGGAATGCTCTAGATTGCCAGCCATCACCATAAAGAGAGGCAAATAACAGAAATCAACAGAAATCAACACCTTGATTTCAGACTTCTAGACTCCACAACTGTGAGACAATAACCTTCTGTTGTTTTAAACCACCAAAATATAAATAAATAAATAAAAACGTTTTGAATTTTGGACCATTTTGAATTTGCATTGTCAGATTAGGGATGCTCAACCTGCATATACCTGTTTTCAATGGTTATTTTAGCTGTGAAGTATTTTCTCTTAGATTTTTCATAACTAAAAATATCAAGACTTCTCTTGGTCTTTCTTAAGTAGGTATATTCCTGGCCATATGCTTTATATAGATTTTCTTTTTCATGAGGGCAGGACCAGTGTCTGTTTGGATAACAAAGCATTGCAGACCCAGACTTAATTATGTGGAATAAATTTGCTTATCCACTTGGTTCCTAGAAATAATTATGCAGTAAGCAAACCTTGCCTGTTTCTCTAGTGCCCTCACCTGTTTGGGAGACAGGCTGTGGAGATCTGCAACAACTATGGCGGGGGAAGACGTGAGGACTGGATCGTCCATTTTTTCTGGTTTCCTAGAGGGGGCTGGGCTGCAGCCCTGTGGTTGGCCTGTGGCAGGAAGTACATCTGTTGGGACAGCTGCTGGCTCTGGCTGAGCCTCAATGAAGGTCACAGATCTTTTCTGATCCGCTGTAGGTCAGAAGTGAGGCAATAGGTAGGAGGGAAATTGGGGAAAATAGACTGTTAGTGCTTAATAATTGGTTTTAACTAATGTCACCTAGCTTTTCTTAATAAAGACATTGCTGGCTTATTAATAAATGAGAGCATGTTTGACTATCTTGTACACGTTTGATTTCATCTTCTTACAAAGAGTAGGACTTGGGTAGAAAAATCATTTTTATATAAATGGCCTAAAACAAGATTTTTATAGAGCATTAGGTAGAACTCGAGCATTCCTCAGAACAGCTGCCAACAGGACTTAAAAGTCCCTATTTATTCATCATACCTTTATCTTCAGTAAGACATATAACAAACCCTTTTCCTGGTTTGAATAAAGAAACCACAAGCCTTTATAGCCAAATTTAATAGTATTAGTGGTTTACCTTGGGCTCTTCCATTTACCTAGTTTTATAGGGGTAGGGACAGGAGTTGGGGAAGGCAAGAAGGAAAAAAGGCACTAAAATTTTCTGGGAAACTTCTTCCCTTATCTTAGCACCTCCCCAAAGGTGTGCTTATCTGCAGCAGCTCAGTTTTTGCAGGCCTTCCTGGCTGAGTTGCAGGGTATCAAGTCAATGGTATAGTTGGAAGGGACACAGGAGGCCTCACCAGATGGCTTCGTTTTAGGTTGAATGCTCCTGCGAGTCGTTGACAGCCGAGCTGCATGGCGGTTTTTGGATTCAGTCTGAGTCTTCTGACGTGATAGTAGAGGACGTCTCAGCTAAAAAGAATAGGCAAAATAAACTTGCAAGAGGGTCTAACTGCCTGGGAGGAAACACTGTGTTCAGAGGATTCTGACTACACAGTTGTTTTTTAAATTTATGTTTCTGTGGACTCTTATGGTTGTTCCTTACATCTATAGCTGATAAACGTCTTTCTACTTATTTAACTATAAGTATTTTCTTCTGGCATCTTCTTTAACCAATTCATCTCCTAGCTATTACTCCTTTATCTATTACAGTAACATTAATTAACATAATTTAAATTGTAAATTTGAGAATTTCAGGCATTTTAGGATGCAAAACTAATAACTATTGCTTAGTGATCAACTTCTGCTCATCTAAAAACTGTAGTTGAATATATATATGCTAACTTTCAAAGGGGAGATTTATTAAAAAATATAAAAACACTTGCTGGCTAAGTATGGAGTACCTGAATCACAACTGGGAAGCTCCCATTGAAGCAACACTGAAAAGCCTCATTTAGATTTTTATTTAGAAAGTAACGTACAAGAATTCTACCTAAGGAAATTGGTAAAGATGACCCTTACTCCAATTTGTTTTAAATGAAAGCATTAATCTCAAAATGAGGAAGAAAGGACTTCTTTGTCTTTGCCTCTATGCAGAAACAGTCATTACATAAACTGTATAACAAATCTCTGTCAGTAAGTTTGGCTGGGAAAGTTAGTTTCTGGATAGGGAACAAATAGAGTTATAGGCTCACTTTACTAAGTCATCGGCTTTGCCAATAACAATATTCAGAGCTAAAATAGAAACTTAAAATGCTCAGCTTGTGCCCAAATACTTACCATGTTTTAAAGTTGCGCTGTACTGCTTATTTCAGGTAGGGAGAAGGTAAAATATAATCTTAATATATATGGACATTAAAAATGGAATAGAGCTTCCATTTCATAGGATGATTCTCTTGCCTATTCAGGGTCTGCTTACCTGCCTCAGGCCCCTCTTCCTCCCCAGTGGCTGCTGAACAAGGAGGTTCTGTTGGCCAGGTTCACTCTGTACACTTGCCACCCTGTCAAGTATCAACAGTGTTAGTGTACCCTGCAGAGAGTATGGAAGACCATTTTCTGGTGGGTGTTAGCCAAAATCACTTATGTAACACAGTCACTTCAAAGATACCATTATCTTTGAAGGATGGTTGGGAAAGAGTCCCTGGGATAGGGGTTTTCAAAGGTTTGGGAGGGAGGAAAAGGCCTTGTAGCCCCAAGCTGCCAAAATTGAGATTCAGTTTTCAATCACTGATGCCATATCTATCATTCAGCAAAACATTGGTTCGAACACACCCATGGTTTGGAAGCCACCAAAAGGTTTAAGATGTCATATTCTAATCTCAATTTTTTTTTCCAAGGGGAAGGGAAAAGGTAGTGACAAACAAACACAAACAACTCTATTACATGGATGGGAACACCTTTTTTAAAATTTCAATTTAAATGAAAATAAGATGGACAAATATCAAACACATCAGACACAGAATCCATTTGGGTGAAGGGGCACATTCAACACATGTTTGCAGCCTGAAGTCTCTGTGACTACTGAATAAATGAATAGTCACATGGGTAGACAATTAAATGTTCTTTTAAAATGGTTTTCGATTTAAAAGGCTGGCAAAGTAATTAAACTATCATTACAACTCAGGAGCTTTAATATTGAGTAACTGCACTCAAACATACTGTGCAGTTTATAAAAGGAACAACCTGCTCCCCCCAAATTTACTGTGTATGTGTGTCTTTCATATGCAAAAATGACTGGAAGTGGTTGCTATTTTAGTGTTAGGTAAAGCTGAAAATACTAATATGGGCCCATGGTCCTTTATCATTCTGCATGCATGTATACTGGATATTTATTTATAATGAGAGTGGGGGTGAAAAAAAGAAATATACTGTGCCCCAGAGAACACTGTAATTCTGTGGATGATGTCAATGTGATTATTTGGTTAATGGGTAATTAATTTCTGCTTTGCCTTTGCAAAAGGAGAGTCATCTACAGATAGCTTTTAGTGTAAAATATTCCACAGAGGAATCCAAAGTCAGCAACTGTCCAGGAAAAAGAAAGAAAGACTCTATCTATTTATTTCAATTTGTTTAAAAAAATGAGCTCTCTAAATACCTAGCTGCAGTTGTAGGGAGAGAAATTGGTGGCGAGATGGGCAATCAGATGTTTCCTCTTTTGTGTTAACAACTGGTTAATCATCACATAGTTGACACAGTCACATCTGTCATTTTTTAAAAGTCTTACATTTCCACTAGAAGAAGATCAATGATTCCCAAATGGGGTTCATCAAAATTTTTATGAAATAGAGATGTAATTACACCATTTGGGGTACACAATCACAAAATCCCATAAAGAGTACCAAAACAGGTGTTTTTGAACTTTCTTGTTCTCCTGAATATCCAGTTCAAAAGATCAATGTACTTTATCCTTATACATATATAACCTTGTAGGATATATATGACCTTTCTATGAAGAAGGAAAATTACCCCAAAGGAACAAAGCAATAAATTCTGATAAGCAATCCAAACTATGTTGCTGGCATGTCTGAAATGACATCTCCTTATTAATTATACATTTTAACACGTGTCTGTCAAATTGGAAAGAGTATTCAATTAACCATATGCACAAAAGTAGAAACAAGTTTCTCCCAATACCAAGCAAAGCTTTCATTGGAATGGATTCTTCATTGACAACTAAATGTTACCTCAGTTCCCTTGGCCATAAAGGGAGGTTAATACTTACCAACGACCTCCCATTAAGGTAGAGAAAAGAAGTCAATTGATGTAAAATGATTTGAACATGAAAAGTGATGTATATAGCATGCTTCCTTGTTTTACATTTGATTTGTAATGAGTTTATTGCTTCTAGAACACTAAAAGGAAGTAGGTAATAAAATGTTTTGAAAATAATTGGGCAGAGAAAATGAAATCGAGGCAGTCCGCTTGTCTCATTTTTATTCAGTAATCTGAGATTGTGAGAAAAAATGGTGCAAGAAAAGAAAAAAAAAATACATGTTACTCAGGGAGTGTTAAATGTCAAAATGTAATGATAATTTCATGATGATTATTCCCAGAGGATCATAAGCATCAAAATTTTCTCTATGGATAGAGAGGCTTGTATCTAAGAAATGTATCAAATTTATAGCTTTAGTTCTATGAAAACCATATAGCATTTTATCATGGAATGCACACATCAAAGATTAAATTACACAACATGTCCTTGGAAATATAGCCCAGCTGATAATTTACACTCTCCCTAAAAATGTGATTTTATATTTGGAATATCAAAGGCTGGCTTAACTGTATACAGTTAGGACACATTAATAAAAAACAGCCAGAAAAGTTAACAACAGAAATAATTTAGAACATATTTATTTTTCTGGGGTCTATATCAAATTGAAGTTGCAAATAAAAAGTAGTTTCAATTTAGCTTCAATTTAGCTTCATGTGATATTTCAGTCATCTGAGGATTTATGATGCATTACTCTAAGATGTGCAATACTAAAATGAACCAAGAGAAGACCAAGGTGTTTGCATTAAGCACCACTCTATGTTACACCTCAGTTTCTATTTGAATTTTTTGAAACAGTCCCATTATAGTCCTCATCTACCACAACTGCAATAATCAAAATTATTTTCCCCTTTAGAGAAATACTGTTTTATCTGATAGGCTCAAATTTTAAAATATTATATTCCAATAGGCCACTGAATCCTTTTGAATAACTAAAATCACTATTTCACATATCACAGCCATAAAAAATAACTCTGAAAAGTTGAGACTCTGTCAAGATATGTCAGAGTGGTGGGGCAAGTCTAAAAACTATCTCATGGAGAAAAATGCTTTCTTGAAATTTTTATTCTTGGGAATGAGATATGGCTGATTTCCACTGTTTATGTTAAGTAATAAGGTGAAACAATAAGAATATAAGCAAATAAAACTTTCTAAATTGAAGCTAACATCTTCCAACATATTTGGAAATAAATCATCTCTTACATTTTTGAATCACTGAAAAATATCACTATGGTAAACTGTATAATGGTCTAGGTTTTAGAGAAGTAAATGCAATTGGGGCTTGGCATAACTGGTGTGACTTGAACTGTTTACACAAAACAAAAACACCTTATTTGAAATGCAAGGAAGTAATTTACAAACTAAGGACATTTAGGCAATATTAGGAAGAGATACAAATTACCTCTTTTCCCTGTGTCAGCATGATGGCTTGGATTGTAGTATATAAATATGTGTGTATCTCCTAATGGAACACATACCTAATAGTATTTCTTAAAATAAAGGATAGATGAACAAGGGGCCATTCAGTAATGCAATAAAAATTCATATAATTCACCTCAATATTACAAAAAAATTGTAGTCTGAAGTATATTTCATAAATTACAATTTTAAATAGAAGCACTGGGTAAGACCAGCACATGGAAAAGGGGATTAGTATTTTCATTGCTTTTATCTGTCCTTTTGGTTTCAATTTTAATATGGCTATAGAAATGTAGAGGAGAAACACAAGATACACAGGATAGCCATTTACCGAGTGATTGCCTTGTGATGAGAAAGCATAAAGCTCCCAAAGGAGTAATAAGGCATTTGGAGAGAACTGGGAAGTAAATAGTAGACTAAATCCTAATTTCCCCTCTCCCAGTACAAGGTTATTGTTTAGATTTTACTTGGCCTCCATAACATCCAAGAGAATATATTTTAAGGGCCACAGAATTTAGAGTTTAGGGGCTGGAATCAGATTGAAAAGGGGGAATAGAATAATCTAGATCTTAGATATCCTATAAGAACTGAATTAGCAATGACAAAGTACATATCTGTGTATCACAATGCACATTTTCTTAGCTATTAACTTTCAGCTACATAAAAAGGTTGTTTTTTTTCTTTGTACTTTGAAAGTACTTGCCAAATTTTTATACTTGAAAAATGTGGATGATCATATGATGGATTCCACTAAATAAGCTATTTTATTTCATTGTACTTAGACTATATAGTCTTATTCAAAAATTCTTATTTTTCACTGTGATTTGAAATTACCCTTATACAATCAAATAGCATTATAATCTCTTTTTATAAAATTAGAGTTGACTGCCAATTCCTGCCTTTCAAATTATTTAACATGTCTAACCAAAATCTGATTGTCTGGTATAAACATCTGGTCTTAAATGCTTGAGTAACTTCTGTTATGTCTCTATTCTTCTAGAGAGAAAATATTTCCATAGTATGTGTATATTTGGGGGCAAAGACAGGGAAGAAACATCTATAATGAGTTTTTATACTTCTAAGAGCAACATGTTCTCCCATGGAACATTATTTCAGTATTTCTCAAGAGCACCATGTTTCTTGGGATGAATCTTTAAAAGAAACCAGTTAGGATAGTTTTTAAAAAAATCCTAGAAGTATCCTGAAAGAAGTGGTAAGTTGAAACAAAAGAAATCCTTGATGTAATTTTCAATAGGTGTACAAAATTTTATTGGTTTCTACCTATTCATCAGGTTATCTTGATCTCTTCCTCATTTAGCCCACTTAGTCCAACTTGCCATTTTGTCTAAAACAAATGTTTTTTTCAAAAGCAAATTCTCATGAAGGTTTAGCAAAATGTTATGGGCGGGTGGTAGGAGGAGCAGGATTTATTATTTCCCCTTAGGCATACTTCCTGATATTCTCTAAGCTTTGAGGCCAGATTTTTCTTAGGGCTACTTTGGGTGTATTTTAGGTCCTGAGTGTTGGAGTGTGTGCTAAATGTAATTTACCTGGTCAATGCCTTACTGCTTTAGGATTTTAAGAGTCTGCAGCATAAAGAAGTCTCATGCCAAAAATAAGAAAACCTGGAAACCAAATATAAAAAGCATATATCCTATTTTGTAAACCCACCTCCTAGTAAATGACAAAAGTTCCTCTCCTCCAAAGAGAACCCGGTGACATGATGGAGTTCGAGAGATACGATTTGCAGGATATGGCAAAGGTGGAGGTGCTACTGGTTGGTGGGATGCCTCTGCGTTAACACAATTATTTCAGAATCCAAAATGAATGCCTCATCTTTCCATTTCTTAATGACCACAACTGAGTCTGGGTGTCTGATACCCAGAACTGAAACACAACAGTTACAGGAACAACAGACCAACAACAGTTGATCTAAGATAGTCATCAAAGTACTGACATGATTGACTAATTCAGTTGCAGACAAATTCTATACCTTTGCCTCTGAACCGGTCTCACTTAGCAAAAGCTTTGGGTTTATTCCCATTGATACTGGAACCAGGGTGGACTAAGTTGGTTTAGATAACTACAAATCAGTCATCTGAACCCTGAGCCTGCCAGAGAGGGCCAAATCCTTTGGTGAGTTCATAAATTAAACTCAAACTCTGGCCTCTTCTCACCACCCCTGAACTAGTACTTACTCATCAAGAGTAGTATTTGGCCTAATTAGCAAAGCCCCAGCACAAAGCCAGCTAAATAGAAGTCTGATTTAATCCTTTATACTCAGTAGGTCACTGAAATTATTTTCTAATCAAGGTTCTCCTATCTCTTATGTAATTTTAAGCATTAAATAAATGCATTCTTTGAAAGCAATGATCACCCTGCTAGACTTGGTTCACATCTCTTCAAACACTGTGGACAATTAAGGGAAGCCCTTTTGTGGATCGTTTGTTTCTCAACTTCCTCCTTGCCCCCAAAGCTCCTGCTAATGGAACTGTCTGCACTCCGCAGCACTTCCACATTTACCACCAATAAGAGACTGATCTGTCAAGGCGAGGGCTCATCTGTCAAGGCGAGGGCTCGCAAACACGAATGTCATGAATTATGGGTCTGGTAAATAAATTTAAAAAAAAAGGATACACTCAATGATGGACTATATTTCCCATTTTCAATTGCAAAAGAAAATGTGAAATCTGAACAAGATGCAAAGAAAAGAAAAGACAACTTTTCACAGGAACAGCCTCTCAACATTTCCTCATCTTTGTGATAAAGCAATAAACACAGGTATATTGTACTCACTATATAATGCAGACCTGAAAAGGAATGTTTTCTCTTGAGATGGAACAAAGACACTCTAAGGATGAACAAGAAGCCTTACCCCTAATGAGGATTAGTTGAGAGGTGTGAATCAACAGCACAAGATTAGGAATGTTTGACGTGGTTTATCTGAGTGTTAAAGGTGCAGTCCCCTTTCCTGAAGCTTTAAACTATTAGTCAAGACATTATTTCATTTGCCTCATATGACTTCTCTTACTTACCAAGAAATGTTTGTGTCTGATATTTCATGGCAAGTTTGGGAGTCACCTTGGTGCTGGAACAGACATTCCTTATATAAATGTTGCTTCAACAAGCTACTATAAGAGCCTGCCAAATAGCATGCATCAAAAAGAAGGAAGTACAGTATACAAAGTGTATCAACATTGCTATTCTTCTTAAAGCATCATTGTTTTCTTACCATCAATGGTATTAGCTAAAAGACCTGTCTTGATTTAGTAAGGGGCTTCCTGATGATGAGTAGTTGTATTAAAGGACCCCTGAAAAACAGTTCTTAATGAATATCACCGTGGGAGGGGATGATTAGGTGGGATAAATTTAACGTTTGGCATTTCAAACTTTTTAGATATCCATAGGATTCAAGCCCCATAGAAAATTGTACAATTTTGTTTGTTTGTTTGTTTTTAGTAAGCTTTTAAGGCCATTCATGATTGCACTCTGAAGCTGAAAATGAAGGAGGGTTTGCTACACCTTTGACTTCCAGGCTCGTATGTTCATGAACAACAAAGGGCAAGAAATGGAAATAGATATCAAGACGGGGCGAGAAGAGACAGAGAAGACAGAGAGACAGAGGAGACAGGGAACAGCTAGTTTCCCAGCACAGACACCAATAGACAGGTAGCATTGACACTGTACCTAGAGAGGCTGCCCTCAGCGGCCAGGCCCTGGGAGTCATCGAGGACATTAGGTTCACTGCAGGAGGGGTAGGGAGATGAAGCATTTAGGGAAAGAAAATGAAAAAAAAGAAAAAAGGCATGCAATTTTCTGCTTCCAAGAACCAAAAATAAATAGATTTAACAGAACAAGGAAGGAAAGGAGACAGTCAACCATTTCACCTTGTGCTGGGTTTGTCAAGACATAGGACTCAAGGCAATGGGGGAGGAAGGACTTTGGATGGATACAGCTCTCAGAGGAGTGATCTATTTATTGGCCAAGAGTTAAAATGAGCTCCAAATGGACCTGTGAGCTCTGAAACGCATTGCAGAATGAATCTGGAGAAGATGAAACTATCCTTCTCATTGGTAACTATTGGCTAGGTGGTTATTATTTTTAACCTGTCTTATGTATACGGTTGTTAGCCAGGACCCTGCTTCTTTCTTATGCATTCTGACATTGTCACATGGAAACCACTTACCATGAACTGCCACAACCAAGCTCTTGGAACTGATGCCATTAAGAAAAGCAAAGAAAGAACCCAACTTCCCCTGCTAATTTTGCAATGAAAATGCAAGTAAACAAACAGAAGGAAGATATCTTGGAAAATTCACATGGAACTCTGATTTACCTCCTTACTCTCCATCCGCTAGTGACTGAATTGTAAATGCCAAAAGAAGAAACCTGTCAGGTTGGTGAGAGAATAATTAAATAGTTTATCGATTTATTTGTATGTAGCTGAACTGAGATCTGTGAACAGAAACTGTCATTACCTTTTCTGTATTTTCTTCAGTGCCTAGCATTGAGCTAAGCACCCATGAGGCACTCAATAAATACTTGTTAAATTGGATGGAATTAGACCATTTAGAAACGTGGAGTGCCTGTCCCCAAAGAATTGAGGTTTACCTAATTGTACACTGTAAAAATAACCTCTGCTCCCCCGGAAGAGGCTCACTTTCCCTAGTGTACAAAGACAGCATTACCCTAACTAGTCTTCCAAAATATGACTCAAGCTCAAAGAGTTTAACTATATTATTTTTTCTGGATTTCTAGTATGTCCATAATAGGACAAATTTTTTCCCTGGAAATAAGTTAACCCCTTAATGGATATATAGAAAGAGAACAGATGGCCTGGTTATTTTAGGTAAGTGACAACAACAACAACAAAAACAAGACAACTCTGTTTAAAATTCCTACAATTCTATAACTTGAATAAAACTTTTAAATAAATTGCTATTTTCTTTTATTCTTCTTAGAATCTTGTACATTGCTAGCAATTAAAAATAAATTGATAGCTACCAATATTAACTGTATATGACTTTCCATCTTTTTTTGCACAAGTTATTGTTTGGCTCTGATTTTGTTCACACATTTTGTTTATGACTTTCTTTTCAAAGGAAAATTACCAAATAATAGGTGAAACAATCTCTTACAAAGATAGGAAGCTTTATGTAGTATTAACCTTTGTAATAGTTAAATGGCACTCACATAAAATATTGCCTTTTAAAAAAGTATGCAATTTACTGATTAATCATCTTTTATCATTTCCCCCTATTATTCGATAGTCTCCAAACTTGGGCTTTATTTCACAAATTTTATTTCATCTTTGTAGTTCATGAACCATTTGCTAAAGGATTTGGGTACAGATAATTATTCCTGCATATAAACTGGTTTTATCTAAACATTACAATGTGCCCTGACTTTTATTATCTTCCTTGTGTGAATTGTACCACAATGACTCTATAGGTATTAAAAAATAAGCAACAAACTGTTAATAACTAAAACCACATAAAGCCAATTCTTTGAAATAATTTAATTCCTGAAGTGAAAATAACATTGCTTCTTAGATAATGTTTTTACTCTTTTGTCAGGTCATTTTCTGTATTATACTTTTATTGTGTATATATATCTTGGAAGATTTTTTACTTATTTTCTTAGAAGGCAGAGAATCTATAAAGAAAATGTTTAAAAGGATTTAGTCATGGAATCATAGAACTATTGATAGAGAAGTTACATTAAAAGATAATTTTAGCCTCCTTATTTCACAGAGGAGAAAACTATGGGCTATTGTTAAATGACCTGTCCAAAGTCACATATAGTAGCATAGATTCTTTTCTGCTTGGTGAAGCATCACTATCTTTGACTAAATACTGATAACATATCAGAAGCCTAAACTTTGCCAAATGTAGCAAGCAAGTCTTATATTTTTACCAAGTACTCATTATTAGCTTAGCTAATGATAAATCTGAAATACAAGAATGTTATTTGACAACCAGAAAGAAGACCATGGAATTTATGAAAAATTTTTAAGGGGAGACAATGCTTGGATTAGAAATTGGGATCCCTTCTACTGGCTTAGAAAACTGCAAACTGTTGTGTGTAGGAACCTAGTGGAAAAGTCCTTTGTTGAATGATCTCACTAAAAACATTACCATTGCTTCCAGCCTTTGTAGAATAACAGAGTGTATTTTCAGAATTTCCATCTTTGCCCCCAAATGCAGAGTATAATATAGCCATGGCTCTTTACCTCTGGCTGGGTAACATGCCCACCTCAGCCTGAGGTGCAGACATGCTGGAGACATGGCTGGAGAACCGCCTCCTTCCAATGGTGCTCAGGAGGTAAGCTTCTTGTTCACTTACCACACTGGGCATGCTTATAGAGTCATCTGAAAGGGTCAAAGGAATAGTGTTATAAAAACTATGACACTGATCAGAAAACCCAACCAAGGCTATTCCTAGGTTCTATCCTTGACTTGAGTACAACCTTAGAATGCTCTCTAAAGGGGGTACCACAAACTGAGACCTTTGGGGTAATGATAATTTGTCATGTCCATACATCCCCCACCCTCCCACAATACAACAGCCTTCTTAAAATAAATGTAAACTTCTTGTCCATTTTTAAAAGTAGATTATTTCTGAAAGTCAATAGGCACCTGCAAATTTAAGATTTCAGAGAAGCTTGAATATAAATTTTTAAAACTTTGCAGGAATAGTTCAATAGGGAACTTTGTTATTAAATGGGTCAAGTACATTTCCTTGACATTCAAAAGCTGCATTCAAGTACATTTAATGAGTTCTAGTCTCTGGTGAGGGAAATACTATTTCAGGTGATTTTTTTTTTTTTTTCTTAGAGACACTGGTCTCCAACTGTTGGCCTTCAGTCATGCTCTGGCCTCAGCCTCCTGAGTAGCTGGAATTATAGGTGTGAGTCACCATGCCCAGCTCTCAGATGCTTTTAGGAAAAATATTTGAAAAACTATGAAAAGTGCTGGAAATTTTAATTTTCTACATAATGACTGACTTGAAATTGATTCTTGTTATAGAATGGTATTATTTCATTTTTAACTATGTTCACAGAGACGAGAATAAGCAAATTTGCCTTAAAATATTGAAAAACCTGATAGGATAAATTGAGCTATTTCTACAAAGGCCTTTCTCAGATCTCATTGATTTTCCACCCTTATTTGTACTCATACATCACCTAATACTCCCCTAATATTTGTTTGGTGATTAATCATGTGCTGTCTTCCATTAATCCTTTTGTTAAGTGTTCTTTATTGCAAATGTCTATCACCTCCTCTACAAGCTTGTATCTATGATCTTAGAGGGCAGAGAACATATCTTTCTCATATTTCCTTCTTCCTTGTCTTTTACCCAATAGGTCTGAATATAGGTTTGATGATTGAATGGGAAAACAGCTTAATTCAAGGCAGTCAATGAACTGGCTTTCATATCTCTCTGTTTATAAATTAATATATACCCACACAACAACCACACTACATCATTTATTAACAAACCTGCTTTCATTGGGATGGTTGTGATGTCTAAGAACAGAAATATGAGCAAAAATTGCATGCTTCCCAATCCCCCCACCTCTGCCTCTTCAGTACATGAGTGTTGGCTCGTGGCCAGTGATTTCCCTGTTTCCTCCACTTTTCTTCCCTAGCTCCTTCCTAGTGGTTAGCTCATCTACTTATTCATAAGATTACCCACAAAATATAATTAGCTTTACAAAAGATAAGTAGCATCATTTTCCATCATTAAAAAAATTGCTGGGAGAGACTAAGCATTAAAGAAAACTGGATTTTACTTTAAGTTCTGAACCGTTACCAGGACTTAATGGATATTTAAACTGCTGATCTTTTTTTCTATCGTTGTGTTTTCTTGGTTAAGATTTTTCACAATTTCCCTAATTATAACTTTAGGTGTATTTTCATGAGCAGTCACCAGGGAAATTTAGAGACAAGTATATCTATAGGCCAGGTGCAGGACAATATGATTATCACTTTATCTGACCCTGAAACTAAACCTGGAAATATTATTGATAAGTGTTTTGACAAAGCATTTATTTCTTTTCCTCTCTTACACACCCAACTGTGGTGGGACATTAAAATACTTTCATTCATCTTAGTTAATTAAAATTCTAATCTCAACTCCCATTTCCTCTGTTTAATTTAGTTCAGAGTGGGGCTTTTTGTTGTTGTTTGGTATGAAGAGGCTCTGAGTGGAGATCTAGATTTTGTTCTCATTCTTAAGGCATTGACAATACAACTTTGCTATAAATGGTATATTAAAGTGTTTTAAACACATTAGAAAATAATTGATGCAATTTTAAAACCCTTTAAATGACAGTAGCATTTAATGCAACCTTTCACCCTACTTTTACTTTTTAAAACCTCCTATTAAGTATACATATGACATATTTCTTGACCAGATTTTCCCTCATGTCATAACACCAAATCTGTAGCACATGCATTAGAAGCCCCTGGGCTGACCTAGTCACTCTTAACTCAAATTTGGAGTGTATCCCCTCAAGACAGCCTGCTGGTTTACATACTGGATAGTATAGCCAGCTAGTCTTTTCTGAGTCCTGAGCATATGCACTGCCCACTTTTCCTTGCCCAATGGGGTCATGCAAGTACTTCCCCTAGTTACTTAGCCACAATTTAAATGAGAGTTAGTGGAAATGAATAAGCTCAAAGAAAGGTTAAGGGTTACTAAAGATTTACTTTTTTCCTGAATTCTTTCCAAATGACCAAGGCTATCAAGGAATTTATAGAAGAGCAGGCATTAGGAATCATGGAATCAGTCACATTTTCACCTTGAATCCCTTCTGTAAAAATGACTAGGGGATCAGAACTGGCAAAGATCAGAAGGGCAGAAATCCTTGCCAAGCCCCCACTATTATGGTCAATTTATATTTTGTGTCTCCTGCCCAGATTCTTTGGGGTAACCTACTTTCCTCATCCTCCTCATCAGTCCGACTCAGCGTGTCCTGTGAAGCCTGCTGGGATGGCTCACTGTCCTGCTCCCAGACAGTCCCCGTGCCTGTGTTAGAGCGAGACATGGTGGCCAGGCTCAGGCGATAAGCAGAAGTGGAGGTGCCCACAGTACTGATGGATGTCTTCCCTTGGTAGGCTGGGGGGTTCAAGAGAACAAAGGAAATGCACAGTGAGAATCTTCAAAGAAAACAAATGTTTGCTTCATCTCTGACCACTTATATATTTTTAGGAAAGGTTAGTTAAATAATGTTTCTCAGACAAATGATCTTTAGGACAAAGCAGCAAATGGAAGTGAGGATGTTTTTAAGAAAAAGAATCAATATTGGCCATTGACGTATTTATAATTGAATAGTTTCCTTGTTAGAGCATAACATCTCTAACAATGTAAAATGCTTTGACATTTTCCCCTCTCATTTCTTTTCTATTTGATTTTCCAAGTTGGTAGGATGCAAGTAAATTTTGACCTGAATTATAGCTTCCAGCTTGCCAATTTTTACTGAGAAATATACCTTACCTGACACAAGCATATGAAAGTAATACAAACCCCACAATCAAAACTATATTTTTATTTTCCTTTTCTGGAAATTATAACCTATAAAATACCTCTCAGTTCTATCTTAGATTATTTTATTATAAAGCAGAATATTTGAATAGCAGTGTATAGATTTCACTAAGACTGTACTTATCAAAATTTTTATCTTTATCACTTTGTCTGCAAAGAACAATAAAAGCTTTAGAAGGAAAAATGAAAGAAAAAAACCCCCCAAACCCAGTACATTCTATATTTTACTTGTGGGTAATGACTGCCCTCTAATGGCAAATGATTTATAATAATATAATTGTGAAAAGTAAACAGTGTACTCCCAAAGAAAATCTTTTGAATAATGTAAAGAAAGTGCCTCCTAGCCTGCTAACTCTAATTCAACCCTCCCCATTCCAATTTGTAAAAAGTGAAAGGCTTTATAATCTGTCAGACAGATCTGGTTTAAAATTTCCTTATCGGTAGCACTTTCTATGTGTTATTTAACCTCCATTGAGTCTCAGTTTCCTCTTTTTTTTTTTTTTTTTTTTTTTTTTTTTTTTTTTTTTTTTTTTTTGAGACAGAGTTTCACTCTGTTGCCTGGGCTAGAGTGCTGTGGCATCAGCCTAGCTCACAGCAACCTCAAACTCCTGGGCTCAAGTGATCCTCCTGCTTCAGCCTCCCGAGTAGCTGGGACTACAGGCATGCACCACCATGCCCGGCTAATTTTTTCTATATATTTTTAGTTGGCCAACTAATTTCTTTCTATTTTTTAGTAGAGATGAGGTCTCACTCTTGCTCAGGCTGGTCTCTAACTACTGAGCTCAAAGGATCCGCCCGCCTCGGCCTCCCAGAGTGCTAGGATTACAGGCATGAGCCATGGCGCCCGGCCTAGTTTCCTCATTCTTTAAGTGGACTTTCAGTTATGCACCTTGCAGAGATATTTGTGCGGATTAAAGGAAAAAACATCTGTGAAGTAATCTACCACCATAAGAGAAGCTCAATAAATGTGAGTCCCCCTTTTTTTTCCAAAAAAGAACTGAAGGTAAGAATTTAAACAGGTTTTTATCCCTTTCAATTAAATATTCCAGAAAGAGCTTAACTACTAAAATGAAGACTGAAAAAAATATTTACAAGAGGAATACAATTCAATTTTTATGATACCCCTTTGATTTCTATTTTGTTGATAATGATCACATGGTAGAATCTAGCAGTGTGCCAAAATGGCTCACTTATCCATGGTTCCAAAATGAGCTGTGAGCTGGGCAGAGGGATTCTTTGTAGGCTGTGAGTTTCATTAGTCAAACAAATTCATAATTCCCCCATGCATACTCACCTGATCCACTGTGAACTGCCTCTTTTAGAATTTTTAGTTCACTGTTGAACTCAGCAATGAGTGAGCTCTTACACAAAGGGCGTGGTATGAAGCGCCGCTCCAGCTGGTCAGCAATGTGTTGCCGGGCAGAAAGCTCTTCATGATTCTCTGCTGGTTGGGCCAGAAGCTGAAAGGAAGGCATGGCATTCTCAGGGCCTCAATTTTCCAGCTGTAAAATGGGCTAATTATTGTACATACTTCATAGTTGTGAGGAGTAAATAAGGTAGTGCATGTGAAGTTCTTAGAACAGTACTATATACAGGAAGTGCTTAACAAATACATTGTTTTGAATCACTGCCCCAAGAAATCAGAGCATGAAAAAAGAGATGAGTACTAAGGGTCTTGGAGGAAAAACCTGCTTTAAATATCCCATCTTTTTCATATGTTTATTTAAAAATCGGATCTCAGTCATGCCACCGAAGATGGGAGAACATTCTCCAGACTATTCCATGGAGCCAGTCTTTCTACGGGTGGGTGGGGTGGGGGCGGTGATTGGTGTGAAGGTACTTCTAACATGAAACTGTATCCTCCGGGATATATTTTTTGGGCTGTTTTCTCATCAAGCATGGTATTAACAGGCCCCACTAACTGGTTATGGCACGTTCCATGAGCACTCTTGTCATAACCCTGCCTCAGTGGAGAGCAGAACATTCACGGGGCTTGTCACTTCCAGGAAGAGAAGCACACAGCCCACCTTGCACTGGATGAAAGGGCGCAGCAGCACAAAGATGGGTATTCTGGTCCGCACGATGAAGTCGAGGAAGTCCCACAGGGCTAGGCCTCCCACCTTCCGCAGGGCCATCTCCTTCACCTGGAGGCTCAGCCAGTACCACTGGCTTCCAAGCTGCCTCTCAAAGCAGACGAGGATCACCTTCAGCGCTTCACACCAGGAAAAGAGAAAAGTGAGCCTGCAGACTTGTGCTTTGGAGGAACCTGACCCACATCCACAGTCCTTTATGTACTAGGAAGTTCTCTAAATTTCTCAACTCTCTCCACATTTCCAAAAACTTAATGTGTACTCTTGAGCAAGAGTGTTCTGGACATCAATACAAAATTTTGCATGACCAGCATTTCGATTCTAATTAGGAGAACACAAATATCTTTCTTAAGTGCATTGAACTGCTATTTTAGAATATATAGAGCAATGTGGTCCACAGAACTGAAAGGGAAATGTTTTATAACGTGTGGCTATAATATAGCCACATGATGTGTGGCCAATGTGGCTAATGTTTTACTTTCCAAAAGTTTTGTCATAGTGGCTTTCAGGTAATACCGGCATATCACTCACATCCTCAGCTAAAACATGGATTTTTAAAATCTTTTTCTTAGATTATCCATAGAAATATTCATGTTCTTTGAAATTTTATTTTATATTATTTGTTTTTAGAGACAAGGTCTCACTCTGTCTTCCAGGCTAGAATGCAGTGGCATGATCATAGCTCACTGCAGCCTGGAACTCCTGGGCTCAAGCTATTCCTGCTTTAGCCTACTGAGTAACTGGGACTACTGGGTGTGTGCCACCACTCCTGGCTAATATTTTTATTTTCTGTAGAGAAGGGATCTCACTGTGTTGCCCAGGTTGGTCTTGAACTCCTGGCCTCAAGTGATTCTTGGCCTCTCAAAGTGCTGGGATTACAGCTGTGATACCATGCCTGGCCTTGTGTTATTAACAATAAAATCAAACCATGCAGAAGTGCACAAAGTTAAAAAATTAAGTCCTTTCCCTTCCTGACCCCACCCTAAACTTATCCCCAGAGATAACCAGTAAACATATCTGAGTATATCTTTCTAGATATAAAAACACCTCTTTCCCTGTCTCTCTCTCTTTCTCACTCCATATTATGTCTGTTAGTATACCCTATTGGATTTCTTTTACAATATCACTGTCCTCCCAGGTTCTGGCAGCCATTCATATCTATTTATTTTTTTCAGGAAGCAGATTTCCCAAACAGTATTTCAGTACAAACAAGAGTATTGTAAAGATGGAAAGATTGTGATGGGAGCTTCCTCTGATGCCACAGTTCTCACTATAGGGTCTGCCATGGGGCGGTCAAGTGAACCTGAGCCTTCCTCCTCTGTCTTAAGGCCCATCTATCTCATCTATCTCAGCATCTAAAATATCTTCAGAGTAAACATGTTTTAATTCTGATTAGGGTAACCCAATAATCTTTCTTTTTCTTATTTTTTTT